>CM050165.1:341170325-341237825 GCA_027410445.1 Discoglossus pictus | reverse complement strand
GTATTAGATTATTGACTATAGCGGAACGTTTATGCAAATGGTGGTTAACCACTCTACCACTATGCTATAGGATAACAAAATGAAAGGTAGATTTAAAACTATAAAGAGGTAGTTAATAGCTACATTTAGAGTTCATATGTATGATAACAAAGAATAATATATAAATGCATTAACATATATATATATATACACACACCCGTACGTGTATGTGTATACCCATGCTTTTCTAGCATTGTGTATACATATACAGTTGCAAGCAAAAGTATGTGAACCCTTTGGAATGATATGGATTTCTGCACAAATTGGTCATAAAATGTGATCTGATCTTCATCTAAGTCACAACAATAGACAATCACACTCTGCTTAAACTAATAACACACAAATAATTAAATGTTACCATGTTGTTATTGAACACACCATGTAAACATTCACAGTGCAGGTGGAAAAAGTATGTGAACCCCTAGACTAATGACATCTCCAAAAGCTAATTGGAGTGAGGTGTCAGCCAACTGGAGTCCAATCAATGAGATGAGATTGGAGGTGTTGGTTACAGCTTCCCTGTCCTATAAAAAACACACACCAGTTCTGGGTTTGCTTTTCACAAGAAGCATTGCCTGATGTAAATGATGCCTCGCACAAAAGAGCTCACAGAAGACCTACAATTAAGAATTGTTGACTTGCATAAAGCTGGAAAGAGTTATGAAAGTATCTCCAAAAGCCTTGCTGTTCATCAGTCCACGGTAAGACAAATTGTCTATAAATGGAGAAAGTTCAATATATATATTGAGGATGGGGGGTTGAGAATGAGAAGGTAGGGGGAGGAAGGACTCGAGTAAGCTGAGGGGGCCATTTTCAGCCTTAAAAAAAGGGCTGAAAAACTTGGCTTATACTCGAGTATATACGGTATATATATATATATAATATATATATATATATAATATATATATATTATATATATATATATATATATATATATATATCTATATATATATATAATCATTCATCACTTTTGTGAGACTTGTGAATTTTAGTCTTGAAACAGTAATTTTCCATTGTAAGGCATTAGTTATGAAATGGTTAAATCTACATGACCAATGATCTAGCTGTTTCAGTAAGAGACAGTAAAACGGATATTAGTCTAAATAAATTATGATTTTTAGCCATATAAAAGGGCATAGCTCAAGGATTATTATGATATCATATATGACACTGTTTTTTTGCGCATCTAGGGGCATGCTTTCACTGCATGATATGCACATGCAGATTACTGATTGGCTATACTAATATAAATAAACTGTTGTTGGTCGATTGTACCATGTTGCTAGAGGGGGAAAAGATAGATTATTTAATTGTCTTATGTAAACAAATATAAAAGCTGTATCTGGATATATTTCTGTCTGGGATTCTGAGTATGTGAGTATTCATTTTTCCTGATAAATGGATATATGAGGTCACTGGAGCAATGAACATGAAATTGATGGAACTCAAGAGTGGCACTGACTGATGTGGCACTGTGATGTACCTGGTGTTCTGCAGTCCATAGGGTCACGGAGAGACAGATGCAACTGAATGACTAAATAACATATAAATCTATAATGAAGTCATAGCTTGAATCTTATTATCTATGCAGTTTTATAAAGGAGGATTTAAGGGGCTATACAAGCAAGACGAGAACTCAGTATAACAAGTGGTTTTATATGACTATATTTTTTTATCACTAGATTTCAAAATACCATTTTTGAAAACAATAAAAAGTGTGTACGGTATCCTAATAAATGCAGAAGTAATTAATGGAACCAGTGTCTTCATTTACAATCTAAAGCCTGTATTTGTTTATGGTTTCCTGCAAGACTACCTTAAGCCCAGTTGGTGCATGTAAGAAGATGGCTCATCTCCACAGGGAGAGATAAATGGCCACAGCAGACCAAAATGTCTACCTTTCTATTAAAGATTATATTTTATAAATTATTTTTTGTACGAAAAAGTAGTTTATAGTGTAGATATATTACATGAAAGACAGTGGGACTGTATTCTTCTTTGTCCAGACATTCTATAGGAAACGAAGGGGCAGTGACCATTGTGCTCATTTTTTTTCTATATGGACTTTTGAATAATAAAACTTAGTAGTTTTAGAAAGCAAACTGAGGGTTCCACTATAGAAAATTAGAGCATTGGTAGATGCATCTACTAGCTTCCCATTGTGCCCATAGAAACTTACTGTGTTAAAGCTGTATAATACAGCAGACATATACTTAAAAGGAGCCATGCTTGAAATTTTATTTGGATTAAAGAGTGAAGCCTTTGTGGGCGCATTTGCATGTCCCTGCCCAGTTCCCAGAATGCAATGCAATAACTGTATTTCTCGGAATTCTCTGCAAGTAACACGTTTTTTCACATGCTTTAGACGTTCAAATGTGGACACAAATGTGCTATGTATTTATTATATATATAGATAGATAGAACATGTGAACACTGCTCATTATACACGCACAAACAGCTGTGTTGTTCCTTTTCTCCTGAAATCTTAAAGAAAACTACCTGAGAGGAATACAAAATGAGAAGATAGAGCAATGGTGTTTTATAGCATATTCTACTACAGATGTATGTGTATATATATATATATATATATATATATATAATTAGTGATGTCGCGAACATCAAATTTTGGGTTCGTGAACATCGGACGCAAACTTCATCAAATGTTCGCGAACGGGCAAACATCGGCGAACCGCCATAGACTTCAATGGGCAGGCGAATTTCAAAACCCACAGGGACTCTTTCTGGCCACAATACTGATGGGAAAGTTGTTTCAAGGGGACTAACACCTGGACTGTGGCATGCTGGAGGGGGATCCATGGCAAAACTCCCACAGAAAATTACATAGTTGATGCAGAGTCTGGTTTTAAGCCATAAAGGGCATAAATCACCTAACGTTCCTAAATTGTTTGGAATAACATGCTTTAAAACATCAGGTATGATGTTGTTTCGATCAGGTAGTGTAAGGGTTACACCCGCTTCACAGTAACAGACCAATCTCCCCGTTTGATGCACCGCAAACAGTCCCTTTGCACAACCGCAAACTCCCCATTTGCACAAGGTTGGATACAAAGCTAGTCATGTCCCGTTCCTTGTCCTCACTGATGTCATTGAAGGTCTCTTCCTCCACCCAGCCACCAAGGGTCCCTGAAAGGTGGCAACAAGCCCCCTGGGACGCCTGCTGTGTTTGGTCTTCCACCTCCTCAAAGCCACCTTCCTCCTCTGACTCCTCTTCTTCAGACTCCCAGAGTCTGGGGGCTTCCACTGCCCAGCATGGAAGATTATACACAGGTCAGAGTCTGGGGGCTTCCACTGCCCAGCATGGAAGATTATACACAGGTCAGAGTCTGGGGGCTTCCACTGCACAGCATAGAAGATTATACGCGTTGCCTCTGTCTGTACTGTTAAGTAGTACTATTCCTATTGGTTTAATCCCTGTTACGTCCACTATCGGGACGTGTATATGGCATGGATTTTTGGAAGCGGGAGATGGAAAAAGATGCTTGGTCGGTCCTCCCACTTCAAATTTGGGGCACTGCGCGTGCAATCTAAGGTGCCACCAGATATGAGTGTCACTGTGCACTGGCAAAAGTTGGCAGAGTAGATGCAATAGGCTTCACACACACACCTGTAGGCAGGCAACTGATATTCAATCTATTACAGTCAAAAAAGTGTTGTTTTATTTCACTGAGCACAATATAAGCTGTTAGGTGTTAGCCTGTCACACACACACGCTGGCAGGCATATGCAATTAGATTACACAGAAAAAAAATATAAAATAAAATAAATGATGTTCTAGCCCTAAAAAGCGCTTTTTGGGTTGCTGTCCTTCAGATGGAAGGCTCTGGAAGGGAGTGTATGCTGCTGATTGGCTGGAATGTGTCTGCTGACTGTGAGGTGCAGGGTCAAAGTTTCCTCAATGATAAAGAATAGGGGGCGAACCGAAAAGCGCATATGTTCGCTGCAAGCGCGAACATGCCAAAATCGCCGCGAATTGTCCGCGGGCGAACTGTTTGGGACATTACTATATATAATGAGTATTGCAATATAATTTAATACCTTTTGTATTGGACAAACGTCTTATTTATAATGACGAGATTTCGAGAGGCTCAACCTCTCTTTATCAAGTTTCAAGCAATACTAACATGAAATGGAACCCGCAGTTTGAGTAATAACAGCAGATGCAGAGAGAGTTTTGACAGCATCTGACATCATCAGGTAAATATATATAAGAGGAATAAACACAACATAGCAAAGGAAACATATATACACATATACATCAACATATACATGAAAAAGCATAGCACTTTAGTCCACAGTGATATTTTTCCTGCTGGACAAACATCTCACTTAGGGCCTCATTCTATTATCGGCCGCAGCCGTTGCGGGGCCGCAAGGACCGGCTGCAAGCTATTCTGCTATTCTATTTACCTCCGGCTTGCGGACGGCGCCTTGCTATCTCTTGCTGCCGCTCGCGCCGGAGGAAATCCTTTGATCTAAAACGGCCGCAAGGAAATCGGCCGTAAGAAAATCCTATTTGCAATTCAATTGCTCCGGGAACCCTCTCTGCAAGGCTAAAACCGAGCCGCAGCTTACTTGCAGGAAAGAGGTCCCGCTAGCACCAATTGAGCATGAAATATAGCCCAAATAAAGCCATCCTGCACTTTGAGAAGACTATAAAGTGATTTTCGGTGTTAGCAAAAATAGCACAAAATTCCCCTATACTCAAATCCGTAAAATATATATTTTTTAATATACGTCAAATATTCATGTAAAAAGAACATAGGGCTTGGAGCACCTCAGACCCGCCCACGCCGCAGCCGGAAAATAAACAGTTAATTTAAACTTGGGTTTGGGCTGATGTGCAAGCTTGAGAGTGGGTTACTTTTAATCCTCATGTCCCCCAATATGATCCCTAGCATTTACAGAGCTGTCTTGAATTTATTTTTGACTTTTTAGATTTCAGAGCTTACGGCCGGTTGCAAGATTTACGGCCGGCCGTAAGAGGAGATCCTTGCGGGGCCGTTTAATTGAATTGCGAGGAAACGGGACCCCGCAAGGAATCGCAGCCTTACGGCCGGTTTACGGCCGATAATAGAATGAGGCCCTAAGAGTGCTAAGTCTGTTATGGTATAAGAGGGAAAAAATCACATACAATTCTGATCATGTGTTAGAAAAACCAAGTCTATATTAAGTCCTGTATTTTTCGTGTGGAAGAATGTGATCATCTTTATTTCAAATGCTTTTCTCTCTTGGATGTTTTTAAATTTTTCTCTGAGTATTTTGACTTTTAAGTTTTGGATGGAGTGATCATTCTGGCTAAAATGGTGTCCTACTGGGCTACAATAACTGTCTCCATTATGCTTTCTTATTGAATGTCTCTGTAAATACATCCTTAAATGCATTTTAAGGAAATACAAAGATATATATTTTATTTATTTATATACATGCATAGAGGAAAGATAATTATTTTCTTTATAATTTCACTCTTTTGTTATAAAAAATATCCTATACACAGAAAATAAATTATAAAATAATTCTGATGGAGGGAAGCACACTACACACACAGTAACTATATCAATATTATTTATTACTAATTAATTTAATAGGTGGGGACTGCATTTTACACATACCATAATTACACACTTTTCATTCATGATCATCATATACAAAGAGTGAATAATTATTTATAAAATTTGGAGGGAAAGCAGTTAATTTTACTCACATACATATAATTAAAAATGTCAATTAAAAGAATAAAAATTATGAATTAGCTGTTGTGCTTTAGGAATATGCTATTGTCTTTGTGTAAGATGAATGAATATGCAGCATTCATCATACATTGTGATATGTGCAACAAAATTATTTATTCATTTTTTTAATGGAGGGAAGGCAGTATATATTATAGAGACACAAATTAATGATAATTGTATCCCAAATATACACTGAAATATTATTATTATTATGGCATTTAATGAAATATAGGAATAACTAAATGTGAAAGAAAGTAAATGTGTGATGAATTCAAGTGATCACAATGTGTGTTGGAGCATAACTGTTCACTGGTGTCATCAGACATACATTTTAATAACTTCAAGTCTTCGCTCAAATATAAATACTTTTATCAAAGATGCAATTTACCTGCCTCACTCTATGGGCTCAGATTCAAGTTGCCTCCACTTCACTGACCGGAGAGCTGGGGGATGAGCAGGCTGCCTGCCAAGTAATAACATGTACTGACAAGCACAGGGAGACTATTCCCCTGCGCTGCCCAGCCTGCTGTTGTGAGAAAGGGGATTAAGTCAGTGCCTGCTCCTCCTCCTCGCTCCTCTCTGTGTGCAGAGCTATGGAGAAGCAGAGATTTTTTAAATTAAACTGGCCCTTGGCCTGCATATGATGTGCCCCCCCCCCCCCCCCCCCCCCCCCACAGAGGCCCGATGAGTGCCTTACAACCACATTAAATTTGAAGCTCGAAGTGCAACGTGAGACTCGCAACAGCTGCGAGCTCGAAAAGTTGTGGATTTACGGGGCTATTAAATGAGAACATACTTCGAAATTTAATGGGGCGGTATCTCGGCTAGAGATAGATTTGGCTTTGATAATGTCTTAGAAGCATGTTGCTAAGACTTTGTCCCAATACGGAGTGCAAAAAAGTACAGAGTCTGTGTCTTCATCAGGTGTAGCTGGCAGGTACTATTTGTTTGATATGAGTAAAGTAAAACAGGGCTTGTAAGCACTAAAAAAAAAAGGTATATTGAAGTAGATAGATATACAGGTATCACATATATAGTTTTGAGCAGGCGAGCCAGCCAGAGCCGTTGCTCACGCTTGCAGGCTTGCGTAGCGAGCCCACGGCCCAAAAAGGCGCTCCTTGCCAGCAACTGCGACCCTCTCAAAATTTACGTTGTAACACTAAACAACGCGACACACCAACTGCGACAACATACAAGACACGTTAACACTCATTACGACCTCGCAAAAATCGGCCGCAACTCACGAACATGAAAAAAATCAAAACACAATAAATACACACAGCACATACATAAAGAGCTTACCTACAGCAAGAGGAAGCATTCAGGACCTCAAAAAAGCAACTTACACCTTCATTTAACTAAAAATAAAAGAGTTTAGACACTAAAAAATTCTCTAAACGAGAGAAAAAAATGGCCGCCGAACAAAACGAAAACAAGGCTACAGCACTCTAACCACTCAAAACACCACAAGAAACTCGCAAAACACCACAAAACACCTACGGATATTCCGCTAAGACGCATACCACACATTACCCGCCATTTTACGACAATGCGGAAGTACACAACTACGGTTTGGTCTTTGCACACTATTACACTGCACACATTCAGCACGCTTACACAGCAGTTCCACACCACTAATGCTGCAGCAACATCAAAACAGATTGCCAGCTCTTCAACACAATGCTTCAAAATAAGTAAAGTATATTCATTTATTAATGTATTATAGATTTCATTAGTATACACCAAACAGCATTAGCTACCTTACAATTTCATTGCCGTAATTTTTTGACGGGCAATTCTCTAGTATTATATACCTAGTAAAATGCAGAAACTCTCCATGCCCCTTTAAGTTTTTGATGACAATAGTTCTTTATGTGACTTGAAATCACTTTTTATTGCATGCTGTTCTAAATTACTTAAGGGTCATTCCACATCAAATCAACGCAAAAAACAAGGGTTTCGTCACCCTCCGACTCGGATTTTGATGAAATTTGGTGTACACCCTTCCCTGATGGTTGAAAGAAACCCCCTTAAATGTTTTCCCTCTATCTCAAATGGTTTTAATTTTATAGCACTTCAAAGTTTGATTAAATATTCGTTGTCTGTTCCTCTTGAGACTCTTGGCACAAGATACCCTTGCGTACATTTTATTTTTTTTCTCCATAACCATTGATTAGATCTATTTGAAATTTTACACATGGCTCAATAAAATAAGGATTTCAGAAAAAAATACACAAACACATATTATTAACACATAAAAAATATATAAATGTACTTGTATAGTGTGGGCACGATGGAACCAAAATGTTTTGTTGTTGAAAATTATTGCAAAGTCATGCTCTTTCTTGACAAAGAATGACATTTATGGTTTTTTTTTTATTCCTTGTAACAAAAATGTTATGTTTTTTTGACATCGTGGGGAAAAAATGGCTACTGGGTTAGCCATTTTGTACAACTTTCCTACAATCCATAGCTGTAATAGAAAAAAATAATGAAACTAAGTTGGTCGACGGTATTGGTGGAACTAAAAAACGTCTAGCAAGAAAATAGAGTCTTTAGAGACTCATTGCCAAGCAGATTACTACTCCAAAAAAAATTTTTTAATTTCTGTGACAAAAAATTAAAAAGGTCAAGTTCCATTATATTGCAAGGGAAGACATAGACATAATCCGCTCTTCCCTCAAAACCTGTTTCATAGACGTGCAGATGCTCCCTTGGAACTTGCAATTTCCACAACTTTAAACCACTCAATTCTACAGGCACAGTTGAAGCAAGAAGAATGAGCATTGATAAAGAACCCTCCCTCACTTTCAACCTGAGGAGCCTCCCCAAACTTCCTGTGAATGCTGATGATCTGTATCCTGGATGTTTTGTTGTGTGCACTTATGATCATTTGTGGTACTTTGGAATGATATTGAAGATTAATCAAGACGAAGGAAATGGACCTTCATCTTCATTCTGCTGGCCTAGCCATGACTATTCTTGCGCAATACCATTTCCTCATATGCTTGGTATTGTACAACCCCCACAGACAATAACTGACAGAAGATACTTCTTTCCCAACAAGGGTATGGCGTTGATGGAAGAAAAAATTGAAAACTTACAGGAGATACTGAGGCTACAGCAAAGAAACTGAGGACCATTAAACTTGTAAGGTAATCAACTTTGACAATAGCATAGTCTGTGGTTATTTTTTTCTTTAGTTTAATTGTTGTCCTTATTGTTATTAATGTATCTGCTGTGGTGTCCCGAAATAAGGGCATGCACTGCAGAAGCATGCCGTCAAAACCGCGCCAACAGAACTGCAGCCCGATTAAAGCATGCAGGACTAAAGCGTGCAAGCTACAAAAGGGCGCGTGCACACGACAAATGCATTCTCGCACAGGACAAATGCACTCTCGCACACGACAAATGCACGCACGCGCCAGATAAATGCGAGCTGACAAAAGTGCAAGCCATATCACGAAAGCACCAGCCATTCGTTCCACCATTTAAATAAATGTTGACCAAGTCTCCTTTGACCAGTGCCAAGTCTCTCATATCCCTGGCATAGAAATCATAGCGGGCAATGGCAATTCCGAGGATATTGGGGCTGAGCACGGTGGGAACACAGACAATATGTCTTAATGCATGCACAGAATACAAAGTTGCTATACTGTGACTGACTGCAAGGGACACAAAGCAAAGGAGAGGATCTGTAGAGAGAGAGAGAGAGAGAGATCAGTGAATGGGGAGTGGGCTTGGGAATAATAAGATGTGGATTAATTGATGTAGAAGGATAAAGTTGACATATAGTTCTTCTAATGCCTCCTCCTATTACTCCATATACCCTCAAATAACTCCCATTTTCAATCCCATCCCTCATGTCCCCAGGTCCCTCTATATTACAGACGTTCCCCAGTATACAACATGCTCAGGGAACAAGGGGCTCAGAGCTGTCAACAGTAAACGGCATTTGGAATGCAAAAGATTACAATACATTAAATGCATGACTGTTACATTCCCAGTTGTTGCTTT
Organism: Discoglossus pictus; assembly: GCA_027410445.1. Taxonomy (NCBI): domain Eukaryota; kingdom Metazoa; phylum Chordata; class Amphibia; order Anura; family Alytidae; genus Discoglossus; species Discoglossus pictus. The sequence goes on along the minus strand of CM050165.1, from coordinate 341,228,019 downwards.
TCAATCGATAGTTTAGACTATATACGGTACTAGTTGGCAGCTCTGATGGAATGACACGTAGGAGGGGGCAAATGCAGAGGGAAGACACATAGCTCCATCCATCCATCCTTCCTGCCATCCGTCCTGCCATCCATCCATCCATGGCAAGTAAGTGTAGTGAGAGAATGGAGCCAGGCTTGGGGCAAGTAGGTGTAGAGATAGATGAGCCATGGATGGATGGATGGATGGCAGGTCGGATGGATATTATATACAGGTAATTCTTGTACACAGATATGTATTCTATATACAGGTATCTGAGTCAGTATCAATCACCCCCATGAGCTCTGATCCATCTCGGCCCCAAGCTCTCGCTCAGGGACCCCCGGGGCCCCAGGTACAGCCCCCCTCTGGTCTCCTCAGTCCCTGTGCTGCCCCATGGCTCAGGCCGGTCCAGACTGAAGGGCAGGCCAGGGGCCGATGGCTCCAAGCCAAATACTGAGCTCACTGATCGGCTCCTCAGCCCCATAGCTCCCCCTGGTCGGTAATAATGTGAGGAGGGAGGCACGGTCCAGTCACCCGTGGACTTCCTGGGGAAGGCAGCCCGGGAGCGGGAGGCAGAACTCTGCTTGCCCCCATGGGGAAGATCGGCGGCTAGCAATTGAGGGATAGTGGCATGAGGGATAAAACTGGGGGATTGGGATAGAAAAGGGATATCTGGGAGTGGCAATGGGGGCTAAAACTGGGGTTAAAAGAGATAGCAAAGGGTCATGAGATTGGGGCACATCATGGAGCTGAAGATGGGCAAAGGCCATAGGAAACAAGCAAGGGGACTTAGATGGGAGCTAGAACATGAGAGAAAGTTAGGGATGGGAGGATTATCAAATGTGGGATAGGGGCATGTCCACGGGGCTAGAAATCAGGGGTCAAGGGCATATCAAGCAAGAGCCTGCCAAGGGTCAGAGAGGCTCCTGTGACATGGCCAAGATCTAGAGGTCAGATCAGATAATTTGAGCTCTTTTCTCAGCGCGCATTTCACTGCAGCGCTAAATTGACGCGCAATTGTTGTTGCACTGACGTTGGCGCGCAATTCACTCACGCTCTATAGACGGTGTGCCATCTGCAGTCATAAAACTGCCTCGTGAATTTCGCCTCAATATATTTAACATAAATGTTAAAAAGTCTTACTTGTCAGCATTTAAAGTTTCTGACCAAAATTTTTTTTATTGATTTAATGATAGCCAATTTTCATAATTTTAAATACCCCAAAACAAAAAACAAGTCTGCGCTTTCGAAAAAAAAACTATAATAAGCAATATTATGTTACATTTTAAGACGAACAACTTTGTTTCATTAATTTTTTCTATTACAGCTACGGATTGTAGGAAAGTTGTACAAAATGGCTACCCAGTAACCATTTTTTTCCTATGATGTCCAAAAAACTTAAAATTTTCATTACAAGGAATTCAAAACCAATACATGTAATTCTTCGCCAATAAAGAGCATATATTTGCAATAATTTTCAACATCAAAACATTTTGGTTCCATTGTGCCCACACGCTGTAAATGCAGGTTTTCTGAACCTAGTTTTTCCACCAAAAAAATATGCTACCAGTACGTTTATACATTTTTTTTAGGCATTTATAAATGTATTTTTTCCTCATTGTTTTATTGAACTCTGTGTAAAATTTCAAAGAGATCTGATCATTGGATATGGAGAAAAAAATAAAATGTACGCAAGGGTATCTTGTGCCGAGGATCTCAAGAGGAACAGACAACGCAGATTTAATGAAACTTTGAAGTGCTATAAAATTAAAACCGTTTAGAGGGAAAATATGTAAGGGGGATTCTTTCAACCATAAGGTAAGGGTGTACACCAAGTTTCATGAAAATCTGAGTCAGAGAGTGACATGACCTTGTTGAATTGACTTGGAATGACCCTTAATCATGATCATAATGTATTTTTAGGATATAAAATAATAAATACAGCCTTTAATGTATTATATTATTAATGCATTGCCGGAACCTGAAGTACTTTGGGTAGGGAAGTGATCAGACATATCAATGTTAATCTCTCCTGAGAGGAATATATGAAGAGGAAACCTTCCTGCAAGCGTCTGAGGACGACAACACAGCGATGGATTCCGGCCTTGTAAAGTGGTTTGGCTACAGCAAGCACAGATATTGCATATTTTTATGATAATTAGGTACCTTTTTTATATTAAGGTGCATAATGTGACAAATGAGTTGTTTGTTTATACAAGTACGATTTACATTTTCGTATAGACGTTTAGTTCCAGTATAATGTTATGATCGGAAAGCGAAAGGGTTTTAAGCAATTATTGTTTCAGACATACCAAATTTGTGTGTTGAGAAAATTCTAAATCTCTATTCCTGGTACAAAGGCTCAACTGCCTATCAGAGCTTATTTAATTACAATGATACAAAATATGATTGGTATTTTACAAACAAGATGATAATAACAGCAAGCACTCAAGGTCAATTCTCTGAAACACTAAATTGAGACTTTTTATTAAATTTTACATTGAGTTGCAAATTTCCTTATTAATATGTCAAGTTTTCATTCTTACCATATATAGGACATTACTCTGTCCCTTTAAGGACTGATTACTTGAAGAGGATATTAGGACTGCTCCAAACCTAATAAACTCTTGGATATGTGTAACTGAAGCCTGAGCCTCTCCAGCAGCTCCAAGCTGCATTTTTCAAAATTTGGGACCCTTCGCTAATCCTGGCAAAAGCAATTATGAGTGCCGTAGTAGCAAACTGCTGCGAGTTACTGAGGCAAGCCACAGTTGGAAATGACGGCCCTTTGGACTCATATAAACCACCCAGGATGGATTAAGATTTTTAAATGACTTGAGGGAGCCAACAATATCTATACTCCATGATTGTGGGACTGGGCTCAGTAGTTGTTTTATAGTTATTTAATGTTTTTATATTATGTTGATTACCCGATGTATGTTACCTCATGATATTTGATACTGCATCTAAATGGGAAGAGCAGTTGTGATGACCAGACTCTTGGGGTCAAAGTATAATTCACATATATAGTTCTCAGCAGCGTGGGCTTGTCAACAGTCTTTTGGAAAACTCAAATACACAATTCACAGTGCGAGACCCGTAGCACTTTGAAAAAATCGCCTGAAAAATTACGGCCCGTAACACTTTGAAAAGGAAACCGCCACTTAGAGAAAATAAAATACAACCCGCAAAAAATACGAACTTAAGTTGCTAGTAGATAATAATAACTAGCGACTTGCCCCTTAAAAAATGACAGGGAAATACAATTTGAAGCCATGTCAATGTTGATTGCCACACAATGTAAAGCTTTTTCTACCCTGAGAACTTCCAGCGCTCATTGCGAGCCTCACGCCGAGTGCCTTTGGCACTCATTGCATGGCTCGCAATGAGAGCCTTCTGCATTCATTGCGAGCCTCTCCTCTCGCGTACTTTTGCTCCTATCTGCACCTTCGGCGCTCAGTGTGAGCCTCTCCCCTCATGTCCTTCCAGTTTTGTGGTTTGCAACGATCATCTTCGGCGCTCATCGCAAACACAGATATAAAGTGCCTTGCAAAAGTATTCACCCCCCTTGGCATTTTTCGTGTTTCGTTGTCTCACAACCTAGAATTAACATGGATTTTTGAGGATTTGCATCATTTAATTTACAGAACATGCCCACAACTTTGAAGATGTTATTTTTTAATTATTATTGTGAAGCAAACAACAAATAGGACAAAATAACAGAAAAAGTCAATGTGCATAACTTTTCACCCCCCTAAAGTCAATACTTTGTAGAGCCACCTTTTGCGGCAATCACAGCTCCAAGTCGCTTTGGATAAGTCTCTATGAGCTTGCCACATCTTACCACTGGGATTTTTCCCATTCCTCCTTGCAAAACTCTCCAGTTCCTTCAAGTTGGATGGTTTGCGCTTCTGAACAGCAATCTTTAAGTCTGACCACAGATTTTCTATTGGATTGAGGTCTGGGCTTTGACTAGGCCATTCCAACACATTTACATGTTTCCCCTTAAACCACTCAAGTGTTGCTTTAGCAGTGTGTTTGGGGTCATTGTCCTGCTGGAAGTTGAACCTCCGTCCTAGCCTCAAATAACGCAAAGAGTGGTACAGGTTTTGCACAAGAATATCCCTGTATTTAGCAACAATCCATTTTTCCCTCAACTCTGACCAGTTTCCCAGTCCCGGGTGCTGAAAAACATCCCCACAGCATGATGCTGCCACCACCATGTTTCACTGCTGTTCTTTGGGTGATGTGATGTATTGGGTTTGCGTCAGTCATAGCGTTTTCTTTGATGGCCGTAAAGTTCAACTTTAGTCTCATCAGACCAGAGCACCTTCCTCCATACATTTTGGGAGTCTTCCACATGCCTTTTCGCCAAATCAAAACGTGCCATTTTGTTTTTTGCTGAAAGTAATGGCTTTCTTCTGACCACTCTGCCATAAAGCCCAACTCTATGGAGCGTACAGCTTATTGTCGTCCTATGTACAGATACTCCAGTCTCTGCTGTGGAACTCTGCAGCTCCTCCAGGGTTACCTTAGGTCTCTGTGTTGCCCGAAGAAGTAACTGTAGCGGAACCCATCACTGTTTTAAACTGTTTTATGATTATTATGGTTAAAATATGATCCTACTATATATATATTGGTTGATGTTCTACAGAATATATTGGCTCAGAATATTAGCCAGACTTTTGCAGACCTAGGCTAATAGATAATCCTGTTACAGAGATTCAAGAGATAAGAAAGTTGTAAAGGATCCTTGCATTTTCCAAAGTGTTTTCATTCTCTGATAAGAATGATCTAATTAATGTCTGATTGTATCCAAGTTGCCAGGGAGGTGTGACTCACCTATTGTCCTATATGTGTATTGTGTGGGGGATATGTGCAATGTCTGTGTGTAAAAGATACTTTTACTAACTTTTGAACCCCATGTCTGATTCATGCCATTTTTGTATATGTTGTTCCCCTGGGTGAGAGATATTGAATGGTGCGGGACTTAAAGGTGTACCCCCTGTATTTGGGGTACATCCAGAATGTGGTTAAAATTGTGTCTGTTTTAATTGTGTTACCTGTTATCTGAGGGGAGGAGACGTGGGGGTTGAACCATGCAGATAATTGGCTGTTGTGATAATTATGTGGGTGTAGCCCTTCAGAGGGCAACATTGCATAAAAGGAGATTCCCTGTCATTAAAATAGAGTTCTACTTGACCCTTCAAAACGCAGCATTGTCTCGTTCCTTGAGGGGGATTTATGGTACCGTTACTCTGCCGCATTTTACAGCACTCCTGGATTATACAATGGGATATCGTGGAGGGGAATAAATATTTCATTACTGCACAGCACCTTGCTTCAGAAAAGGACGTCTCCAACGGCTGGTACCCTCTCACTACCGGGGTAGCCGTTACATTGGTGGCAGCGGTGGGATGGTCCTTTTCATCCCCAACGCAAGTGCTGAATGGAATCCCAGTACGCTAAACTGAAAAGATCCACACTAAAGGATCTCTTGGAAACCAGAGGAAGGAGTGCCAGCAACCGTCCACGGAGAGAGCTGATAGCTGACTTACTGGAGCTGGACGAGATGGATCGATCCATGGAGGTCGTGGACCAACCTTCCCCTGCCAGCGAGGAGGAGGAAATTACAAACCTGGTTCAGCGGAGATTATCCATGTACCCAGCAACATCCGTGGAGCTAATAGATCAGCTGTTCCGGGAAGCGAGAACGGAGATACAAAATAGGAGGGGGCACGAACTTGAACTGGCAAGAGCTAGACAACCCCTGGCACATACAGTTCATACTCCCCCACCCGCTGCTACAGTAAAGAAAATACCGTTCACTGCCTTCAAAGCGTTTGTGGAAAGTGAGGAAGAAATTGATGGATATTTGGCTGACTTCGAGAGGCAGTGCTCACTACACCAGGTACCACCAGACCAATGGGTCACTATTTTGGCTGGAAAGCTATCAGGAAAAGCAAATGAGGCTTTTCGGGCGCTTACTGAGGAAGATATTGCGCCGTTACAGTAACCATCTCTTTTTATTTTCCTGCAGCATACAATGTACAGTTGGATTGTTGCTGCCCTGAGGAGAAAATGTTATCAATGTGCCAACTGTGCAGTATAAATGGGCTGCGTGCGCGAGGGCAAACCGTTGGTTTAGTCAGGTAAAGCGCCATTTTAGATTCTTAATGTTATTAGTCGCAAGTTAGTGTTGTAAAATGGCGTTGATTGTCTACGTGTTACGCGACTCGCAAGCATTTTCCATCCTTTCTAATAGTATATTTTGTACCTTGTACGTTCCTGGGTAAAAGTGGTACATGGCTGGCGGTGTTTTGCGCGGTTTGGGGTCGTGTAGCCTCGTTTTAATTTTTTTTTATCCAACATTTTTTTTTCCGCTTAGCCGATTTTCGAGTGCTGAAAAATCGGCAAATTTGGCTTAAATTTGCGTACAACCTCACTTCCAGACGTCCTGGCTGTCCCCCCGTGCTGTGTGTAATGTTTTTTTGTATATTTTTTTTTTGTGTGTTTTTCGATTTGCACTGTTTGGCCTTAACTTCGTATTTTTACAACCTTGTAATTTTTTCTAAGTCCCGCGTCTCACGATTTTTTTTTTTTTTAAAGTCCTGCGTTTCCTAACTGCATGGAGGCTAAGTCCCGCTTTTCTCAATGCCTCAACGGCTCGCCTTGTTTCACAAGGCTCGCAGGTGATGAGCACCAAAGTGCTCCGAGTTTCAATGCCTAAACTGCTCACCTCGCTGTGCGAGGCTCTCAGCTGATGAGCGCCTTCGGCGGTTATCGGCTAAGTGCTCTGAGCTCGGAAGACTTCTGTGCTTCAACGGCTCGCCTCGCTACGCAAGGCTCAAGGTTGCTGCCCTTTGGGCCCCAAATGGCTTGCAAGCGTTACAACGATTCGTAGTTTGACAACTATTATATGTGATACTCCAGGCGGACACTGCACCAAGATAATACTACACAGGGTAGTAGTACTCCAGATCAACAGTGCATCAGCATAATAATATTGCCTATTAATTCTGCACCATATTAGCAATACTGAGCATTAATATTATACCAAGATAGCAATGCTAATATAAAAAGGTATTGATTATGTGCATAAATACAGTATTTGATGTATAACATATTGGGATAGATTGAGAAATATCTGTTTAAAAAATTATTTTTATTAATCTAGGGCAACAACGGCAAATTTAAAAACAAATATAAAAAATCCCGGATTGGAACATGAAAATTAAAAATAGGCTGATTTTGTGAGATAGGTAGCATCTGCCCTTACGCAAGGGGCATGCTGGCGTCTCTTTTCACAGTAGCACTGTAGGATTGTGTGTAGTGTGTGTGTCTACCCTCCCTGTCCTCATCCAATATGGCTGCATGTTGGTTTACCTGAGGGGCGATTCTTACTAGGCAGACCTTTTACTAGGCAGACCTCTTGTTTCAGAACAGGTCCACGCTGCACACAGATAGAGATTTCATATACTGAAGCAGGTTAGCCCCAATTTATGGAGTTTATTGTGGGATCTATCTCTCTAGTTACAAGGAGAGTCGCAAGTCGCTAATTGCATTGTCTCAGCTGGTATTAGCTGACAACAACAACTAGAAGCATTTTTCACTAAAATTGTGGATAAGTTTATCTTGATGGCTCACATGTGACTCAGTAATATAAATATAAATATATACACCTATCTTGTGTGCAAGGATAAAACGTGCCTATTGAAACTCTATTCAGACAACCAATTATAGAGTTTAAGTATAAGGACAAAGTAATCCATATGACACTTAAAGACAGGGTAAATTGAGATAAAAGTAAAAAAAGCTGTATAGCTTTTTATTAAGAGTAACACACAAAACTACAGTGGGAGAAATAAGATTGCCCCTCTATCAAGAGTTGTAGAGAAACATCCTGTGGTAACCTATCTCAAAATCAGCCTATTTTTAATTTTCACTGCTAAAGCAAGACTTGAGTGGTTTAAAGGGAAAAATTTAAATATTTTGGAATGGCCTAGTCAAAGCCCAGACCTCAATACAATAGAAAATCTGTGGTCAGACTTAAAGATTGCTGTTCACAAGCGCAAACCATCCAACTTGAAGGAGCTGGAGTAGTTTTGCAAGGAGGAATGGGCAAACATCCCAGTGGTAAGATGTGACAAGCTCATAGAGACTTATCAAAAGCAACTTGGAGCTGTTATTGCTTCAAAAGGTGGCTCTACAAAGTATGGACTTTAGGGGGGTGAATAGTTATGCAATTTTTTTTGTTATTTTGTCCTATTTGTTGTTTGATTCACAATAAAAAAAAAAAAATCTTCAAAGTTGTGGGCATGTTCTGTAAATTAAATGATGCAAATACTCAAACAATCCATGTCAATTTCAGAAAAATGCCAAGGGGGGTGAATACTTTTGCAAGGCACTGTATATATATTCCTAAGGGAAAAACAAAAATAGAACTGCACCATTTCATCTCAACAGCATTCCTCAGTGACCACAGAGAAGAGTATCATGGACCATGTGATGGGGGTTGCCATCTGCTTACACAATATCACCATCACTTATGCCGTGATCCTCTACTCTGTAGCCAGGCTAGATTATGCCAACAATCGGACCAATAGATTGTCACTGAAGAGTGTTGTTGAAAAAGTAAAATCCTACGTGCAGCCCCCATCTGCCTTCTCCCAGGTTGCTCACCCCTGTGCCACTGAGCCCAGTTTTAGGGGGAGGCATCCCCCATGAAGGCAGCAAAACCGCAGGAGGCGGAGGCATGGAGGCAAAAAGTAGTCAGGCTGCAGGTGTGCAGAGGAGGCCTCTGGGGTGAAGGAGGCAGTGCTGTGAACCAGAGCACGCTGGGTGATGTCCATGCTCAGCTGGGTTATCGTGCTCTGGTTCTGCACCGACTGGAGCAGCCTGGGCATATAGGACTCCACCTGCTGGTGGTGCCTCCCTGCCTCTCTGTGAAGCCTCCTCAGACTGAGGCCCACCAAGGCCTGGTGGGAGGAGACGCTGGCCTGGATCCCCCACTTAGCGTCTCTACAGTCTCTCATCAGGACCAGCATCACCCCCATGGTGGCCTCTAAAGGTGGGCCTCGGGATGAATGGGGCAGTGGGGTCAAATGCCACAGGTGTGACTGAAGGTGTGGCCAGACCACATCATTTGGGAGTTCTCCTCTGCATCACCTCCTCCTGACACAGATCCTGGTGGGTGACGCCCCCGTGGACCCAGATCTTGTGCCACCTATAATGAGAGAAGATTGGTATATGGTTAACAACATTGTATGACCTTTTGATTGATGTGTGTTCCTATCTATCTGACATGCAGTTATCTTGCACCTGGATTGTTCACTTATCATATCATAAGCTTGTTTGTTATTGGCTCATAAAAATATCTTAAATTCAACTGAATTGTGGCCTCTGCAGCACATGCATATACATACTCTGCAGAAGTTGCCGTGCATTGTGTCATACAAACCAATATGTGAACATATGTCATCAATAGTTAGTACACTCCACTGCACAACTATTTCACCAGTATGGATCTGCAAATGGTGCAGAGCAGTGGCGGCTGGTGAACTTTCAAGTTGGAGGGGCGCCAGGGTGAAACATAGCCCCTCACCCTTTTTCAAACCACACCCATTTTTATAACCCCTCCCCCTGGTGTCATAATGACCTTTATAAGCCCCGCCCAATGACCTTATACTTGTAAAGACCATTGAAATACATGATCAGCAATGCAGCAATGTCATATAGATTGAAAAAACTCATGTGACAAGACTACAGCAATATCATAATTGCACCTATACGCATTAACAGAAAAATTAAAGCAGTGACACTTACCATTAGTCGGCTCTTCTTCTCAGGGTATTCACGTTCAGTAAGTTGACCAACGAGCACAAACAAATCTGCTGCCACAAAGGGTTTGCACCTGGGGTTGAAAGAAAACAAACAAATCAATCAGACCATTCAAGAACAAAACCATACCTTAAAAACCTTAAAAGACCAAGTGTAACCATATAGGCCCCAAACATACCTTAGAAGACCAAGTGTAACCATATATGCCCCAAACATACCTTAGAAGACCAAGTGTGACCATATAGGCCCCAAACATACCTTAGAAGACCAAGTGTGACCATATAGGCCCCAAACATACCTTAGAAGACCAAGTGTGACCATATAGGCCCCAAAAATACCTTAGAAGACCAAGTGTGACCATATAGGCCCCAAACATACCTTAGAAGACCAAGTGTGACCATAGGCCCCAAATATACCTTAGAAGACCAAGTGTGACCATATAGGACCCAAACATACCTTAAAAGACCAATCAGCACTGTATAGGCCCAAACCAGTGGATCTTGGGATTCAAGAAAACAACAACATTTCACTTCTGCTTAGACAACACAATAATCAATGTCAAACAAACAGGTTGAATTAGCATATGGATTACCATATGAGCAGTAACGCCACGCCAAGGCTTCAACAATTGTTACTGACCATTCACACACCTTTCATAGCTCCTTCCATATGCACACACCATTCATACTTTACTTACCACTAGTTATTTTTGGTAGTTCGGTAGTGCCATTTCTGAGAACTTTACTTACCCTTGAAGGTGCGTCCAATTCCTTCAAACCAATGCATTCAACCGCTCCAGGGCCATGGTGCTTCTTAAATACCTTTTTATCCTCTTCAATGTGGAGAAGCATCTTCTGATTCTGCAGTAGTCTTCGGTGTTGTAAGGAGGATTCCTTATAGCTTCACTGTCTCTGTGAAATCATTATGCAGATTAAATTGATGGTAAAGTTGGTGCAGAGCAACAGCACTCGTACAGACATGAAATTCTGTCTTCCCGTACAGAAGTGACAGCTACCCTTGGAAGTGCCTCCAATTCCTTCAAACCACGCCAAGGCTTCAACAATTGTTACTGACCATGCACACACCTTTCATAGCTCCTTCCATATGCACACCCACACACCGTTCATACTTTACTTACCACTAGTTATGTGTAATGATATAGAAATCACAAAGTTGTGGAGACCAGTAGCCAAGGTCAGCAATAATCCAGTTCCGCAAACTTGTAGGTGAAAACAGGAACAAGGTTTATTGAAGTGATCAGAAACCACACAATAATCTGGCAAGGATCAATAGACAGGAAGTGCCTTATATAGGCCAAGGACCAGACACCTGACCAGACACAGCTGAAGAGACTTAGGTACTGATACAATTGCTAGCAGAGTCAAGCTTATAAGGTCTCAATGGAATTCACAACAGGCAGGCTGGCGCACTGGTAGGGAAGAGGTATAGCAGCCTGGGGACCAGGGTTCAAAACCCAGCAGAGTCAATTCCTCACATTACCCCCGCCTCTATAGGTGCAGCCTCTGGATGCCCTATTACCTGGTTTAGCAGGGTACTGCACATGAAAAGACCGAAGGAGATCAGGAGCGTGAATATTGTCCACTGGTTCCCACGAACTCTCCTCCTCACCATAGCCTTTCCAGCGAACCAGATACTGAAGCTTGCTACGGAAGATCCTGAAGTCAAGAATTTTGTCCACTTCGTACTCATCCTCACCATCCACGAGGACTAGAGGTGGGGCAAGCAGGGCTCGGCCAGGGAAAGTGTTTTCAAGAAAAGGTTTAAGCAGTGCAACGTGAAACACTGGATGTATTTTCATGGAATTCGGGAGTTGTAAACGGAAAGTGACAGCATTGATCTGAGCAATGATCTCAAAAGGTCCCATGAACCTTTGACCCAATTTATGAGAAGGAATCCGAAGCTTGAGATTCCTTGTTGACAGCCACACCTTGTCACCAACGTGATAGACTGGGGCCTCCTTTCTATGCCTATCAGCAGCTCGTTTGTAACATTCCTGAGCCTCCAAAAGAGTCTCTTTCAACAGTGCTTGGGAATCACGTAAGGCCGTTAGCCGGTCAGTGACAGCAGGAATGGAAGTAGTAATTGGGAAACTGACTAGAAAGGCCAGATGGTAACCATAGCTGGCAAAAAATGGGCTCAAAGAAGTGGAGCAGTGTTGGGCATTGTTATAGGCAAACTCCGCCGTGGGTAGAAAAGCCAGCCAGTCATCCTGCAGGTAACTAATATAGCACCGCAAATATTGCTCCAAAGTCTGGTTGGTTCGCTCAGTCTGTCCATTACTTTGCGGATGAAAAGCTGACGACAGATTTACATTAATACCTAGATTAGAACAAAAATGTTTCCAAAAACGAGACGTAAACTGCACTCCCCTGTCAGAAACTACTTCATCAGGCACTCCATGCAAGCGAAATATTTCCCGAATAACCAGTTCAGCCGTCTGTTTAGCTGAAGGGAGACCACGAGCTGGTATGAAATGACCCATCTTAGTTAACCTGTCCACAACAACAAGAATGGTAGTGTGTTCCTTAGAGGGAGGTAGTTCCACAATAAAGTCCATGGATATAGATCCCCAGGGACGATGAGGAATCGGAAGAGGCTGAAGCAAGCCAACAGGGGATGAGCGAGGAGTCTTATGTCTGGCACACACATCACAAGAGGACACATACTTCTTAACATCCTCATGATACTTCGGCCACCAAAAGGATCGGGCACTTAGCTCTTGTGTCTTTCGGATTCCTGGATGACCTGCTGGTTTTGAGTCATGGTAGAGACGTAAAAGGTCCAGTCGCACTGACTCCAGAGCAAACAGACGTTGTTGAAAAATCCAAAACCCATTACGCATCCTCATATGGAGGTCACGAGGAGGATCACGAAGAACTGGGTCTTCAGCGTAGCCCTTTTTAATGCGAGACATCAGATCAGAAGGAAATGTAACTCCTATAAATATATCCTCTGGCAAGATGGTGGTCTTGGTTACGGTAGTATGGAGGGGGTCAGCTATTCTTGACAAGGCATCCGCCTTACCATTCTTGGAGCCAGGACGGTATGTAACCAAAAAATTAAACCTTGAGAAGAATAGGGACCAGCGTGCTTGTCTGGCTGACAGTCTCTTAGCTGATCGAATACATTCCAGATTTTTGTGATCTGTGAGGACAGTAATTGGATGGGTAGCTCCCTCCAAGAGATGTCTCCATTCGGTGAAGGCAGCTTTTATAGCCAATAGTTCTTTATTCCCTATGTCATAGTTTCTTTCTGCTGGCACCATCTGGCGGGAATAGAAGGCACACGGATGTAACAGGATCTTAGGTCCAGTCCTTTGAGACAGTATAGCACCAACAGCTGAATCAGAAGCATCAACTTCCACAATAAATGGCAATTCCGGCTGAGGATGTACCAGGACAGGGGCAGAGGTAAACAGAGTCTTCAATCGGGAAAATGCGGTATCCGCCTTATCGGACCACTGAAAAGGAGTCCCCTTACGTGTGAGTTCAGTGATCGGTGTAATAACGGCAGAGAAATTCTTAATGAAACGCCTGTAAAAATTGGCAAACCCCACAAATCTCTGAACATCTTTTTCATTCTTGGGGATGGGCCAGTCCAGCACAGCTTTAATTTTACTTGCGTCCATACTTAAACCTTTGGGAGTTATTACATACCCCAGGAATAGAATGTCTGTTTGTTCAAACTCACATTTTTCTAGTTTAATGTATAGGCGGTGGGTACGAAGGCGCTCTAGAACTATACGGACCTGTTTTCTGTGGTTTTCAAGATTATCAGAGAATATTAGGATATCATCCAAATATGCCACCACAAACTGATCCAGGAGATCTCGTAGTACATCATTGATAAGATGCTGGAAAGTTGCAGGGGCATTACACAGCCCAAAAGGCATTACTAGATATTCGTAATGCCCGTACCTGGTTCTGAAAGCTGTTTTCCATTCATCATTGGGTCTTATGCGAACCAGATTATATGCCCCCCGAAGATCAAGCTTCGTAAATATTTTAGCTGAGCGGAGTCTCTCCAAAAGTTCAGGAATCAGAGGCAAGGGATAGCGGTTTTTAACAGTGATGTTATTAATGTCCCTGTAATCAACGCATGGCCGTAGGCTGCCATCTTTTTTTTCTACAAAGAAAATAGGAGCTCCTGCTGGAGAAGTAGATGGTCGAATAAAGCCTTTGGCAAGATTTTCTTGGAGGTATTCACGAAGAGCTTTCAATTCAGGCTCAGAAAGGGAATATATACGGCCAAATGGGATAGCAGCCCCAGGCAACAGCTCTATTGGGCAATCATAAGGCCTGTGTGGTGGAAGCTGATCAGCATTCTTCTTATCACAGGCATCTGCAAAATCCCGATATTGTAGAGGGAGCTTAGTCAAGTTTGTAGCAACCATTTCATTAATTGTTGTGGCAACAGGTGTTACCTTAGAGGGTTGACAATTCATTAAGCAGTGTTCTGAAGGAAAGGACAAAGTTCTGATCTTCCAATCAATCTGTGGGTTATGCAGAGCAAGCCAAGGTATCCCCAAAATCACTGGAAACTGTGTTGAGGAAATTAGGTGGAAAGAGATAGCCTCATGGTGATTCACTTCCACAGTCAACTTTAAGGGCACAGTCTCATGTGTAACCGGTCCTGACGTAAGTGGAGAACCATCAACTGTCTCCATTAACACAGGTGAATGATTAGGGATAGACTAAATTCTATTTCCTGCTGCAAATTTAATGTCCATAAAGTTTCCGCCTGCTCCAGAATCTATCATAGCGGTAGTTGAAATTTTACGATCATCACATTGCAACGTGATAGGCACCACAAAATGAGGATGTTGAGTCAACATACCCTCTTCACCATGAGCCAGAGAAAACAAGGGTTGTGTGACAGAATCCAGTTGATCCGAAATCTGGGATTGGTGTCGAATCTGTGCACCCTCAGCCGCCATAGCTATTGTTCTTTTGGATTTGCTAGGGCAATTGATGGCATAGTGCCCTGCACTACCACAATACAGGCATAAATTGTGAGTGCGTCGCCACTGTTTTTCTTCGTTGGATAATGGCCCTCTTATTAGATTTACCTGCATAGCCTCTGGCTCAGAGTCTGTAGGTGTTTGTGGGATCGGAGTAGAAGTTATTGAATAGGAAATTGGAGTAGTACTTGGTCTAAA
This sequence comes from Discoglossus pictus, assembly GCA_027410445.1. Lineage (NCBI taxonomy): Eukaryota > Metazoa > Chordata > Amphibia > Anura > Alytidae > Discoglossus > Discoglossus pictus. The sequence continues at coordinate 341,212,979 of CM050165.1, read as the reverse complement.
AGAGCCCTGTCTTTCCAATCTTCTTTCAGAAAGTCTCCGATCAATACGGATAGCCAAACGCACAAATGCATCAAAGTCAGCAGGAAGATCAACACGAGCTAGCTCATCTTTTATAGCTTCTGAGAGACCTTTTCTGAAGTGGAACCTCTGGGCTGATTGGTTCCAGGTAGTATCAGCAACCCACTGTCTGAATTCAGCAGCATATTCCGCCACCAAGCGCCTCCCTTGATGCAAATGAAGGAGAGTGGCTTCTGCTGTAGCACATCGATTTGGGTCATCAAAAACTAGGCACATGGCCTCAAGAAAGTCATTTAGATTACCCAAGACTGGACTGTCTTGTTCCAGAAGAGGGGAGCCCCAAGCCAGGGCTTCATCTTTGAATAAGGAAAAAATAAATCCCACCTTCTCTCTTTCAGATGGAAATTGGTGAGGTAACATCATGAAGTGCAAACGGCATTGATTTAGGAAACCCCTAAATTTTTTGCGATCTCCTCCAAACTTTTCTGGCAGGGGCAAGCGGGCCTCTTGAGCAGGTGTAACAGTAGCAGCCGCAGCATCACGTGCCCTGTAGCTGGTATACTCACTGTGCATTGACTGAACTTTATTTTGCAGTTCAGCTACCTGGTCCTGCAGCACTTGGATGGTCTGTGCCTGGGTCTGCACAGTTCTTGCAAATAAAGCAACCTGCTGGGCCAATGCAGAATCTGTCCCGGCGGTCTCCATGAAAGGGCCAGATTATTCTGTAATGATATAGAAATCACAAAGTTGTGGAGACCAGTAGCCAAGGTCAGCAATAATCCAGTTCCGCAAACTTGTAGGTGAAAACAGGAACAAGGTTTATTGAAGTGATCAGAAACCACACAATAATCTGGCAAGGATCAATAGACAGGAAGTGTCTTATATAGGCCAAGGACCAGACACCTGACCAGACACAGCTGAAGAGACTTAGGTACTGATACAATTGCTAGCAGAGTCAAGCTTATAAGATCTCAATGGAATTCACAACAGGCAGGCTGGCGCAGTGGTAGGGAACAGGTATAGCAGCCTGGGGACCAGGGTTCAAAACCCAGCAGAGTCAATTCCTCACATTATGTTTGGTAGTGAGGTGGTGCTGCTTAACGCAGTTTATCTTTGCACACCCTGGGGGTATGCATTCTTCTTTGTTTCAATCACTTGTATTTAAATTTTGCACGGCGATCTTTCAAAGAACAAAACTTCTCAATGGTTTTTTCATTGAAGTCTGGGATCTCGGAAATCAGTTGCTTTTCCATTGAGAGCATCGTCAATGCATTCAACCGCTCCAGGGACATGGTGCTTCTTAAAAAGGTTTTTATCCTCCTCAATGTGGAGAAGCATCTTTCTGATTCTGCAGTGGTCATCGGTGTTGTAATCAGGATTCTTAATAATTTCACTGTCTCTGTGAAATCATTCTGCAGATTAAATTGATGTAAAAGTTTGTGCAGAGCAACAGCACTTGTACAAGCATGAAAATCTGTCTTCCCATACAGAAGTGACAGCTCAGTGTGTAATTGTTCCTTCTTCAGTATTGGATATGCTTGCACGGTGTCTTCCAGAGCTTGGGTTGGAAAGCAAGTGTCATGGGTTTTATACAAGTCACTCTGAACAAGTTTGGCACTGACTAGGTGATTTGAAAATGAAAAACGTTCTTTTGCATGAACCACCACTATGTCACATACCTCTCTTGAAAGTTGTCTCAAGGTTGAGATCTCCATACTCCGTCTGTGGAATGTTACATCGCTCGGCAAACTTGCTTCTATCTCGTCAACAGAATTACGGCTTTTCTGGATGCTGCTGACAAAGTCTTCTGTGACTTTTTGGATAGAAACAGTATCCGTGTCTCGCTTCTGAAGCTGACTATAGAGGATGTCAACATGTGGCATTATTAAATGAAATAATTTAAGGAAGTAAAGGAACTCCCTGTCTTCCAGCATTCCAATGAAACCGGCGGCTTCACGTATAGATGTTTGCTCAAAGTTTAGACATGCTTCAATTGTCTGGAAACACTCAAGTAGCGCATCTCTGTTCTCGTAGATGACGTTCACGGTTCTAACGTTGAAGTTCCATCGTGTCGGTGCACCTCTTGAAAGTCTTCTACCAACTACCTCATCCAGAACTCCAGTTCTTTTTGGAGAGCGTGAAAAAAAAGATGGTATGCCGCATATGTTGGAAAAAAAAACTTGAACTCTTCCAATCCTTGAAACTGCTTTCTCCATTATTAGGTTCAGTTGGTGAGCATAGCAATGGACATAGTGTGCGTTCGGGTACACGTCTTTTATTTTTCTTTGAACTCCTCCTTGATCTCCACGCATCACACTGGCACCATCGTAGCTTTGCGCTATGAGTTTCATCTTGTCTTCTGGCTCTGGGAGAACAGTATTCAGACTTTCCAGCACAACAGCAGCAGCATCGAGTCTGCATCTGTTGCTTTCATTTCCGTGAAGCCATCAAATCTTTCCACCACTCGATGCTTCTTGTCAATGTAGCGATAGACTACAACGCACTGTGTCCTAGCGGAAATATCGGTTGTTTCATCCGCTTGGATTGCCACAAACTGGGCTTCCTTAAGCTCTTGGTGAATCACTTCTGTAATAACTTGATGCATGCAGTCCAGTAGCTCATTCTGCATGGTTTTGGACGTGCCCTTAAACACAGTTGCAGTCTTCAAATGCTGTTCCATTGCACTCGATACTGCCAACCAAATCCACCAGGCCTCGAAACACTCCTGGATTTAGCGATGTTTCACTTTCGTCGTGTCCTCTTAATGCCAGTTCAAAAGCGCCACAAAAGCGAACACAATCAATTATCTTCAAAAGGATGTACCGATTCTTAGCCACTTCTTCGTTGTGTTTTTGAATACTGACTTGGTATCCTTGGTCCAGTTGAACTGCAATGTTCGCCTGTCCAAGCATCTCAAACTTGATCCTGTTATCCAAGTGAGCTTTAGAACTTTTGTGTTTCGCCAATTTATCAGCTAGATGTTTTTTTTTTATAACAATGAGTTTTATTGTCACCACATTTAGTAAATAGTTCACAACTTTGACCTCGGCACGCAGGCCTGACCATTTCTCATATGTTCAAGGCATCCCGTAAACAAACATTTATATACATCAGAGTACAGACAGCTCTGGGCCATTACTGTAAGAAAAGTCCAGATGTAGGTTAGCCTGTTATAGGTCAAGCCGATTAGTGCTGGTACATGAATAGTGACTATCTCTTTTTTAATTTTATTTTTAACATTAACCTTTTAGAAACATAAAATGGAACCTAAAACTTGAACAGCTTGCTGGCCGGTCCCCTCCCCGCTTATGGACTCCCTAAATATAGGAGTATTTTTTTATTTTTTAAATAGGATTGTCCCCCAGTCCCATCCTTTACCCCTTCCCCGGTCTCCCGGGCCTAATTAACTGAGGAAATAAACCTAGCTTACAACCCGCCACTAGTTCTAGCACCCTAATGCCAGGCCTATGTATACTGTCCATGGGTCCCAAATTTTCCTGTACTTATCCATAGAGTCATCCAATAGATGGGTGATTCTTTCGTTGATGGCAATATAATTAATCTTTTGTTTAATCATCTGGAAGTTTAGGTTACTGGATTTCCAGGATTTAGCAATATGACTCTTAGCTGCCAAAGTTATGTATTGCAGCAGTCTGTTTTGGGAAGGAGCCAGATTGCTATTCGGGATCCCCAGCAACATGTTATCAATAGACCTGTCTACCGGGGTAAGGAATAAGCCAGAGGCTAGTTCTGAAACTAAGTCCCAAACCTTTACTACCTTGGGGCAGAACCACCATATATGGGAAAATGTCCCAGTTGCCTGGCACCCCCTAAAGCATAGTTGGCTTTCTGACTTTTTCCATTTAGCGAGCTTTTCCGGGGTTATGTATACCCTGTGGAGCACCTTGATGGCGGTTTCTAGGATGCTATAGTTAAGGGAGCCCCTATAGATGTTGGACCAAGCTACCCTCCATTTACTTAGGTCCCAGCTCGTATTCATGTCAGTTTCCCAATCTACCATGTGTTTAGGCTTGAGTCCAGCTGGCCTGGCATTAAATGTTTTGTAAAGCATCCCTAGGGTGCCTTTCGTTAGAGGTGCCGCTTGACAGATTTTAGACAGCCAGTTCATTTCCGGGACTGTATGATTTTCCAATAAGGAGAGTACAAGATGTTTTAATCTGCAGAAATTGTAGTGTTCTGACAGGGGCAGATCGTGTTTATCCCTTATTTTTTCGAATTAGATAATTTGCCCCTTCTCTATCCACTCTCCCAGCCTATCCAGTTTTTTATTCTTCCACCAGTGTTGGGAGGATAAATTTAGGCTAACTGACATCTGGGGATGATTAAGGAGTGAGATCATGTAGGATGGTTTTGGGAATAGTTTTGTGTGTTCGCGGGCCCATTTCCAGCATGTCAGAGTATGTTTTATTATGGGATTGGAAATGTCTTTAATTTTGGGGGGAGTTTCTGACAACCACATAATAGAGTCCCAAGTCAACGGTTTCATTGATTGGTTTTCTATGTAAATCCACGCCGGCTGATGGGTCGCTGAATGGGCGATTGGTAGAAAGGATAATTGAGCGGCCTTGTAATAAAGTTTAATGTTAGGGCAGGATAGACCTCCATCTAATTTGTGTAGATACATGATTTTTTTCGCGATTCGTGATGGGCCTTGGTTCCAAATGAACCTAAAGATATGCCTTTGGAATGTAGATAGCTCTTTGTGTTTAACCTGAATTGGGAGGGTTCTAAAAAGGTAAAGTAGTCTGGGCAAAATGTTCATTTTAATTGTGTTAATTCTTCCTACCCAGGACAGGCGAAATTTCATCCATCGGCCTAAATCAGCCATCAAGGTTTTTAGTAGCTTAGAATAATTCTCATTATATAGATCGCCCAGGTTTGCCGTTAACCTTATCCCAAGATAGTTTATATATTTGATGTCCCAGTTAAATTTATAACTTTCATGTAAACTATTTTTTTCTGCTGTCGGAACGTCGATGGCCAGGGTTTCAGTTTTTTCTAAGTTTAGTTTTAGAACCGAGATCTGGCCAAACATTTCTAGCGTTTTAATGAGTTCCGGAATTGATTTACTTGGTTTGGACACCACACAGAGTAGATCGTCTGCGAACAGGCAGATTTTGAAGTGATGATGTCCAACCTTTATCCCGGAAATCCCCGAGTTTGCCCTGATCTCCCCGGCCAGCGGTTCCATTGCCAATGTGAAGAGCAAAGGTGATAGCGGGCATCCCTGCCTAGTACCCCGCCCTATTGTTATATTCGGAGTCGCTGGACCCGGGAGCTTCAATTTGGCCGAAGGGGAGCTATAGAAAATTTCAGCAAGTTGATGAACTGGCCACTGATACCGAATTTACTAAGGGTCGCGAATAGATAGGGCCATTCTAGGGAATCGAAGGCCTTTTCTATATCGAAGGCCATAAGGCACGTTGGTGTTTTAGAGATTTTGGCTTTATGTATGAGGTTAAGGACTTTCCTAATATTATCTCCTGCCTGTCTGTGGGCCACAAAGCCTACCTGGTCATTGTGAATCAATCTTGGCAAGAAAGAAGCCAATCTGTCTGCCATAATTTTGGAGAGGATTTTAATGTCACAATTTAGAAGTGAGATTGGCCTGTAGTTTTTCATTTCCAGGGGGTCCCTACCTTCCTTGGGGAATAGTATAATTTCAGCAGCGTTAAGCTCTGCAGGTATTTTTTCTCCGGCCAGAATGTTGTTGAAGAGTGTGACTAGATGTGGGCCAAGGGTATCTATAAATGCTTTGTAATAATTATTGGAAAACCCGTCTGGCCCCGGAGATTTACCAGCTTTAAGTTTGTGAATCGTTTTGCGAACCTCGTCTAGTGTTATTGGGGCGTTAAGGGCCCCCAGCTCTTCCCCCGTTGTGATGGGGAGATCCTTTGAATTGAGAAATGATTTTATTTCATTACCGTTAAGAGCTGCGGAGCCTTCATAGAGGGAGTTAAAGTATTTGGTGATGGTAGACTTAATTTTACTTGGATTGGCTGTGAGCTCACCCTCCCGCGTTTTTATTTGATGGATTTTATTCTGTGTGCTTTTTGATTGTAGCTTTTTGGCTAGGAGTGGGCCCGGCTTGTTAGCTTTATCGAAAAAAATTTGCTGAGTCCACCTTAGGGCTTTCTCAGTTTGGTCCGAGAGGAGAGCGTCTAGGTCTGTCCTAACCTTGTCTATTAACTGTCTATTTTTGATATCCGGCTTGGATTGGTTTAATTTTTCAAGTTTTGTCAGTTCTATTTGTAGTTCAATTTCTCTGGCTTTTCTTCGTTTTTTGTATTGGGAGGCTAATTTGATAAGGGTTCCTCTGATGTAGGCCTTGTGTGTGACCCATATAATGCCTGCCCTTATCTCTGGGGAGAGATTAACCTGGAAGAACAAATCCAGATCCTGGGAAATTTGTTTCTTTACCTCTGGGTTAGCTAGGAGTCGTTCATTGAGTCTCCACGAGAATGTGGGCTTCCCCCCTGAAGCCCAGTCCAAAGCCAGCTTTACAGCGGCGTGGTCTGACCATGTGCATGGAATAAGTTCTGATTTCTTTACTTGGTCTAACAGGGAGGAATCTGCAAGAATGTAGTCTATCCTGGAATAGGTATTATGTACCTGGGAGAAAAAGGAGTACTCCTTAGCCGTGGGGTGAGTTTCCCTCCATACGTCTGTCAAGTTTAACTTAAGAAGTAGGCGCTTAATTATCTGCAATTTTCTAGAAAACCTCTCTTGTCCCCCTTCCCTTGACCTATCTTGTGTTGGGTCCATCGCCAAGTTCAGGTCCCCCCCTATTATTATTTTTCCCAATCCTGGTTTATCTAGAGTTTTTAGCACATTTATGACAGTCTGATGAGGGTTTGTTGTAGGGGCGTAGATAGAGACCAGGATTGTCTTAATACCCTGGACTAGTCCAGTTATTATTACAAAACTGCCTGCCGGGTCTATCTGTTTGTTCTCTAATGTAAAAGGGAAGTTCCTGTGAAGGAGTATGGCCGCACCTCCTTTTTTAGTTCTTTGGTTGGCTAGGAAAACTGTAGGATAATTCTTATGTAGAAAATTTGGATGGTTGTTGTGTACAAAGTGAGTCTCCTGCATGAATATGAGGGGTTACTATCCTTATAAGAGAGAAAGGCTTTGCGACGTTTAAATGGGGAGTTAAAACCCTTGACATTGTGTGTCAGGAATACTATGTCTAAATTGTTCAGGTTTACTGCCATGTTTGTGGTGAGGTGAGGTGTTGACCTGACTTACCCCAATCCAAAGGAGAAATCCTGATAGCCTTGTTGCCTGGTGTGAAAGGCTGGGAGAGTGGACAGTTCCATAGCCCGGCAGACCTACCGCCCGAGAGAGTATTGACCGGGAGAGGACTGCCTTCTAACCTGATGGAATTACCTCTGGGGAATCTTGCGTTCAGGAAGGGAGAGAATGAGACAGCCAGCAAGCTAACAAAACAGTAAGAAAATGCTAAGACATAACAGTTAAACCGATGGCAATAGCCAAAAAACATTTCAAGAGCATTGATCCTCATTATAATTTACCGATAGCACCTAAGTGCCTAGGGTGGATAGGAAAAACACTCCTCCTCCTGACCCTAGTATGAGGAAAAAGAATACAACTGAATAGTACCTGACTAGACAATTAATACATTTACATTACAGAACATTAACCCTGGAGAAGGCCCATTCCTGGAGAAATGTAAAAACTATAAGAAGAAGATATACCTAGATCTATAGTCTCTTTGGCATTTTGTTCACTTTTCTCTGGTGTTATATCTAGCAATATATACTCCGACTTACAATACGTAATGATATTAGAATATAGCCATAGGCTTACTAGCAATTGTTAGACCCTTTACACATTATTTTAATATGTCTCAAGTTTCTGAATATTGGTAAAGTTCACCCTTCCTGCACCGGTGTGGAGGGAGTGCCTGGGGTGGACTTGCCAGAAGTCCCCGTCTCAGATTGTGGCGTGCATACAGCATCTTTGTGGTTTCTTTGTTTCTTGTGGATCGGTACATCAGTCCACTGCCGAGAGGGCCTGTCCTTTGGCCTCACTGCTCGTTGTTCACGAAACTCTTCCATGGTGGCAAGATTGAGATGGATCAAATGTTTCTGACAGTCCTCCAGAGAGAATGCAGAGTAAGTAGAACCTCCAGCTTGGAAGAGCAAGCGGAATGGGAAACCCCATTTATATGGGATCTTGTTTTTTATAAGAACATTTAAAGCCGGTTTCATTTCCCTGTGTCTGTTCAGGGTGGTTGGTGCAATATCAGCAAAAACCTGCAGGCGAGATCCATCTGGGCCAACAACTTGTGAAGCATTTCTGTTGGCAGAGAGGATGTTATCCCTTGTTTTTGGTCGGAGGAAACGGACTATTGTGTCTTTGGGTAGACTTTGGTTGAAGGATGCTCCTAGGGCCCTATGTGCCCTTTCAATTTCGATCTCTTCAACTTCTTCCCCCGGCAGCAAGGACCGCGCCACCTCCTTGATGTAGGGTTCTAGGTTAGTCACCCGTTTGTCAATCCCTCTAAAGCGAATGTTATTTCTACGGGAGCGATTTTCAGCATCCTCTAGTTTGTTTTCCAGAAGGGTGATTCTAGAAGAGTTTGCTGAGATGTCCTTCCTGTCCTGATCTTGAGATGAGACCAGTTGATCCGTGAGGTTTTCTAATTGGTGAGTTCTCTGTCCCAGCTCTTGGATTTCTTTATTAAAGTCCTGCACGGCTTGGGAGAGTTGGGTCTTAAGTAAGGTTTCAAATCTTGTCATAATTTTGTCAATCATCTCCGGGTCTTGTAGTGTGCCTCTCTGTTCCCCCTCCATATCCGAATTGTCAGATAGGTCTGCAGCTGGGCTCTGAGGTGAGGGTTGGGATTTTGGGAGTGTTTGGAAGTGTTCTTGAATACCTTTAGCTGCCGAGCTCTTGCGTGCTTTACCCTTCATCTTCCCCGCCGTATCTCATTTGTAGTTTACTGAGGCACCGTAGTTGAACCAGCTTTTGAGATAGGAGGATTATTTGTTTATAGCAGGGTTTCCCATTTTCTTGACCTCTCCCAATAAATTAGCATATTGACGTATTGCAGAGCTGTAAAGTGCTATCCCAGTTAGGGCCCTCTCATCCTTATTAGTTTGACATGGCTAGGGAGACCTGTGATGACAGTCCTGGATATGTGCCAAGTGGTGATTGATTAACCGGCATTTATCCAGCCCTTAAGTGAAGCCAGAGGGCACTGTATTTGCTTACCCTATGCTTTGACAGGAAGGTTAAGCATAGCTCAGTCCAGGGCTAAAATGTTTAGCAATGCAAATGCGTTATGATCACTGGTCACAGTTCATTTCCAGGGTGATTAGTGCTGCTCCCCTTCCACTACCCTGAAGCACAAAATGGCCACCGCCTCCTGTTTGGGCCTGATTGGAAGGCTAGGTCCTGGGCCCCCTCCTTTATAATATAGTGTGGCCTGCCTGATATTATTAGGGATTCTTAGATACCCCTCCACTCCTTCAGGGCTTCTTGGGATGCGGAGGGGGGGTACCTTGCTTGTCCCCAGCCGCTGTCTGTGGTTTCCCTGAGTGGACGCGTGGTCCAAGATGGTGTCCCAGCTAGTTTCTGCGTCTTCTTCAGAGCCAGGCTTCTGGGCTCCTGCTGGGGTCCCTTCCCCTACCAGACCTCCGGGGGCTCTTCCCGTTTCACCTCTCTGCCCCCCACGGGATGGAATGCTGTCTCGGGCCCCCCCGACAGAGCCCCAGCCTTCCCTGTCTTGTCTGGCTCTCCCCTGTGGCCCCCCTGCAGTACTCACTTTTGACGAAGTGTGTGTATTCATCAGCTAGATGTTTGACGTCAGTCACTCCAGTTTTGGTCCAAGCAGCGTCACCACCAAATAGGATGCATGGGAAACAATATAAGGACTTCCTAGAAAAGCTTCCACAAAGCCAGTCGTTCTTCTTGTACCATTCAGTATTGAAAGTACGTATATATTGCTTCCCTCTATCTCTTGCGATTTACTGCAGATTTATCTCTGGTTGGTCAAGTCCTAACCGTTTTACTTCCACCTTCTCCTCATAGGTTAGGGTGCCGAAAGGCTTCACAAGTAGAGAGTCAATAGTATTCATTTCTGATACCAATAGAAGAAAGAGATCACGGTATATTAATTTATATTATGTCACAAAATTACTTTAAAATAACAGTGTGTTGAATTCATTGGTATACATTACAGATTGCAAACCCTCATGTGACAAGACTACATCAACATCAAATTTGCACCTATACACATGGACAGAAAATTAAAAGCAATGATACTAACCAACAGTTGACTCTCCTTCTCGGGGTATTCACGTTCAGTAAGTCAACCAACGAGTCCAAACAAATCTGCTTCCACAGATAGTTTGCACCAGGGGGGTGAAAGAAAAAAAACAACAAAAACATTAGAACGTTCAAGACCCAAACCGTAACTTTTAAAACCTTAAAAGACCAAGTGTGACCATATAGGCCCCAACAGCACCTTAAAAACCCTAAATAACAAAGTGTGACCATATAGGCCCCAACCGCATCTTAAAAACCATAAATAACCAAGTGTGACCATATAGGCCCCAACCGCACTTTAAAAACCCTAACAACCAAGTGTGACCATATAGGCCCCAACCGCACCTTAAAAACCCTAAATAACAAAGTGTGACCATATAGGCCCGAACTGCACCTTAAAAACCATAAATAACCAAGTGTGACCATATAGGCTCCAACCGCACCTTAAAAACCCTAAATAACAAAGTGTGACCATATAGGCCCCAACCGCACCTTAAAAACCCTAAATAACAAAGTGTGACCATATAGGCCCCAACCGCACCTTAAAAACCCTAAATAACAAAGTGTGACCATATAGGCCCCAACCGCACCTTAAAAACCCTAAATAACAAAGTGTGACCATATAGGCCCCAACCACACCTTAAAAAACATAAATAACCAAGTGTGACCATATAGGCCCCAACCGCACCTTAAAAACCCTAAATAACAAAGTGTGACCATATAGGCCCCAACCGCGCCTTAAAAACATTAAATAACCAATCAAAACCATATAGGCCCAAACTGTACATAAAAAAAAATGAAAAAAAAATATATATAATATATATATATATATATATATATCACATATTATAATTGTCTAACTGCGATTCGTCGTCACGCTTCAGACGAATCGCAGTTAGACAATTATAAAGTGCTGCGCATTGCGCAGAGCGCGGCGCAAGCCGCGCTCTGCGCCCGAACCGCGCTTGCGCAGAGTGCTGCGCATTGCACAGAGCGCGGCGCGAGCCGCGCATGCGCAGAGCGCGGCGCTCTGCGCCCGAGCCGCGCTTGCGCGCAGTGCGGCCCGAGAGCAGGTAAAAGAGTGGGGAAGAGGGGGGGGGTGTAGAGGCACAGAGGGAGAGTGGGGAAGAGGGGAGGGAGAGTGGGGAAGAGGGGGGGAGAGTCACAGAGGGAGAGTGGGGAAGAGGGGGGGGGAGAGTCACAGAGGGAGAGTGGGGAAGAGGGGGGGAGAGTGGGGAAGAGGGGGGGGAGAGTGGGGAAGAGGGGGGAGAGTGGGGAAGAGGGGGGGAGAGTCACAGAGGGAGAGTGGGGAAGAGGGAGAGTGGGGAAGAGGGGGGGAGAGGCACGGCACAGAGGGAGAGTGGGGAAGAGGCACAGAGGGAGAGTGGGGAAGAGACACAGAGGGAGGGGGGAGAGACACAGAGGGATATGTGGGAAAGAGACACAGGGGAGGTAGAGGAGGGGAAAAGACACACGGGAGGGAGAACATGGGGAAGATACACATGGGAGGGAAATGGGGGGGGGAGAGGGGAACAGACACAGGGGGAAGGGGGAAAGAGACACAGGCCAGGGGGGAAGAGGCACAGAGGGAGAGGGGGGAAGAGTCACAGGGGGGAGAGATACAGAGGGTGAGGGAGGAAGAGACACAGAGGGAAGGGGGGGAAGAGGTACAGAGAGAGGGGGAAAGATGCATAGAGGGGGGGGAACAGAGGAAGGGGTGAAGAGACACAGTGGTGAGACACACAGAGAGAGGCGGGGGAAGAGGCACAGAGGGAGAGGGTGGAAGACACAGAGTGGGGAGAGACACAGAGGGTGAGGGGGAAGAGACAGGGAGGAAGAGGCACAGAAAGAGGAGGGGGAAGAGACACAGGGGAGTGAGAGGAGGGGGAAGAGACACAGGGGAGGGAGAACAGGGGGAAGATACACAAGGGAGGGAAATGGAGACACGAGGAAGGCCGTAACAGACACAGGGCTGAGGGGGAAAGAGACACAGGCCAGGGGGGAACAGACACAGGGGAGGGTTGGGGGAGACACAGGGGAGGGTTGGGGGAGACACAGGGGGGGGAGAGATGCATAGGAGGGAGAAGGGGGAAAGAGACACAGGGGAGGGGTTTAGAGACACGGGAGGGAGAGGGAGGTAAAAACACAGGGGGGCAGGAGATACAAAGGAGGTAGACGAGGTGGAAGGAGACACAAGGGAGGGAGAGGAGGGGGGAAATAAGACACGAGGGAGGAAGTAGACAGAGGGAGAGACTCGCAATGAGCTCCAAAGGGGCTCATCACAAGGCCAGTAAAGTAGAGGGGGAGAGGCTTACATTGTGTGGCAAACAGCATTGCCAGGCTTCAGTTTTTATTGCCGTCGTTTTTGACGGGCAAGTCGCTAGTATATATATATATATCAATAGATATATATATATATATATCAATATATATCAATATATATATATCACTATTTATCAATATATATATATCAATATATATATATATATATATATATATCAATATATATACATATATATCAATCATTATATATATATATATCAATCAATAATCAATATATAAATCAATCAATATATAAATATATATATATATATATCTCAATATATATATATATATATCAATCAATAATCAATATATAAATCACTCAATATATAAATATATATATATATATATCTCAATATATATATATATATATATCAATAATCAATATATAAATCAATCAATATATATATATATATATATATATCTCAATATATATATATATATATCAATCAATAATCAATATATAAATCAATCTATATATAAATGTATATATATATATCTCAATATATATATATATATATATCAATATATCTATCAATCAATATATATATATATCAATCAATATATATATATATAGATCAATCATTATATATATATATATATATCAATATATATATATAAATATATCAATATCAATCACACACACACACATAAAAAATATACATAAATATACATAAACATATACATAAAAAAATATATATTAATTGATATTTATTAATTGATTAATTGATGTACTTTATTAATTATTTGATTATATTGCTCATGTATTTCTATTAGACATTATTTATTATACATATTACAGTGCTATTTATTTGCTATACATGTTACAGGATATTATCCTGTAACATGTATATCACATAAATAGCCCTGTAATATGTATAATACATACAGGGTCACACAAGTTCACACTAACCTTTTTTGCCCTTACAGGCTTCCATACCTGCTTTGCTAATTTGCAAATTTTTTAAAGACTCTCATTGGTTGAAATCAATGTCAATCAAAAAATTTCAGCCAATCAGAGTCCTTCAAAAATTTGTATAAAAGGCGGAGCGTGGGAAAAAAACAATTAGTCGCGGGTGGAGCTCCTTGTAGGAGGAGCTCCGTTAGTTTGTTGTGTTTTTTTTTTTTAGAGCGTCGTTTTTTTTTAGGTGGAAGCCTCTTGCAATGGGCCAGAATGGATGGACAATGGCTTCAATCAAGATGAGGAGACAAGGGCTTCTATCAAGATTGGATTATGGAATGACATGGGCTTCAATCAAAATTGATTGGGATGCCCGACTATCCAGGGCAGAAGGCCACCGCTGGAGGGGTCAATTTGACAGGTAAGTATGTGCTCTTGTTTACTTTATTATTGTTTTTTGTTTTTCCCTTCCCTTATTTTTATTTTATCTTTAAAAGTGACAGGCAATTTTTTATTTTTTTTTTAACTGCAAGCAATGTTAAAGATACATTGCCTGTTACTTCTAAAAATGGAAAAAAAATAGGGGGGGGGGGGTTGTGTTTAACTGTAGTGTAGTGTTAACATAGGCAGGTAGGTTGGTTGGTAGTTAGGTCAGGGTGGGGTCAGGTGTGGTCAGGGGTGTAGGTAGGTGGGTTGGTAGCTTGGTCAGGGTGGGGTCAGGTGTGGTCACTGGGTCAGGGGGGTAGGTAGGTGGGTTGGTAGTTGGGTCAGGGTGGGGTCAGGTGTTGTCACTGGGTCAGGGGGTAGGTAGGTGGGTTGGTTGGTAGTTAGGTAGGTTGGGGTGGGGGTTGGCCAGGCCCCGATGTGCCTACAGGGGGGGGGGTGATCGGGGGTTGGCGTTGGCATGGGCCCATATGGGTAGCACAGTCAGGCCCCATGGGTCGGTCAGTGGGTCAGTGGCCGCGTAGGCCACATGGAGGTGATCAGGGGTGGCACAGGCCCCATGGGGGTGATCCGATCACCCCCATGTGGCCTGTGCCACCCCACTCACCGCCCGATTACCCCGATCACCGTGATCGGGGTAATCGGGCGGTGGCATAGCATAGGCCACATCGGGGTGATCGGGGGTGGCACAGGCCAAATGGGGGTGATGGGGGTGGCACAGGTCAGGTCTTTTGGGGCTACTGGCACTGCGGGCGGGGGTGATATGGGGTTGCCCAGGCATTGCAGGCCTAGGTCGGTGGTAGGTAAGTTGGTGGGTGGGTAGGTTGCCGGACAGGCAGGCATAGTGGGGTAACTGGGGGGACCCTTCCTTTTATTAGGGGCACTAGGGGTTTGGTTTGGCCAGGGCAGGTAGACTTACTGTGTTAGGTTGGGCATATGTGAGTAGTTTCAGCCAGGGAGGTCTCTCTCAGTCTCAGTGTGAGCAGGGTCAGGAAACAGAAAGAGGGAAGGGACTGGAATCTGGTGGTTTTATTAACTGTGGATGTCAATCAAAAGTTAACTCGAGGCCCTATTAGCTGGCGGGCGCTCGGAGCTAACGGTCTGGGTGGGTTTAGACAACTGTACAGCCTTCCATCATTGATTTGTCAATGATGGAAGACTGTCAGTCATGAAATTGATACATTATCACTGCCCATGCATATCGTCATTGTGCTGGTGGGCGGAATGCATTAACGGTCAGGGGGCCAGGCCTCATTGATTATAGAGTCTAAAGGTTAGTGTAGTCAGTGAGTGTAGTGTAATATGATCACACAGGGATGCAGGGAAAGCTACAATAGATACACAGCAGCAGTTAATATATACACACAAGGGCAAGGGGTTATCTTAAAGTGACAGTGTCCCAGGGAATAGTTTGCTTCATTTATTAATGTAATAACACTTGAATGCTGATGTACACATTATATTTAATTGTTTTTGGGTTATTACTAATAAATTATTGTGTTTTTTTATTGCAGGGTCACGAAAATATTAGGAAGGGCGTTTGCCCCGACGCCCGAATGGACGGGCCGCCCCTGGTGCAGAGGCACACCCAGAACTGTGTTCTTAATTGAATATTTAATAAACATATCTATCTGGTATTTGCGGCGTCTATTTGTCACATGTCTGATGCTGCACACCAAAGAGAGTGATATGTGAAGTTCCTGGATTGGATGAGGGATAGACGAGCCATCTATCCCTAGTGAAGTCCAGGTAGCTGATATGTCACTCTGTTATCTATGTGTGTGTGGTGTACATGAGGTGTATGTCGGTGTATGCGATATTCACCTGGCAAGGAGGCTGGATCTGGTGTAGCCACCAGGCCTGGAGCTCCGGGGACAGTCCCTGCGGTCATCAACTCCTTCAGCAACCTCTCCCAATCCTTGTACCGGACTGTCACTCTGGGGACACCATTTGGAGCTGCAGCTGCTCTGACCTCCTCCTCCATCATCATCCTTCTGACCTTTGCCCGGCTGCCGTCATAACAATGCCTTACAAACCTCACATCCCTAAGCGCAAAACTATCCTCTACTACCTTCCTTCAGCTGGCGCATTATAAATATTAGATAATAATAATAAATGAAAGTAGAGATACTTTTACCCCAGTCTGTCACTTTTCCTGCACCCTCTCTAGAACCAAACCTCCAACTCCTGGGACCTGCGTGCTAATTTGTAAAAATCTAACACAGCGCTTGGGTGGGAAGCTCACAAATATTTACAGTATGCCTGTCAATCACTAATCCATTGGCCATTTTCTTTTTCTTTTAATTATAGTTATGTACATTTCTTTTGTTATTTTGTCCTATTTGTTGTTTGCTTCACAATAAAAAAAAAAAATCTTCAAAGTTGTAGGCATGTTCTGTAAATGAAATGATGCAAATCCTCAAACAATCTATGTTAATTTCAGGTTGTGAGGCAACAAAACACGAAAAATGCCAAGGGGGTGAATACTTTTGCAAGGCACTGTATATATATTCCTGAGGGAAAAACAAAAACAGGGACTGCACCATTTCATCTCAACAGCATTCCTCATTGACCACAGAGAAGAGGATCATGGATCATGTGATGGGGGTTGCCATCTGCTTACACAATATCACCATCACTTATGCTGCGATCCTCTACTCTGTAGCCAAGCTAGATTATGCCAACAATCGGACCAATAGATTGTCACTGCAGAATGCTGTTGAAAAAGTAAAATCCTACGTGCAGCCCCCATCTCCTTCTCTGCCTTCTCCTAGGTTCATCACTCCAGTGCCACTGCGCCCAGTTGTAGGGGGAGGCATCCCACATAGAGGCAGCAACACCGCAGGAGGCGGAGGCATGGAGGCAAAGAGTGGTCAGGCTGCGGGTGTGCAGGAGGCCTCTGGGGTCAAGGAGGCAGTGCTGGGAACCTCCTCCTTCATCATCCTTCTGACCTTTGCCCGGCTGCCGTCATAACAATGCCTTACAAAAATCCCTAAGAGCAAAACTGACCTCTACTACCTTCCTTCAGCTGGCGCATTATAAATATTAGATAATAATAATAAATGAAAGTAGAGATACCTTTACCCCAGTCTGTCACTTCTCCTGCACCCTCTCTAGAACCAAACCTCCAACTCCTGGGACCTGCGTGCTAATTTGTAAAAATCTAACACAGCGCTTGGGTGGGAAGCTCACAAATATTTACAGTATGCCTGTCAATCACTAATCCATTGGCCATTTTCTTTTTCTTTTAATTATAGTTATGTACATTTCTTTTGTTATTTTGTCCTATTTGTTGTTTGCTTCACAATAAAAAAAAAAAATCTTCAAAGTTGTAGGCATGTTCTGTAAATGAAATGATGCAAATCCTCAAACAATCTATGTTAATTTCAGGTTGTGAGGCAACAAAACACGAAAAATGCCAAGGGGGTGAATACTTTTGCAAGGCACTGTATATATATTCCTGAGGGAAAAACAAAAAACAGGGACTGCACCATTTCATCTCAACAGCATTCCTCATTGACCACAGAGAAGAGGATCATGGATCATGTGATGGGGGTTGCCATCTGCTTACACAATATCACCATCACTTATGCTGCGATCCTCTACTCTGTAGCCAAGCTAGATTATGCCAACAATCGGACCAATAGATTGTCACTGCAGAATGCTGTTGAAAAAGTAAAATCCTACGTGCAGCCCCCATCTCCTTCTCTGCCTTCTCCTAGGTTCATCACTCCAGTGCCACTGCGCCCAGTTGTAGGGGGAGGCATCCCACATAGAGGCAGCAACACCGCAGGAGGCGGAGGCATGGAGGCAAAGAGTGGTCAGGCTGCGGGTGTGCAGGAGGCCTCTGGGGTCAAGGAGGCAGTGCTGGGAACCTCCTCCTTCATCATCCTTCTGACCTTTGCCCGGCTGCCGTCATAACAATGCCTTACAAAAATCCCTAAGAGCAAAACTGACCTCTACTACCTTCCTTCAGCTGGCGCATTATAAATATTAGATAATAATAATAAATGAAAGTAGAGATACCTTTACCCCAGTCTGTCACTTCTCCTGCACCCTCTCTAGAACCAAACCTCCAACTCCTGGGACCGGCGTGCTAATTTGTAAAAATCTAACACAGCGCTTGGGTGGGAAGCTCACAAATATTTACAGTATGCCTGTCAATCCCTAATCCATTGGCCATTTTCTTTTTAAATATTTTTTAATGTGAGAATTGTAACTTATTCATACATATATTGTAGCCAAAAAATACATGTCTTGGTTTTAACATAAACTTACATTCTACAATGAACATATTTTCTGCTGTCTTTTCTCAATACATTTTAAAGATTTTTTTTACAAAGTCTCTAACGTTTCTTATATCAATTCTCTTATGAATTTAAGCAGGCTTCTGGTTGTACAAGATATACAGATATCCCATTAAAAAAATTAAAAAGTGAAATTGAAGGAATGAAGAAGGGATTTGAAGGGAGAATACTGTCATTCCACAAATGACTCCTACCAGCCTCATCCTACAGCTCTCAGAGTACAAATATCATCCTACAGCTCTCAGAGTACAAATATCCCAACAGGTGGCCCATCTTCTGTAGCTCTCGTCTATCTCGGCTGAAAAAATGCTCATGGATTGAATGAATTTGATTTTCCGTAGTACTGTCTCGTATGTCGGGGTGGTTAGTCTCCAATGTTTTGCGATTGTGCTTCTAGTTGCTAAGAAGATTTGGTTTGATAGGAATTGAGCTGATTTTGATAGACCTGAAATTGGCAACCCCAATAATGCTTTCTTTGGTTTTTGCTATATTTTTGCGGTCCATAATGTCTCTAGAGAGTCATAAGTTGCCATCCAAATGTGTTTAACATTGGGACAGTCCCATAGCATATGTTTCAAAGTTCCTAAACTGGCACAACCTCTTGAACAATTTTCATCCAATAATTGATTTGACTGTTGAAGTCTAGCTGGGGTAAGATGCCATCTTATGATAGTTTTATATAAATTTTTCTTTAATGTAATGTTTAAAGATGAATTTGCTGCCTGTTTGATCATTTTTCCCCATTGTTTTTCATCTAAAGTTATATTGAGTTCCTCTTCCCAATAGGTTTTGTAGTGCAGTTTATTGGGGGCAGTTCGGTCATTTAGATGGTTGTACAGTATTGAGATGTTTTTCTTACCCTCTGAGTTATAAAGGCAGCAATGTTTGAAGGGTGTTTTGCTAGCTAGTTTATTGTTTTTTTGTAATTTGACCTATTGTGTTGTTAATTGTCATTAGGTTTAGCCATTCTTTGTGTGGAAGTTGGAAGTTTGAGCTAAATTCGGTTGTGGACCAAATCTGTCTATCCGTCAATATGTCTGCTACCATTGTGAGTTTCTTGACCCACCATTCTAGTTGGAAGTTTTTATTTATAGAAAGGTCTTCGAGGCAGCCATGGTGGGATTAGCCATGAACCATCTTTTCTATTAAACAAGTTATTTTGTTTATCTGCTTCCATAGCGCAATGGAATGGCTTATACTCGTCGGGAGTGCTTTTAAGGTGACCCTCTGACGTATGCTTAGGCACAGTACCAGGTTGAATACTATGTTTTGTTCCCAGAGGATTTGTTTTTCAATTTCTACCCACAATGCTTGATGTACTATTTGGTTAGTTGAGCTAGTCTTGCTGCTTTGTAGTACTTTATTAAATCAGGGGAGACTAGCCCTCCTCTCTATTTTTTTTTTTTCAAAATCTTTTTATTGACACATAAGCAGTGTTCAATAACACAATATTGTTGGACTCGCAGGTCCAACACAATTTTGCATAAATAGGATTTTATAACAATATTTTAGATATCTTGTACAACTTTGTTGTCAATAATGATTATCCTGTCCTGACAATATTGGGTGTCTGCTTTATGTGTCCACCATAACCTTTTTCCGTTTTCTCAACTTTGCAGGAAACGCCTGCTAGCTATTCCTTCCCTAGCAATTGACATCTCAATACTAAACTTGTCAAATTCTTACATGGGAGCTAACTTGTTGTCTTTCCATGTAGATATATATAGATGTTCAATTTTGCATAGCTCGAGAATTACATTATTCACCTAGTATATGGGAAGTATAACATCGAACAAAAAATGAATAAACAAGTCAATGAACTTATTACCTGTATCTTCCTTGCTTTTTTTTTTTTTTTCTCCTTCTTCCTATCTATCTTCTTCAGTTTACTCAATTCGCCAATAGTTGTCAACGCCCAAGACACCCGTCACCCCGGCCTGGAGTCTCCGCCTCATCCGATTACGCCTTCCCTTCCTAGTGTACTAATTTCCACTCTAAATCAAGTTTTTGTTAAATTAAAATAGCTTTGTCTGACTCCACCCATCTGTCCCAAATTTGACTAAAAGTGGAGAGGGAGTTGTTTATTGAATGCGTCATTTTTTCATAAATCATGATGTGGTTTAATTTTTTTATAACCTCTTGGGCGTCTAAATGGGGTGATTTCCAATTCTTTGCAATGTGGCTTTTGGTTGCCAGCATGACCATTTGTATCCACTTGTTATGGTTCTTACTAACGTTCAGTACTGGCATTCCCAGTAAGCATGCCTCCCTAGAGGGGTGTATTTCCTTGTCTAATACCTCAGTGATCATTGCAGTTACCCTTCGCCACAGGGCCTGTACTTTTGGGCAGTCCCACCAGATGTGGCCAAAGGTTCCTCTATCTGAGCAGTTCCTAAAGCACTCAGGAGGGGAAAGCGGATTTATCTTATTTAGCCTGTCAGGTGTCATGTATACCCTGTGTAGTACTTTAGTTGCTGTTTCTAAATAGCTAAAGAAGAGGGAGCCTTTAGTCAGTGCCTTGTGTATTTTTCCCCATCTCTGGGTGTTCCATTCTACTCCCATTTCCTGTTCCCATTGTAGGACATGTTTAGGCTTTTGGTCTTTAAGTGGCTTGTTGGCAAGCGAGTAAAGGGTACCAATTATGCCTCTGGCTAGGGGATTCTGCGCACATACTTTCGCAAACCAGGTGTCCTGTGGGGGACCCCAGGATTTGACCAGTTCTTGGACCCTGTGGCATATCTTGTTATAGTTAAATATCTCCCTGTCTGGTAGATTGTACTTATTTATGAATTGTATAGAGGTTAGAAGGTTGCCGTCTTGGAACCATGCCCCTAGCAGGTGTAGTTTCCGCGAGAGCCACCACGCTTTTGAGCCCCCCCCCCCCCCCCCTAATTCCTTCATAATCTGGGACCCCGAAAGGACTGGCGTGAGAGATGAAAGGGAGTGTGTTAACTGCCACTTGGAGTTTGCCCCTCTCCACTCCTGCAGGGATAATTTAATCATTGGATTATTGTAGCCTGATTTTCCTATTGGGGGGAGTATCGGGGACCAAATTAGATTATCCCATTTGTAGGGTTTCATTTGATAGTTCTCTAGGAATACCCATATTGGTTGGTGTTCACTGGAATGGGCTTGTGGCAGGAAGGAAATCTGGGCTGCTTTAAAGTAGTGTATTAAATTTGGGCACGCCAAACCCCCTGCTTCTCTGTCTCTATACATTAGGGACTTGTTGATTCTCGGGTGTTTATGTTGCTAGATGAATCGGAATACCGCTTTTTGGAAGCCATCTAGATCTCCTCTATGTATTCTAATCGGGCTGACAACTCTGGTGTGAGGTTAACTCCTAGATATTTGATACTTCCCTTTGGCCATGAGAACGAGTGTCCCTCTTTTAGGGCTTGTACCTGCTCTGAGGGCACTCTCATGCATATTATTTCAGATTTATCTGCGTTAACTTTGAGGCCTGACAAGTTCCCAAACCGGGACATTAAGTCCATAAGGGCTGCTATTGAGGTTACCGGTTTTGTAAGCGTGCACAAGATGTCATCTGCGAACAAGCTGCATTTCATTTGTTGACATCCCACCTCAATACCCTGTATGGTGGGGCATGTCCTTATGGCCTGAGCAAGAGGTTCGATGGCTAGAGCGAATAGTAGCGGGGACAGGGGGCATCCCTGCCTCGTACCTCTCTGGATGTTTATAAGATCTCTATTAGCCCCTGGAAGCCTAAGGCTTGCCGTCGGTGCTTTGTATAATGTATTTACTAGATTTGTAAATTTGCCTCTGATGCCGAATTTATCTAGAACCGCATGTAAATAAGGCCATTCAACGTAGTCGAATGCCTTTTCTAGATCTAAGGCTACTAGACTGAGAGGTATATTCGCCTTTTTAGCTATGTGGGAGACATTTAGAATACGTTGTATGTTATCCCCAGCTTGTCTGTACGGCACAAAGCCCACTTGGTCTTTGTGTATTAGTTTGGGGAGGAATTTGGCTACCCTTGCTGCCATTAGCTTAGATAGGATTTTAATGTCCCCGTTTAACAGGGATATTGGCCTATAGTTCCTTGGATTTAAAGTATCCTTTCCTGGTTTAGGGATAAAGATTACATCTGCCTGGTTTAGCTCGGCTGGCATTGGCTCTCCTAATAGCATCTCATTAAATAATTTGCTTAGGTGTGGGGCCAGGTGTTTTGCAAGGCTTTTATAGTATAAGTTTGAGTAGCCATCCGGGCCAGGGGCTTTTCCTGCTTTAAGCGTTTTTATAGTGTCAATAACTTCGGACAGGGTTATCTCTGCATTTAGGGAGTCTAATTCCCCCTCCGAGATTTTGGGAATGTCTAGGCTGTTAAGGAATTCCTGCACTGTGAAGTTATTGGCTTTTGTTTTTGCCGAGTAGATTTCTTGGTAGCACTTGTGGAATGTCCTTTTTATTTCCGATTGGTTCATTGTAATTTCTCCACTATCCGTTTTAATTTTGGTGATATGAGTTAAGTTTTTCTTTAGGTTGAGTCTGCGTGCAAGCATAGGGGAGGGCTTGTTACCCTGGGCGTAAAACTTATGCCTAGTTTTCCTAAGGGCCTGTTCAGTTTTAGCGGCTAGTACCGCATCTAGTTCTAGTCTAGCGTTGTCTAGCTGGGTTCTAGAGACCCCAGGAGCTTTGGCCTGAATTGCTTTTTCCAAGTACTGCAGTTTTTTAAATAAGTCATTTTCTTTTTGAATGCATTGTTTCTTTCTGGCAGCTGCCAGTTTAAATATGGTGCCTCTAATGTATGCTTTGTGCTCTACCCAGACCCACCCTATATTTGCCTCGGGGACCATGTTTAACGTGAAGTAATCTTAAATGTCATGTTCTATTTGTGTTAGCGATCCGGGATTGGTTAGAAGTGCCTCGTTTAAGCTCCACTTCCCAGGGGTTGTGAGACTAAGTCCCAGTTGAATTTTGATGCTAACTACCGCGTGGGCAGACCAAGGGCAAGGGTGGATCTGGGCATCCACTGTGTGGTTAAATAGCGAGGTATGAGTCAGGAGAACATCTATTCTGGAATAGGAATTGTGAGTTGGGGAGTAATAAGAATACTCCTTTTCCGAGGGGTGTAGTCCTCTCCAGGCATCAATCAACTCTAACTCCCTCATTTGTGTGTGAATTGTTTTGAGCTGTTTCATGTTACGCGTGGGATGGGTTGCTCTTGATCTGTCTACAGAAGACTCGAGCGTAAGGTTAATGTCACCTCCTAGTATGATTCTGCCCCAGTCTTTTTGCTTCAAGGTACTTAGCAATTTAGTGAGCGCTCTGGTGGGCACTGTGGTGGGGGCATAGATATTAACCAATGAGATTCTGAGGTTTAGGATGGTTCCTGTTAAAATTAGATAATTACCCTCTTTGTCTTTGGTTTGTTTTTCGACTACAAATGGGAAATCACGGTGTATTAATGTAGCTAAGCCTGCTTTTTTGCTTTTCTGGTTGCAAGTGTAGAATACTGGGAATTCCTTGTGTAGGTAGGTGGGTACTTTGCTCTGGGCGAAATGGGTCTCTTGCATAAATATGACAGATGGATGGAATCTTTTATAAAACAGGAAAGCTTTGCGTCTTTTAAATTGAGAGTTGAAGCTCCTTACATTGTGTGTTAAAAAGGTGTGCTCTACATCAGCCATTGTTTTTTCGTGTAGTTAGCTTTATATGTTCTCAGTGGGGAGTGTGTGGCGGTTAGGTTACCTGGGTGTGGAATGCTGAAGGACCGTGACCTGCGCCGGGAACCTCCCTTGGGTGTCTTGGGCGCCGAGACCACCTGTAAACTGGATAGATTAAGAAGAAAAGCAAAACAGACACAGAAGCTTAGATTCAACATTTCAATAAACTGGTTAAAACATTTCCTAACAATTTGGTAGTTTCCCTGTCTCCCTACCTGTTTCCATACCTTGAGGCCAGTAGCTATTGCTCCCATTACTGTGTTTGACCTCTTACGGAGAGGACTCCCTCCTGGGGGTTCTACCTGGGGAGTTGTTAAGGGCTCAAAACTCCCCTTAATCTTCATCCCTCCAAATCATTTAAGTCACCTCAAGAGCTCCGCTACAGCTAGATCTGCATATCTGTATATAACAATCTATCTGTCTCTAACATAACTTAAACATTTTAGCTATTTGCTGCAATTTCTTCGGCTCAACCTGCTCATGGGGAAAAAAAAGTGTTCAATACTCTCTCAATGATCGGCATCAGGATCCTCGCAGTCGGCTGACGGAGAGGTGTCCAGACCTCCTCCTGTAGCTTGCTCCATGAGAGGCCCCCTACTGAAGGCTGCTGTTTTTGTTTTTTTGGCCGATACTTGCCACATCTTGGAAAGACTGGGTCTGGGTCTTGGACTTCTCCTTTCAGCGTCTCTATCCTCTGCTAGTAAATTCAGCTTTCTCAGGAGGATCTCAGCTTCTTCTACTGTGTGTACTCTGTAAGTGGATCCGCACCGCTGGAAAATTAGTGAAAATGGAAAACCCCACTTGTGGCTGGACAGTATCTCCAGCATGGGTTTCATCTCCTTCCTTTTCTACAGTGTGGCCGGAGCCAAGTTCATGTATACTTGTTTAGATGAGTTGTCCGGGCCTTTGATTTCTTTGAGCCTTCTCGCTGCTGTGAGTATCAAGTCTCTTGCACTTTGTTTGGCAAACCGTATTATTATATCCTTAGGTTGGTTGTTAGCTTTTGTTGGGCCAAGGGCCCTATGCGCTCTTTCAATAGCCCAGTCTGCTTCGCTGCTTGTGGGAATGATCCCAAGTATGACCGCTTTTGAGTACTGCAGTATGTCTGAGATGCTGTTTGGGACATTTCTCAGTCATATGTTATGTCTTCGTGAGGGGTTGTCAAGATCTTCAACCTTGTCAGTCAGCTCTTTTATCTGTGTGGAGTGTTGCGCCATTACCTCTTGATCATGCATCTGGGCTTCTACTATCTGGTCTGTTTGCTCCTCTAACAGCTGTGTTCTTTGTCCCAGGCCATGCAGCTCCCTTTTCAGGTCAGTGATAGCAGTCGTCATTAGTTCTTGGAACATCAGTTTTATTTTTTCCATGTTTTTGTCTGTTAGTTCCACCTGAGCATGTGCTACTTCCGGCTCTTCCTCTCTGACCGGCGAGTTTGAGTTTTGCGGGAATAATGACGCATCGTTTGGAGCTTTGTAAAACTCCTGGATGTTTCTACTCGCTTGATTCTTTTTGGGTTTGGTGCTGCTGCGAGCCGCCATGATGCCGCCTTGTCCTGAGGGTGTGATCTATAGAGGTTGCCGTCTTCTGACTCTGTGCTGTAGGTGAAGCAGGCTAGGGATTTTGCTTAGTTGATCATGAGAGTTTAGGTGGGCTAGAGCTTTTCTGGTAGCCGGCTCATGTAGGTGACTTGCGTAATTCAGTGAGTTATTGCATCTTGCTTTTTGAATTGTTTAACATATTTACAATCCTAGTGAAACTTGTCTAGATAAGTCTTGCCAGCTTATTTGTGACATGCTTCTCACAACTTGTTGTCGTTTGTTAAGTTAGGAGAGATGCTGGGTTGTGATTCTGTCTCTTAAATCTTTTAACCCCTTTCAATCTTAATCTTTGCACAGATGGAGGCAGTAATTGTGCTGTTGTAGGCTGTCCAGTTGGGGACTCCCCTGTGGGGCTTACAAAGGCTGCTGTTAGTGCTGTCTGGGCCCCATTTTGGAGCCTTGTCTGGGGGCGGGCCCCTCTTGGTGTATGTGTCTCAAGATGGCGTCCTGCCCACTCTCAGTAAATAGAGTTGTGCCACTTTAGATGTTGGGGTCTAGGCTGCCTCTATTTTGCTTATGCACTACTTGTGTAGGGATGGTGAGGAAGGGATCTGGTGTACTGTGTCCCTCTTACCTCCCAGAGTAGCCTCTTATTGGAGTCTGGCACCTCTTTCAGTCTCTGGCACAAGCTCAGTGGGGGACCAGGTGGTGGAGGCCTCAACCACTTACTTTGAACCAGTGGTTGGTGATGCTCGTTGGGGGTTAAAAGTGGGCTTCTGGGCTGCTGGGTCGCCCCTGCAGCACTGCTCTGCTGTGCAGCTGCTGCTGCTGCTGCTGATCGCCGGGGAGGCCGGATGCACCAGGCTTCAACCACGCGGCGTGTTAATTAGCCCCAATTTTTGTAATTCTTCTTTCCTCCTCTTCCCCTGCACCCCCTTACACTCGTGCTGGTGTTTAAAGGTTTTTTTTGTGGGGGATTAGGGCAGATTACCCTGGATTGAGTGGGTATTGGGATGGAGCTGAAGTCGGGCACGTCTTGCTGCGTCTCCCGTTCCCCTCCTCTCTATTTTGATGCAGTCATTGTTGCTCTATTTATCCTGGGGTTTTTATTTTCCAAATGAAGCTTGAGGTTGCCCTCTGAACCGCTTTAAAGTCTTTTAATTTAATTGATGTTGGGATTGTCCTGGAACAAATAAAGTAATTTAGGTAGGGTGTTCATTTTGATGGCGTGGATTTTACCAAACCATGAGATATTAATGATAGACCAAATTCGTATATCATTAAGTATTTATTTGATAATGGTGGGGTAATTGGCATCATAGATTAAGTTTGTTGATCTCGGAATTAGAATTCCTAAATATGTTATATGCTCCAAGGACCATTTAAAAGGAAAATGTAAGTCAACAGGTTTTCCAATTGTTTGGAAAAGGATATATTAAGGGCTTCACTTTTATTAGTGTAAATCCTGATATATGGCTAAATTTAGAAAGTAATTTAAACATGTTAGGGAGGCTAATTAATGGGTCTGTAACAATAAGTAGTATGTTGTCTGCAAAAAGACTGAGTATGTACTCTTTGACACCTAATTGGATCCCTTTTATATCTGGGGTATCTCTTATTGCTATCAATAAGCAAAGAGCAGAGGGGACAAGGGACATCCCTGTCTCGTTCCCCTAGAAATGTCAAATAGTTGTGATCTGAATCCCTTATATGAGATGAATGTTCTTGGGGTGGAGTATAATGACATGATGCTTTTTTGAAAGCTTTCACTCAGACCGAATCTCAATAGAATCTCTCTCATAAAAGACCAATTGATTCTATTGAATGCTTTTTCAGAGTCCAATGAGATTGAAAATTTGTCTTGTGTTATCTGGAGCTTCCCTCCTTGGGATAAAGTCTACCTGGTCCGAATGAATCACACACTGCAGTAATGGTGCCAATCTATTTGCCAAGATCTTGGAGTATAATTTAACATCATTATTGGTTAAATAAATTGGTCTATATTGATTTGACTGCATTGTATTGTAAAGGATCTTTGCCATCCTTATGCAATACAATTATTTTTGCCTCTAGAAATCCAGCTTTCATATTTTTCCCAGAAAGAAAACCATTAAATAATTGCTGAAGATATGGTAGCAGAGACATCATAAATTGCTTGTAATAGTAGTTAGTGAATCCATCCGGACCAGGAGCCCCATTAAAGTTTAGCAGCCCCTATAGAACTTTTTATTTCTCCTAAGGAAATGGGATTTGTGAGAGATTCTACATTATTTTTTTTCTAATTGGGGAGTTTTAATAGAGTATAAGAACTCATTAATTTTAGATTTGTGACTTTGTGTCCCCGAATGACTTAGTGCTGAGTATAGTTCAGAATAAAATTGTTGGAATGTCTTCGTGAGTTGATCTGGTTTATATACAATGTCATTTTCTTTGTTCACTATTTTGGAAATAAATGAGTCTGCCCTCTGCTGCTTAAGCCTCTTAGCCAACATTGTATCTGGCTTATTGGCGTGTCTAAAGAATTTGGATTGTGTGCGTTGTAAAATAGTCACCATTTTCTTTCTCAGAACTAAATTTAACTCCCGTTTGCATTTAAGGATTTTCTCATAAATTGTGATGATTTTTGAGCAGAGAACAATTTATGAAGATCTGTCATTTTCCTATTTAAATTGTAAATTGTATTTTGATCTGATTTTTTTGCAGCTGCCCCTAGTTGTATGCATACCCCATGAACAACTGCCTTATGGGCTGCCCATACCCCTATTGCATCCACCTCCCCTCCGCTATTATGCGAAAAGTATTCCACTATTACTTTGTTGAATTTTTCCTTTAATATAGTCATTTAGAAGTGCAGGATTTAATGTCCAAGTAGGGGAACAACCTTTGAGTAGTAAGTTGCAAAAAGATATGCTAACACGGTCATGATCTGACCATGAAATAGGATGAATTGATGCCGCAGTTAAATTAGATACCATTTGTTGTTGTAATAATATGTAGTCTATTCGAGAATGAAACCTATGTCTTTTGGAGTAAAAAGTGAAATCCCTCTCTTTTTGATTCATGCCCCTCCATGTGTCAAACAGACAATTGGAATTCAATATTGATTTGAAAGCTTTTGTGGCAGTCGGGATTAAATTTGGGGTAGATGTACCTGATTTATTTTTAATTGGGTCTAAAACTGCATTCATATCCCAGCCTATGATCCAGATAGATTGCTTCCAATTGGAGATTAAATTAGAAATTTTATGAAACAAGCTGGCCTGTTCTGGGCTCGGTGCATATATATTTAATATTGATACTATCCTGTCTTTAATGATGCCATGTATTGCAATGTATCTGTCCTCATTGTCTTTTTGTGTGTTAGCATGTTGAAAATTCAGCCTTTCATGGATCAAGATTGAGACTCCTCTTTTTTTGTCTGAGGCTGTGCAGTGAAATGATTGTGTGTAGGTTCTCCTGACACAGGTCCTGGTGGGCGATGACCCCGTGGACCCAGACCTTGTGCCACCTATAATGAGAGAAGATTGGTATATGGTTAACAGCATTGTATGACCTTTTGATTGATGTGTGTTCCTATCTATCTGACATGCAGTTATCTTGCACCTGGATTGTTCACTTATTATATTATAAGCTTGTTTTTTGTTATTGGATCATAAAAATATCTTAAATTCTACTAAATTGTGGCCTATGCAGCACATGCATATACATACTTTGCAGAAGTTGCTGTGCATTGTGACATACTAACCAATATGTGAACATATGTCATCAATAGTTAGTACACTCCACTGCACAACTATTTCACCAGTATGTATCTGCAAATGGTGCAGTGGCACACCCAGAACTTTGTTCTTAATTGAATGTTTAATAAACATATCTATTTGGTATTTGAGGCGTCTATTTGTCACATGTCTGATGCTGCACACCAAAGAGAGTGATATGTGAAGTTCCTGGATTAGATAAGGGATAGACGAGCCATCTATCCCTAGTGAAGTCCAGGTAGCACTCTTATTGTTGTGCAGCATTTACAGGTGATTAGAGTTATCTATGTGTGTGTGGTGTACACGAGGTGCATGTCGGTGTATGCGATATTCACCTGGCAAGGAGGCTGGATCCGGTGTAGCCACCAGGCCTGGAGCTCCAGGGACAGTCCCTGCGGTCATCAACTCCTTCAGCAACCTCTCCCAATCCTTGTACTGGACTGTCACTCTGGGGACACCATTTGGAGCTGCAGCTGCTCTGACCTCCTCCTCCATCATCATCCTTCTGACCTTTGCCCGGCTGCCGTCATAACAATGCCTTACAAACCTCACATCCCTAAGCGCAAAACTGACCTCTACTACCTTCCTTCAGCTGGCGCATTATAAATATTAGATAATAATAATAAATGAAAGTAGAGATACCTTTACCCCAGTCTGTCACTTCTCCTGCACCCTCTCTAGAACCAAACCTCCAACTCCTTGGGTACTGCTTTTTTTAAAGTGGGTTTATTGGACTAATATAACATCTGCCCCTAATCAATGGTATTCTTTAATAGCTACCCCGCTTTTAACAGGTTTGTTTAGTCCATGTGTGTTGTGTGAAATTATTTTAATGTCCATGACTCACCTGGTGCCAAGTTATAGCTTATACTTTAAGAATAATAGATGTACTGGCTATCCCTCCAGAATTTTGTAACATGAGGACCTCCTGTTTGGGATGTGTGCGATGTGCGTTTGAAGTCTGAGAGCTGCAGTTCCTGGTCAAGGATCAGAAAGGGAAAGACAATAAATTGGAGCTGGTTAAACAATATTAAAGTATTTTATCTGTCTTCTCTTAATACTGCAATTGTTTTGCCTAATTATCTGGTGCACTCGCTCCCTTACATGTTATTAATGCAAAAAGTTTCTAATTTATGGCTTTAGTACACTTTAAAAAACAGTTTTAACTAAACTTATTAAGAGAAATAAATCAGAACAAGAATTGTATCTTTATCGAATA
Source organism: Discoglossus pictus (assembly GCA_027410445.1). NCBI lineage: Eukaryota > Metazoa > Chordata > Amphibia > Anura > Alytidae > Discoglossus > Discoglossus pictus. The sequence goes on along the minus strand of CM050165.1, from coordinate 341,182,465 downwards.
CTGAGATGGTTTGCCTGTGAACTAGAAAATAACATAGCCCCATAGGGACACATTTATTATTGATTACTATGAAAAATAGATGAGTGACTAATGTAAACACTTATTTGTCAACATATTAATTGCACTTATATATTAGCGTTGTTACCACTTCAGTATTATATTCGAGAACTAATGTCCTGATTCGTTTAGATTAAGTCTGAAGTGTATTCTTTCTGAGATGGCATGTCTCTTGGAGATGTATTGAACTATGCCTTTAGGTTCTTGCAGTGGATTGTGATTTAGGTCCGCGGCGATATCTTGTGGTTGCTTCTGGTGTTGGATTAGCATTTTCTGTCAGCTGGATATTCCATGATGCAAGAGGAGTGAAACCCTCCTCCAATGATCTGAACACCTTTCCTTGCTTAAATATATGTAGCTGAAATGGGAAGCCCCATGTGTATATCCAGCCTTGAGCCAGTATGCTTTCCAAAATGGGTTTCAGTGTTTTCCTCTAAAAAAGAGTCAATCACGACAGGTTCAAAAAGACACTTGGCTGACCCTCTATTTCTGGAGACATTTCCCCCTTTTGGAATAGTGTTGCATCCCAGAATATTCATATAATCCTTTAGTGGCTTTATAAATCGATGTGTTACAGTACATTTTAGGGGTTTATAATAAACAAAATGGCCGCCAGGTCTTGTGCTTCCCCTGGGACACTAAATTGGTGGAGGCTCCAGATCCACTATCTGTATTAATTATATTGGGTGAATCTTCATGATCCAAATTAATTCTGACCCCTATATGTGGCTTTGGATCTCCTCTGTCCCTGGGGACACCTCTCGCCGACAGGCCGTCTCTCTCCTGCCACCTCACGCATTCCCTGCTACCGTACCTGTCCTCCTAACATTCTCTCGCCTGGCTGCGCTTCCGCTCCACCGCTCCGATCATGGAGCTTCTGATCCCGATCTCTCAGGTACGGATCTGTGTTGACCCTGTTAAATAGGCTGCGTCCATGCGCCGCTGGCTGGGCTGCATTCACCCTTATCCCTAAAAAAGCAAGTTTAAAATCAACTGTAATGAAAGGTAACATGGTGAATAATCCGAAATCACTGTACAACATTTTATATAGTGGATTAAGAACATTTGTACAGGACTTTATAAATGTAATGTCACAATCTGCTTCTTCTTGGGGGCCTGATATGAACCTAGTTCAAACCTACCCCAGCAGAATCATGAAGTTCCTGTTCTCTGTGGCACAAAAGATGGCTTCTGAAGAGGGCAAGGCCCAAAAGCTACAGGCAGAGAATACTGGATCCAGGTTACTTAGTGGCCCATAGCAAGACCACTCCCCAATTCAGGATACAACACACAGAAATAGTCTCACACCTTGTTTATGTGAAAACTATCTCTCAACAACCTTTATTTGGAAAACACACGTATATAAACTCTTTACAACATAGTAGAGGGAGGGGCTACCTGAGGTCAGCCCCTAATGGCCTCTGACCAATCCCGTAGCTTTACACCGTGGGAAACATGAGACTCCTCCCAGGTCCGCCCACTAGGTGTGGCTACCTAATTTAGTTGGTCTCTGGCTCTCAAGGGAGAAACATCCCCCTGCCCTCTGGACTTTGCCCTGATTCTCTGAGAGGGAATCCATGTAGACCCCCTGGGGTTATGGTGCCTCTGTGTCTGTGGAGACCCCTTTGTTCCTGACTACTATCATTTCAAGTGTTTACCTTCAGGACCATATGGGCAACTCCTGACTGAGAGTTTATACAATGGGGGAGGGTTGACTAATCAAAACATAGCTATCACTCCATAATACAATATACAATATAATACTAACATATTATAACCCATAACATATTTCCCCATTCTCACATGGTATCAGGGTTGGGCAGGTTTTCCACGTCAATCCATTTTATGCAGTAATGCTGACTTTATTTAATGGTGACAGTGGAACCCCCTACTCATTCCCCTATCCCATATCATTCACAAGCAGTGGCTCTGTGAGCCCAAACCTTTTGTTCTTCCACATGGCAACAGCATGTGGAAGATGACCCATCCCCAAGATGGCCACTGCTGCCAGTTACAAAATGGCCCCAGCATAGTTCACGCCAAATCCAATACGGCCACTGGCTGATTCAGGACATGTAACATGTGATTAAAGTGGAGAGAACAGCAAGCACTACTTATACTTACTTTTAATTATATTTAAATTAAATGCAACTTATCCCTCCACTCTGTACATGTTCTATCCCAGGAGGCCCCAAGACTTTATGGTACTGTTGGGGGCGATGGATTAACCTGGACTATTGCTATTCTTTCTTTCTTTCTTTCTTCCTTCCTTCTGTCCCCTGGACACTTAAACTTTGACAGCTACATTATTATTGTGTGGGTACACCATGTCATTCATCAAGAGGGCCACCACACAAAGTTAATCAAAATGATTAGTAGCTGCGAAGTAATAATTCCCTAGGAGTAAATATGGTTTTATGTGCTCATACAGCTGAGTAATATGTCCCTAGGATAATATATGGTCATGCTTTATCTCAAAATGAGGAATTTCCCCTGGGGGTTCTAATAAACTATGTTGTGTGGGTCTCCCAGCTAAGGGGTACAGCAAGATGAGGAGTTTGCCAACATCCTAAAGGTACATCTGTCATCCAGACTTGATTAGTGAGTATCCCCTACAAAGTACAAAGAGCAGGAAGGAAATTCCTGATATGGGCCTGGGACTGAATGCCTCCTTATGGTTTGAAGTGTTCACCACGCCCTAGTTATGTTAATGTGCCTATAAATGTGCTTTGTGTTCTTTAATAAAGGAGTTGTCAGTTTGAACTACATAATTTACGTGTACGCTTCATTCTGAAGCAAAATTAATCCTCGCTGTTGGAATTATTGCTGCTAAACCTACATTCGATGTTGGTACAATCAGTAACATTGGCTGGGTGGCTCTACTCGTCCTGTAATCTACTGGGCACTTTCGTTGATGTAAGGTGGGTTGGTTCTGTTCCTGCTATCAGGGATATACAACGAGCCAGATGGCCCTACTGGGTAGGTTTGAACTAGGTTCTTATCAAGCCGAACAGAAGCAATAGGTCGTCATAGTACACATCCACATTGGTGTCACAATGAACATCTGCCCAGTGTCCTAAAAAAATATTCTGCCTTTTCTATTTTTTTCTGGCATTGTAACCGCCGCGAAAGAGTGGCATACAAATCTTTGTCAGCAGCTCTTTTGTCACCCCACTATGCTTTCAGGTGGAGAAGGCATATCTCAAGAAACATGAAACCCTAAAGCTGAAATTGAGCTTTCAAAAGCAATTTTTTCTTCAAATTGTCATTTTTTTGGTCATTTGTTAGTGTATACACAAATAAAACTGTATTTTTATGAGCATGGCCCTGAAGAGCTTAAAAGAGCAAGATCCATTACCATGTGTCTGCTTAAAAAAAATACTGTTTTTGTTTTTTTCAGTGTATCAGAGATGTGGTTCTCCATAGCTTGTCCTAGAACCAATGCAGGTCCCCAAGACCTTATCTGCTGGTGCCCAGGGATAAGACCCTAACACTTTATGCATACCATCACCATTAGTCATGGATATAAACAGATTATAGTACAGTTTAAATTGTACCCTATTTAAATCTGTGCAAATCTAGATGAAACTTTAGTATGGCATAAGTATAACCCTGTTAAAAACGTTCTGGACCTCACTGCCAGTCCCAGGAGCATTGGACGGAAACAAGCAGATCTCCAGACCAAAAATGTTGAGAATAACAGTCCTAGAGCCTGCTTGTCATCTTCCAATGCTAATTTTTTTTTTTTTTTGCTAAGGTAGATAATAGTTGAGTATGTCACTGGCATTCAAAATGTAATGTATTAAAATTATTTTGGTTCCTCTATAAGCTGTGACTAATGGTGATGCATAAAGTTTCAGGGTTTCCTCTTTAATAAGAATCAGCAGTTAGGTATCAGGACCAGCACAGCTCCTTAGACCGGTTGTTGAGAACCACTGTTCTGGAGAACATTTCTAAGACTGTGTCAAACTTTGTAAGCTCTTGGTTCATGTGTACTAAAATATGAAGTTACTATTCCATGATTCTGTTATTTGTTGAACCTAGAGCCTATTCTGAAAGAAAATAAAAAATAAGGCTGGATGTTTAAGCAAAAACAATACCTCACAATAATTGGATGGCTGCTGGCTGTAGGTCATCTATAGTGATTTAAAAATAACAATGCACCTCATTCATTGTTGTCAGTATAGACAGTTTATTTCTGTTAAATGCTAAATCTTACAGTGACCACTTAATTTATATTAACTATTCCAAAGGAGGGCAAACAAAACACGGTCAGTTGAATCATTTGGTAAAAAATAAATTGTTATTTAGTTATTTAGCAAATCTGCTGTCTTAGTAACAAGTTCTGTAAATGTCTATGAAACATCAAGGTCTGCACTCCAACGATTTTCAAATGCACACATTTAAAATTAATCAAAACACTTTGGAATAAAGTTATATGTAAAAAAGGCATTATTTACAACTGTGGCTGGTCCAACTGGCAGGCCAGATGCAGCACATCAGCTCCCTTTTGTGGTCCACCGCCTCACAAAGCTTTACTAAAGTACACTCGAAACATCATACATATATTTTGTCTTCTTTAATTACTGCATAAAATATATATTGTTAAAAATATTTGTTATTACTTTAAATATGACCCACTAGGTCATAGGCAAAAAGTCTCTGGGAAGAATAAAAAGTTAAATTTAATGACACTGTAGAAGAAGGAAAAGGGTGAGGGAGATTTATCCTGGTAAGTTCCCTATAAAAAAAGGCACATTATAATAAAATAAGTACGGTATCTTCTATGGCAAGGTGCACAGTGCCCACTATCCAATAATAATATATAAGCCTATTTAGCAAGTGCCTGGCACTGCTAATGTCAGCAGTATTAAAAAATTACAAATTCACTGTAATACAACTTTACATAAATACATTATTCTTTGTAAATTGTGAATTATTAAGTTAGATTTGTGAGAAAAAAAATGATGCAGAGTTTACAAAATTGTTTTTAAAATTCAAGAAGAAAAATGTGTAAAAAAATGTTGAATGGCACCAGATAGCCTGAGAGAGGCGGCTTGGACACTATACATGTGGTCACACGCACAATTCACCGCTGGCTTTATGAGCTCAGACAGGTATGTCCAGTATCTGTCCTTTAAGACATGTAATGTGTCTGTGTTACATGATAAAATAAACAATGCAATTAGAGCAAGAAACAAAAGTATGAAGGGGAAAATAAATGCACATTTGTTTGTTCTTTTAATATTTTCTTCTATCTTATCAAAGCGAAGTTCAATAGTTGGTATGGGCAGCGTATGAATGTCGCCCGCATCCGTTTTCAACCATTCATCATTTAAGACCTGTCCAATTCTGGGATGAATTACAACAGGACGGACAGGGACCAGCTGCTGTTTTTTCAAAGCCTTCATTCTTTGGTGTATATTATGAATGTTTTCAAGGAAAACCAGTGGAGATTCCTCTTCTTGGGTGGAGCTGCTTAAGGAGATGAGATCCAACTCTTCATCTTGGATTTCTTTCATTTTCTCTATTTGTGGAGAGTAGACATCAGCAATTTGCTGATTAACACCATTAAGAGTGGCTAGAAGATTTTGTTTCTTCTGCTCCAGTGACTCAGTTAACTTTTCGAAAAAATTCAACACATCTCTTTTATCTTCCTGAACAATTCTTTTACAGTAAGCCATTTGATCCTCCAGTTTTTTGATCACAGAGGAAACACCAGTGAACTCTTTATCACTCAAAATTACTAATAGCTTAGAGGCAGTTTCTCGTTCTTTTAAGTAGGCACTCTGAAGATCATCAATAGGGTGGCCTTGATGTTGTCCAACAGTAAGACAGTGGCCACAGACTAATTTTCTGTCTTTGAGACAGAATACATTTAATGGTTGCCTAAGGTGCTCTGTACAGGTAGCTGTACTTTGGCGCTCAGTAGGGTTGTATTTTTCAACGATAGATTTTAATGCATAGTTGATGGGCAAAGAACGGACCCCTGTTGGGGGAAGCTCAACATTGCCCCTGCAGGATGGGCATGTAAGGCGGAACATGGACAACCTCCAATAATTTTCTGAGGAGTTCACAACATTTTCAAGACAGTTTCTGCAAAAAGTATGCGAACATGGCAGAATCCGAGGATCTACAAATATACTGTAGCAAATTGAGCAGGTCAGTTCCTCTTCAATGTTATCCATGGCCTGCAAAATATACAAATCAAAATTGGATAATTAATAGTAGAAAACAAATGTATAATATAAATATAAACAGACTGCTGCTAATGAGTTGCATAGGAAGTAGTCATGGTAGGTTTCAATGAAGCAGTCATCCCTGCAATGCTTAGTGAAAATAGGGGAAGTTGGGAAAAAGTATTGTCAAGTGGTTGAAAACCAAATTAGTTGTGTTTGCTTAGCCATATATATATATATATATATATATATATATATATTTACACACACACACATATATCACATATTATAATTGTCCTGCTACGAGTCGTCGTCACGCTGTTTGCGTGGTCCGTCCGAATAGCGGGCTTAGCGATGAGCGCCGCAGGCGCTCATCGCCCGGCGAGCCGCGCGAAGCGAGGCGAGCCGTTAACCCGTAGAACATTAGCGGGCTTAGCGATGAGCGCCACAGGCGCTCATCGCCCGGCGAGCCTCGCGAAGCGAGGCGAGCCGTTAAACCGTTGCACTTTGGCAATGAGCGCCGCAGGCGCTCATTGCAGGCGAGCCTCGCATAGCGAGGCGAGCCGTTAAAACGTAGTAAAAAAATACGGCCGCAAACCGCCTATCAGCACTTTGGCAATGAGCGCCGCAGGCGCTCATTGCAGGCGAGCCTCGCGTAGCGAGGCGCGCCGTTAAAACGTAGTAAAAAAATACGGCCGCAAACCGCCTATCATAAAAATTAAAATTAACAATAACTACACACACCACATACATAAAAACCTAACCGATAGCAAGAGGGAGCATCCACGACCTGCAGAAAGCGAGTTACACATTGATTTACCTTAAAATACAAAAATGTAAACACAAAAAAAAAAATAAGCGACAGAAAAAATGGCGGCCGAAAAAAAAGGCGTAGACACATTACGGATAATCCGTGCCGGCGTATAAGACACATTACGACATCGCAAAAATCGGACGCAACCCGCGGACAAGAAAAAAGATAAAACACACTAAATACACAGAACACATAAATAAAAAAGTTACCGACAGCAAGAGGAAGCATCCTGGACCTCAAAACAAAAACTATCGCCTTCATTTAAAGCAAAATAAAAGAGTTTAGACACTTTAAAAAAAATAAGCGAGAGAAAAAATGGCGGCCGAACAAAACGAAAACGAGGCTACAGCACTATAGCCACGGAAAACACTTACGGAAAATCCGATAAGATGCACACCACACATTTCCGGATTAACACGGAGTTCCCGCCTTTGTCTCGCGTAGACTACGATTTCCCGCCTTTGCCTCGCGCTGACTACGATTTTCCGCCTTTGCCTCGCGCCGACTACGATTTCCCGCCTTTGCCTCGCGCCGACTACGATTTCCCGCCTTTGTCTCGCGCCAACTCCGATTTCCCGCCGAAAACAACACATTGGTCTCGAGCAACAGCGTATTTCCCGCCGAAAACAATGCATTTCCCTCGCGCACCCGTATTTCCCGCCGAAAACAATGCATTTGGCTCGCGCAAAAACCTATATATAGGGCACAATTGACACATTACTGACACCTTTTCCTGAGGTGATGACAGTGTGACTGGACATTTTCGGATGCTGGAAAATCGAAAGAGATTGATAGCTCTTCAGGATACTGATTCCGGAACATTGAATTACAAAAGGTACATTTTAAGAAGTATCATTAATTAATTACTATATTATTAGTTACTTAATAAGGACAATTATGTACATTAAATTAATAATTGGTTATGTATTGTGCATTAATTATTAATGTACATTACATTGAATTATTAATTAATAATGTACATTAAATTAATAATTAATTGATTATATATTGTGCTTAAATGTGTGAAACATTGTAAATAATATTCATAATGTATTTTATTTAATTAAGAATTAATAATCAATAAAATATAACCAATTAACTATTAAATTAATGTACATTATTTCATTAACAGAAATATAATATTGAGCTTAACTGTGTGAAACAATTGACAATACTATTGATAATGTACATTAAATAATTAATGAATTAAGCATTAATATAAAAGTGAGTTTGCGTTTAAGAATGTCCATAAAAAAGAAACACATTTATTCATGAATTAATAAATAATGTACATTAAATTTAATTATTAATTAATAATGTACATTCTATTACAAATTAATTGGTTATATATTGAACATTAATTAATTGTAGATTACATTACTAATTAATTGGATATTGTAATTACCTGTGTAAAAGAATTGTAAATAACGTTTATAATGTACTTTCTACAATTAATTAATTATTACTAAACAGTAATATCAAAAATGTTAGCGTTTAAGAATGTGCAGAAAACAAACACATTGATTCATTAATTAAGAATGTACATGATTTTAATAATTTAATTCTCAGATAGACTCATGTTTATGTTTTCAGTTTAAATTTAATTAATAATGTACATTAAATTAATAATTGCTTATATATTCTGCATTAATTAATAATGTACATTAAATATAATTATTAATTAATAATGTATATTACATTAGTAATTAATTTGTTAGATATTGTGCTTACCTGTGTGAAAGAATTAAAAATAACATTCATAATGCACTTTATTTAATGAATTAATTATTAATAATGAGTAATATCAAAAACAGTTTTGTATTAGATTATTATAGGAACATATTAAAGAATTTGCTTTCAGGTTTTTAAGGAATAAAAATATATGTCTCTTGATTGATGTTTATTTCATGATATGGGTGAAGTGAAATAATACAAAGATTGTAAAATTTAAATTACAGATTATTGATCAAGGAAAGTGAATAAACACACAGTGTGACGTTTGCAGCCTTTGAACAACATCAAGACCGTCTTTGCAGGTAAATATTTAATTTGGTCCTGACACATCAAAACAGCATATGTTAAAAAAAATTATGGAAAGTTGAATAGACAATACGAAGCAATACAAACATTTAACAAAACGAAGAAGCACTTGCCAAAAAAAAAAAAAAATGTATGCAGTGAAGTGAATCAAGAAGGATTTAAAATGAATTGAAAGATGAATAATTGATATAATAAATATATATGTCCAGTTATTACCAATTTAATATATGTCAATAAAATAATTTGAAAAATGGTTTCATTTATTTCATTGGAAACAAGGATAACGTTTATTCATCAACTTTAATGTAACAGTCCAAAAAGTAAAAAGACATATGTACACAAAAATAAGAAGAAAGACTAATTAATATTTATATTGACTATTACAGATTAAAAAATGGAAGATAATGGAGAAGACAAAATGGAACGCAAAAGAAGATTGGCAAGGGAAAGGAAGCAAAGGTGGAGAGATGCTCATACACCAGAAACTTCACAACGCTTGAGAGAAGAAGATCAACAGAGACTTTTAAATAAAAGAAAGATTGCTAAGAAAGCCAAAAGTGAGTCTGTTGGGCCTTGCAAAAAAAGGAAAAGTAAAAAAAAACATCTATGTGAACCAGTGTCTAATGATTCTATTGTGCAGAATGACTTAAATGTAGACACACATGACAACAATGTACATATAGAAAGTGGGTTTGATATATATGTGGAAAAAATGCATGACAATGTGTTCAATACTGCAGTACATGTAGATACTCATTATTGTGGGTTACTTAATGTGCTTTGTCAGTTTTGTGGGGCCTATCATTTCATAAAGGAAAGACCTACTGATGGAAATTTCATTAGTTGCTGTCAGAAAGGAAAGGTGAAACTTCCACTAAGACATCCATTTCCATATTATTTAGAATGTATTATGAGTGATCCAACATTTCAAAATTATAATAATTTCAAACAAAACATCAGGTCTTATAACAGTGCAATTTCATTTGCTTCAATGGGTGCAACTTTAGCAGAAAATGTACCAGGACATGGTCCTTATTGTTTCAAAATTCAAGGTCAAATATACCACCGAACTTCACATTTACACCCACAAGAAGGAGAGCCAAGGAAATTTGCACAGTTGTATGTCTTGGATACGATGGAAGCTGTGGAACAAAGAATGACACTACCAGAAAATAGACAGTGTTTGCGCATAGTCTTTGAACAGCTGGATAAAATTATGCAAAACAACCCATATAGTAAAGCATACAAACAATTAGCACAGCTGGAAAAAGAACAACAGGAACATGCTGAAAGACATCTATTGCCTATACCAAGAGTAAATATGGTGTTAAAAAGAGATCGCAACACTGATCAAAGAAGATATAATTTACCGACAGTAAATGAGGTTGCTATGGTGTTTAAAAATGAGGATGGTGAACCACCTTTTCAGCGTGATATTAGAATATATCCACGCAATGAAGAACAACCATTTATCAACATCAATATATTAAGTTGTAATTTAGATCCAATGACATATCCCATTTTCTTTCCAAATGGTGAACCTGGATGGGAACCAAAATTAAAATTGGAAACTTATCCCAATACTAAACTTCGCATTAGATCTAATGTTTCAATGCTGGAATATAAAGTTGCACAAACTGCTATCCGTGACTGCTTTAATCCAATTTTACATGGAGGCAAACTCACTCAACAATGGATTATTGATTCATATCTACAAGTTGAAGCCAATAATTTAAATTTCATTAAATTTCAACAAAAAAAATTACGAGTTGAACAGTATTGTGGATTAATGGATTATGTGGCTGAAATAGCTGCAAACAGAGACATTCCAGCTGGAAGAGCAATTATTTTGCCATCAACTTTCCAAGGATCTCCTCGCAATATGCGAGAAAGGTATAATGATGCCATGGCTATTGTCACAAAATTTGGAAAACCAGATTTATTTATTACATTCACGTGTAATCCACAATGGCCAGAGATCAAGGAAAATTTGTATTTGGGACAAACTACATCTGACCGACCAGATTTAGTGGCAAGAGTATTTAAAATCAAACTGAATTCATTAATACATGATATCACTAAAGCAAAATTATTTGGACAATGTATGGCATTTGTTTACACTATTGAATTTCAAAAGAGAGGACTGCCACATGCTCACATACTTTTAATACTGCAGGAAAAAGATAAGTTGAAAACTGCAGAGAGAGTGGATTCAGTCATTTCTGCCGAATTGCCAGACCAAGAAAAATATACAAAACTTTGGGAGATTGTTACACATAGAATGATTCATGGCCCATGTGGAGAGATGAATCCTAATTCACCATGTATGGAAAATAAAAAATGTACAAAAGAATTCCCAAAACAATTTCAAATGCAAACTTATGCTAATTGTGATGGATATCCTTTGTATAAAAGAACACAAGGAGAAACAGCTATTATCCGGGGCCAAAAGGTTGATAATAGATTTGTTGTTCCATACAATCCACATTTGCTCATCAAGTACAATGCACACATCAATGTAGAAGCTTGCACTTCGATTAAATCAATTAAGTATGTGTATAAATATATATACAAAGGATATGACGCAGCTACTGTTGTTGTACAAGGTGCTGTAAATGAAAACGAAAATCCAATTGTACACGATGAACTATCAAATTATTTAGATGCTCGCTATGTTAGTGCTCCTGAAGCAATGTGGCGCCTTTTGAAATTTGAGATGCATGATCGGTCACATGCTATCTATCGCTTAGCTGTACATTTGCCTCAAAGTCAGATGGTTTGCTTTACTCAAGGAAATGAAAGACTTGCATTATGTCAAAGTGAAGACAGAGATACCACACTTATAGCATGGTTTAAATTAAACTGTCAGGATACGCAGGCCAGACAATTTTTATACATAGAGATACCATATTACTATGTATTTGTAAATGGTCAATGGAAAGAACGAAGAAGAGATGCACAAAAAATTATACCACGCATTTATACCGTCAGTCCAAGGGATATTGAACGTTTCAGCTTAAGATTACTTCTGCTACATGTTCCCGGTGCAC
>CM050165.1:341160325-341165325 GCA_027410445.1 Discoglossus pictus | reverse complement strand
TGTTTTACAGTGCTGGCTGGATTGAATATATATTTGCTTCTACAATGCTTTGAGTTTGCAGCCTTTAACCTTCGAACCCATACAGGTTTTAACAAGGACGAGCCCACCGGCGATGGAAAATAAACCGGAAATGAAATATTGGATTTGGGTGATGTGCAAGCTTGAGAGGGTGTTGCTATTAATCCTCATGTCCCCCATTATGTTGCCTATCATTTACAGTGCTATCTTGAATTTATATTTGCATTTACAGTTTTCCAACTTTGTGGCCTTGAAACCCGATTTACGGGCACGGGAATCGCTTGCAGAAGATTGCATAAATTGCGGCCGGCCGTAAGGGTGACCTCCTTGCGGCGCCGTCAATTTGAATAGCAGCGTAGCAGTAGCGCTACACAGGGCCGTACGATGGCCGCAAGGAATCGCAGCATTGCGGCCATTTTACGTCCATTAATAGAATGAGGCCCATAGAGGGTTCATTTTAACAACAACGAACCCTGAGAAGCCTAGATCAATCTTGGGCGTGTAAACATAACCTGCAACATAGTGCATGCAAATAAATGTAATCATACACTACTAATGCATTCATAACCCAGCTTGCTTGCATATACCTTTAAAATGAATGATTAGAGAAGTTGAGTAAAGGATAACTAAAGGTGAAAAGAAGAGTTAAGCTATTCAGTATTACACACTGTATTCCTAGATTTGCTAGAGTATTTATTTAGTAAGGACTCATTAAAGTGACAAACACATCCTTGCAAACCTTCAGGTAGGCTCACAAACACATTCACTCTGCAATCATATGGACATACAAAGGCAATAACTCTATTCTAGGAGCAACCATATGAGTGTAAACGTGACAGTAAGTAATGGTTAGTGTGCGAGGCTGACAGCATGACACTGGTACAGGCAGGCACCGTGCCAATGTGAAGAGAACACGTGTACCTATTACAGTAGCTGGTACTCTGCACTTGCTTCCTCTGTGCGATTTGATATTGTCCCACCCGCAGCTATAGCCAAATCACGGGTCGTGAGAATAGATGCGGCCTATCCCACCTCTTCTAGGATTACGTCCTACTCGTACCATTTTTGTTATTTCTACTGACGTCCAACCTAGTATTACTCTGTGTGTAATTGGATACAGCAACATTATGTTATAGAGTGATTTAATCAGGTCAAAGCTCTCTCTACTCTTTTCAAGGAGGTAGAGAGCCAAAGAAAGGACCACTACAAAAGAAGCTGTTTTCAGTATGAACATAGATTACAGTGATGGTAAAATAAGTGTAATTATTGGGGGCAAAACTTTATCTGCTTGTTTATTAATTTGCTTTCCCTCTACCGGTAATAAAGCACTAAACTCACATTACACACGTTCTCTCTTCTAGCACATGTCAGTAACCATAAAACATCTCCTGGATGTCTTCTCACACTTTTCTGCCACATAAACAGTGAAACAGATGTATCACCCTGCCCCTCATACCCACTGCCTGGGGTGAATATTGACTACTACTCTCTTTTACTTCTTACCAGCAATCAGGTCTACTCCACGTAAAAGGACAATAGGCCATTTCCTCACACAGTTCACAAGAAAAAGTTTAATCCACTAACTTTACATATCCAGCCTTGCTCCTTATTGGCCTAACTACCAATGATCTAGATTTGCTCTAATTGCAATTGAAGAGGAGGTACAAGAGATTTCCCCTTCTTGCGGGGCATGGCATTACATTACATATGAATAACATTTATACATTCAGTGCATTCAAACATTTTTACAGCAGATTCTTACAAAGCTTATAGAAAAGGATAAAGGACGGTCTTTTCTGTCTGCATACAAACAGTGACAGTAATGGTTTAAACAAAAAAAAGCTGCATTTTTGTTGTTGTTCATTATTTTGTGTCTAGGTTTAATCCATTGCATGACAAATTTGCTTGAGATTTAGAAGCCAGACGAAAAATGTATGGGGCCATGTAAATGTAATTTTTTTCAGAGAGAATATATATATATATATATATATATATATATATATATATATATATATATATATATATATAGAGAGAGAGAGAGAGAGAGAGAGAGAGAGAGAGAGAGAGAGAGAGAGAAGACACAAACAAACATTTACATTACAGTGTCCCTTTAAGAAATTGTGCCCTAAACAAATAGATGAGAAGCAGAGTGTTTGATAGCAGTTAGAAGTACACAGAAGTAAGAAGTGATAGGATATGGATCATTGCCTCTGAGGTTGCTTGCTTAGTTTTACATTTTTAAGAATGGGAATAAAACACAAGGCCATTGTTGTCCATAACAATCCAAAGGCTCAGTGCCATTCTGTATCATATACGAGATCAGGACAAGAGGAAAAAACCTTTTCTGACATTAATGCATTAATACATTTTATACACTATAGACTAGAGATTCTTAGGATCTAGCGTGTTATCCTTACGCATTGTGTGTGCTGTATACCCCTCCCACTGGCCTCTGTTTAGTTAAGGTGGATTACTGCAGTAAATATATCAACAATTATATAGAAAGTGTTATAAAGACGGAGGGGACCTGGGGGTGTAGGAGATCTGAATGGGCAACAAACACCCCCCACTCGTCACCGCCCCCCCCCCCCCACACTCTTTTTTATATCATTGTTGATATATATGCTGCTAACTGCAGTAATCCACCTTAACAGAGGCCAGTGGGAGGGGTATACAGCATCCCTCACTCCCAACAGCGCATGCACGATAACACGCAAAGTCTGATTCTTAAACTTTGGTCTGTGAGTTTCTCTCAGTTAGTCTACAGAACTAGGATCATATTCGAGTAGTGGGATTTCAATTCCTAGGTATTATGTCAGTGTGCAGAACTAGGATTACCAAAAAAAAAAAGTGAACAAAACTGTATATACACAAGTAGTACCAACGAATCTAGATCATATATTTTATACAAGAGAATAAGATATATTTTGTAAGTCTGGAAAGCCCTATGGACACAGGATTCTCAGCTCAAAGACAGGGCTCTCCATATTTGTAATGTATTAATATTGTTTGCAACATATGTATAGCGCTACGGAATATGTTTACAAATAAATTATGATATTAATAATAGATCATACTGTATTGCTGTTTTGAAAAATAATGATGTGGTTGAACATGACCATCAGTAACTTGCTTTAGGCTATAAAATAATAGCACTGCATATGGTACCCAAAAAATCAGTTAATTGCAGTAAAATTACATTGAAGTTTGAAAAATGTTCTCAGCCCCAATTCACATCCTGCAACCAGTCTGAGCAAGTGCAAATCCTCAGGTTGCAATTTCCAAAGAGGGTCAGAATGGATGACTGACAATATAGATTTACTGGAAGAAAATACAAGTGAAAAAAATAGTCTGTAAATGATTTATTATTATTATTTTATTTTTAAATGACATCACATCTGAACTTTTACTTATATAAGTATTACAACAAGGTTTTATTGTTTGACTTTTTTTTTTAGATTTAAGTTCTAAATAATAAATTCCAAGACCACTAGCAGCATTCGTTAGCCAATAATAATTGTCCTCATGATAATCAAATGTTACACCACTGTTCAAATTCCTAAAATATTTTTATATTACTGATACATTCCTTTGCTGAAACATGGTTGGAACAAACTGAGATAGTTTCAGCTCCTAAAATGACATAATGACATTGTGTGTTATAAGTAGAAAATAATTTATTAAAAATTAAAAACAGTGGCAAACAGATGAACAGATTGTTTATTCAATTTCGAAAAAACCTGAGCTATCACTAGTATTAATTGCGTTACACTGAATAAGGGGTGTGTACATTTTAAAAATTCTAAAATTGATACTTCTGGCTTCTAAAAAAATTTTTGAACTAAAATGCTTTTCTATGTCTCCCCATGCACATACATATGGCCAATTGGAGCCTCTAGGTTATCAGAACTGTGAAAATAGACACATCACAACATCAGAATACAGATTTGAAGAGAAAAGAGAGCGTTAAAAGGAAGATGCAGCACCACACTTGAAACATCATGTTGGAAACATTACAAAAGATGTTTTTGTAATGTAAAAAAAAAAAAATTAGTAGTCTAGAGCAGGCATTGACAAATCCAGAGATACACTGCTCCTAATATTTTACAGCTGGCTCCTAACTTTTTAGTTATAATATATAGATATCTATATTTATATAATCCCTTCCCTTGAGTCTGGCTGACTCCTAACTGTCACATTTATTTCACAATCACATGACATAAAAGGGGCACTGTTACCCCAACAGGAAGTTGATTTAATCCAAAAGAGCATTAAAAATTGTTTTTACATTGTACTAACCGTTTTTCTCCCCACTAAATCCCTCCTTGCACATATTGGCATTGAACGTGCAGATCCTGTATGCTAATGTGCAACTCAATATGCTGATTTTCAGCCAAGACTTCTTGATAATGGTGGAGGAAGGGATCTATCAGTAAGAAAGACTTAGAGGGACATTGCATTGTGTTACTACCACGGAGACAGACAAGCTCATGCCAGCAGCTAATTAATCTCCATGAGCTGCTCATTTAGCAAATGGCTAGCACAATTTATTGCTAGTATTTCAAACCCTTTAATAATAACTTTAAAAGAAATCTTGATTTTAGGCTTTTTAATGATACACAGGGGCCTTTTTCTTTTCGTCTTGACCTCTTACATAATAAAGACAGTTAGGGAGCCTCCCAAAATCAGAAAACCCAGACAAGAGCCTCACGGTGACTACTCTGCAATAAAAGGCTTTTGGATTAAATAGTCACATCGCAAGATCCGCAACTGTATATGTGATAGCAAATTGATATTTCTTGGAATTAATTCTAACTGAAATGTGTTCCAAATTGTTTCAAACATATAGATTTTTTTGTAGAAGTATGCAAAGCTTCAGATTAGGTCAAAATGCAAAAGAAAGCCATATGTGCTTAAAATGGATATGCCATTGTGGTTTAACATTAAAATACAGTAGTTTAAAAGGGAGAAAATAAACAACC
>CM050165.1:340687825-341152825 GCA_027410445.1 Discoglossus pictus | reverse complement strand
CCGTGTGTCCAGTGAGTGTGCGCCTGTGGGGTGTACGGCCGTGTGTCCAGTGAGTGTGCGCCTGTGGGGTGTACGGCCGTGTGTCCAGTGAGTGTGCGCCTGTGGGGTGTACGGCCGTGTGTCCAGTGAGTGTGCGCCTGTGGGGTGTGCGGCCGTGTGTCCAGTGAGTGTGCGCCTGTGGGGTGTGCGGCCGTGTGTCCAGTGAGTGTGCGCCTGTGGGGTGTGCGGCCGTGTGTCCAGTGAGTGTGCGCCTGTGGGGTGTGCGGCCGTGTGTCCAGTGAGTGTGCGCCTGTGGGGTGTGCGGCCGTGTGTCCAGTGAGTGTGCGCCTGTGGGGTGTGCGGCCGTGTGTCCAGTGAGTGTGCGCCTGTGGGGTGTGCGGCCGTGTGTCCAGTGAGTGTGCGCCTGTGGGGTGTGCGGCCGTGTGTCCAGTGAGTGTGCGCCTGTGGGGTGTGCGGCCGTGTGTCCAGTGAGTGTGCGCCTGTGGGGTGTGCGGCCGTGTGTCCAGTGAGTGTGCGCCTGTGGGGTGTGCGGCCGTGTGTCCAGTGAGTGTGCGCCTGTGGGGTGTGCGGCCGTGTGTCCAGTGAGTGTGCGCCTGTGGGGTGTGCGGCCGTGTGTCCAGTGAGTGTGCGCCTGTGGGGTGTGCGGCCGTGTGTCCAGTGAGTGTGCGCCTGTGGGGTGTGCGGCCGTGTGTCCAGTGAGTGTGCGCCTGTGGGGTGTGCGGCCGTGTGTCCAGTGAGTGTGCGCCTGTGGGGTGTGCGGCCGTGTGTCCAGTGAGTGTGCGCCTGTGGGGTGTACGGCCGTGTGTCCAGTGAGTGTGCGCCTGTGGGGTGTACGGCCGTGTGTCCAGTGAGTGTGCGCCTGTGGGGTGTACGGCCGTGTGTCCAGTGAGTGTGCGCCTGTGGGGTGTACGGCCGTGTGTCCAGTGAGTGTGCGCCTGTGGGGTGTACGGCCGTGTGCCCAGTGAGTGTGCGCCTGTAGGCTGTACGGCCGTGTGTCCAGCGAGTGTGTGTGTCTTTGGGTCTTTGGGGTGTATGGCAGAGTGTCCAGCGAGTGTGTGTGTGTGTGTGTGGGGTACGGCAGAGTGTCCAGCGAGTGTGTGTGTGTGTCTGTGCGGGGTACGGCAGAGTGTCCAGCGAGTGTGTGTGTGTGTCTGTGCGGGGTACGGCAGAGTGTCCAGCGAGTGTGTGTGTGTGTCTGTGCGGGGTACGGCAGAGTGTCCAGCGAGTGTGTGTGTGTGTGTGTCTGTGCGGGGTACGGCAGAGTGTCCAGCGAGTGTGTGTGTGTGTGTGTCTGTGCGGGGTACGGCAGAGTGTCCAGCGAGTGTGTGTGTGTGTGTGTCTGTGCGTGGTACGGCAGAGTGTCCAGCGAGTGTGTGTGTGTGTCTGTGCGTGGTACGGCAGAGTGTCCAGCGAGTGTGTGTGTGTGTGTGTCTGTGCGTGGTACGGCAGAGTGTCCAGCGAGTGTGTGTGTGTGTGTGTCTGTGCGTGGTACGGCAGAGTGTCCAGCGAGTGTGTGTGTGTGTGTGTCTGTGCGTGGTACGGCAGAGTGTCCAGCGAGTGTGTGTGTGTGTGTGTCTGTGCGTGGTACGGCAGAGTGTCCAGCGAGTGTGTGTGTGTGTGTGTCTGTGCGTGGTACGGCAGAGTGTCCAGCGAGTGTGTGTATGTGTGTGGGGTACGGCAGAGTGTCCAGCGAGTGTGTGTCTGTGCGGGGTACGGCCGGGTGTCCAGCGAGTGTGTGTGTGTCTGTGCGGTGTACGGCCGGGTGTCCAGCGAGTGTGTGTCTGTGCGGGGTACGGCCGGGTGTCCAGTGAGGCTGTGTGTCTTTGTGGCGTAAGGTTGTGTGTCTTTGTGGCGTAAGGCTGTGTGTCTTTGTGGCGTAAGGCTGTGTGTCTTTGTGGCGTAAGGCTGTGTGTCTTTGTGGCGTAAGGCTGTGTGTCTTTGTGGCGTAAGGCTGTGTGTCTTTGTGGCGTAAGGCTGTGTGTCTTTGTGGCGTAAGGCTGTGTGTCTTTGTGGCGTAAGGCTGTGTGTCTTTGTGGCGTAAGGCTGTGTGTCTTTGTGGCGTAAGGCTGTGTGTCTTTGTGGCGTAAGGCTGTGTGTCTTTGTGGCGTAAGGCTGTGTGTCTTTGTGGCGTAAGGCTGTGTGTCTTTGTGGCGTAAGGCTGTGTGTCTTTGTGGCGTATGGCTTTGTGTCCAGTGAGCGTATGTGTGTCTTTGTGGCGTATGGCTGTGTGTCCAGTGAGTGTGTGTGTGTCTATGTGTTGTATGGCTGTGTGGCTGTGTGTCCAGTGAGTGTGTGTGTCTCTATGTGTTGTATGGCTGTGTGGCTGTGTGTCCAGTGAGTGTGTGTGTCTCTATGTGTTGTATGGCTGTGTGGCTGTGTGTCCAGTGAGTGTGTGTGTCTATGTGGTGTGTGGCTGTGTGTCCAGTGAGTGTGTGTGTCTATGTGGTGTGTGGCTGTGTGTGTCTATGTGGTGTGTGGCTGTGTGTCCAGTGAGTGTGTGTGTCTATGTGGTGTGTGGCTGTGTGTCCAGTGAGTGTGTGTGTCTATGTGGTGTGTGGCTGTGTGTCCAGTGAGTGTGTGTGTCTATGTGGTGTGTGGCTGTGTGTCCAGTGAGTGTGTGTGTCTATGTGGTGTGTGGCTGTGTGTCCAGTGAGTGTGTGTGTCTATGTGGTGTGTGGCTGTGTGTCCAGTGAGTGTGTGTGTCTATGTGGCTGTGTGTCCAGTGAGTGTGTGTGCCTATGTCGTGTGTGGCTGTGTGTCCAGTGAGTGTGTGTGTCTATGTGGTGTGTGGCTGTGTGTCCAGTGAGTGTGTGTGTCTATGTGGCTGTGTGTCCAGTGAGTGTGTGTGCCTATGTCGTGTGTGGCTGTGTGTCCAGTGAGTGTGTGTGTCTATGTGGTGTGTGGCTGTGTGTCCAGTGAGTGTGTGTGTCTATGTGGTGTGTGGCTGTGTGTCCAGTGAGTGTGTGTGTCTATGTGGTGTGTGGCTGTGTGTCCAGTGAGTGTGTGTGTCTATGTGGTGTGTGGCTGTGTGTCCAGTGAGTGTGTGTGTCTATGTGGTGTGTGGCTGTGTGTCCAGTGAGTGTGTGTGTCTATGTGGTGTGTGGCTGTGTGTGTCTATGTGGTGTGTGGCTGTGTGTCCAGTGAGTGTGTGTGTCTATGTGGTGTGTGGCTGTGTGTCCAGTGAGTGTGTGTGGCTGTGTGTCCAGTGAGTGTGTGTGGCTGTGTGTCCAGTGAGTGTGTGTGTCTATGTGGTGTGTGGCTGTGTGTCCAGTGAGTGTGTGTGTCTATGTGGTGTGTGGCTGTGTGTCCAGTGAGTGTGTGTGTCTATGTGGTGTGTGGCTGTGTGTCCAGTGAGTGTGTGTGTCTATGTGGTGTGTGGCTGTGTGTCCAGTGAGTGTGTGTGTCTATGTGGTGTGTGGCTGTGTGTCCAGTGAGTGTGTGTGTCTATGTGGTGTGTGGCTATGTGTCCAGTGAGTGTGTGTGTCTATGTGGTGTGTGGCTGTGTGTCCAGTGAGTGTGTGTGTCTATGTGGTGTGTGGCTGTGTGTCCAGTGAGTGTGTGTGTCTATGTGGTGTGTGGCTGTGTGTCCAGTGAGTGTGTGTGTCTATGTGGTGTGTGGCTGTGTGTCCAGTGAGTGTGTGTGTCTATGTGGTGTGTGGCTGTGTGTCCAGTGAGTGTGTGTGTCTATGTGGTGTGTGGCTGTGTGTCCAGTGAGTGTGTGTGTCTATGTGGTGTGTGGCTGTGTGTCCAGTGAGTGTGTGTGTCTATGTGGTGTGTGGCTGTGTGTCCAGTGAGTGTGTGTGTCTATGTGGTGTGTGGCTGTGTGTCCAGTGAGTGTGTGTGTCTATGTGGTGTGTGGCTGTGTGTCCAGTGAGTGTGTGTGTCTATGTGGTGTGTGGCTGTGTGTCCAGTGAGTGTGTGTGTCTATGTGGTGTGTGGCTGTGTGTGTCTATGTGGTGTGTGGCTGTGTGTCCAGTGAGTGTGTGTGTCTATGTGGTGTGTGGCTGTGTGTCCAGTGAGTGTGTGTGGCTGTGTGTCCAGTGAGTGTGTGTGGCTGTGTGTCCAGTGAGTGTGTGTGTCTATGTGGTGTGTGGCTGTGTGTCCAGTGAGTGTGTGTGTCTATGTGGTGTGTGGCTGTGTGTCCAGTGAGTGTGTGTGTCTATGTGGTGTGTGGCTATGTGTCCAGTGAGTGTGTGTGTCTATGTGGTGTGTGGCTGTGTGTCCAGTGAGTGTGTGTGTCTATGTGGTGTGTGGCTGTGTGTCCAGTGAGTGTGTGTGTCTATGTGGTGTGTGGCTGTGTGTCCAGTGAGTGTGTGTGTCTATGTGGTGTGTGGCTGTGTGTCCAGTGAGTGTGTGTGTCTATGTGGTGTGTGGCTGTGTGTCCAGTGAGTGTGTGTGTCTATGTGGTGTGTGGCTGTGTGTCCAGTGAGTGTGTGTGTCTATGTGGTGTGTGGCTGTGTGTCCAGTGAGTGTGTGTGTCTATGTGGTGTGTGGCTGTGTGTCCAGTGAGTGTGTGTGTCTATGTGGTGTGTGGCTGTGTGTCCAGTGAGTGTGTGTGTCTATGTGGTGTGTGGCTGTGTGTCCAGTGAGTGTGTGTGTCTATGTGGTGTGTGGCTGTGTGTCCAGTGAGTGTGTGTGTCTATGTGGTGTGTGGCTGTGTGTCCAGTGAGTGTGTGTGTCTATGTGGTGTGTGGCTGTGTGTCCAGTGAGTGTGTGTGTCTATGTGGTGTGTGGCTGTGTGTCCAGTGAGTGTGTGTGTCTATGTGGTGTGTGGCTGTGTGTCCAGTTAGTGTGTGTGTCTATGTGGTGTGTGGCCGTGTGTCCAGTGAGTGTGTGTGTCTATGTGGTGTGTGGCTGTGTGTCCAATTAGCAGTCCAGGTGTATTTCCTGATTAGTGTCCCCCCATATCAGTAAGTCCCTGCATTGCTCTGACCTGTGTGAGACTCCTGGTGCAGTTCTTCCTCGGTGTCTCCCGTGTCAGCCCGTGCAGCCGGCTCCTAGTACAGCTGTGTGTGAGTGCTGCCGGGTGTCACCCAGTACATGAGCTCTGCGCATGCTCAGTGCACTCACACCAGGCCGCCAGCGAATAGCAGGAGTGTATTTCAAATGTAAGCAGCTCCCACCGCCCAGTTCAGCTCAGGGACTTTTCTCGGATTCCGCATTTTTTAATATTTAGGGATTATACAGGAAAGTGCCACGACATAGAGCTCAAACAAGGGAGGGTTAAAGGGTATGTCGTGACATGTACCGTGCACAAACCTGGCACCTCGACACATGTTCATATATACAGACACAATAAGGCGCATTATCTGAGCCTGGAACACATGTATTCAGGTAACCAACTCTCACATGTACCGGTCATCATGTGTTACCTGGGATTTAGTGTCACTATGAGGGTGTGCTAGAGGGGTGGGGTCCTAGTGCTCACCATGTGTACCCCCCTTACACACACACCTAGCACACCCCTTATCCATGGCCCCTTATACACACCTAGCGCACCCCTTGTACACAGCAATTATACATGGCCCCTTATACACACCTAGCGCACCCCTTGTACACACCAATTATACATGGCCCCTTATACACACCTAGCGCACCCCTTGTACACACCAATTATACATGGCCCCTTATACACACCTAGCGCACCCCTTGTACACACCAATTATACATGGCCCCTTATACACACCTAGCGCACCCCTTGTACACACCAATTATACATGGCCCCTTATACACACCTAGCGCACCCCTTGTACACACCAATTATACACACCTAGCGCACCCCTTGTACACACCAATTATACATGGCCCCTTATACACATCTAGCGCACCCCTTGTACACACCAATTATACATGGCCCCTTATACACACCTAGCGCACCCCTTGTACACACCAATTATACATGGCCCCTTATACACACCTAGCGCACCCCTTGTACACACCAATTCTACATGGCCCCTTATACACACCTAGCGCACCCCTTGTACACACCAATTATACATGGCCCCTTATACACACCTAGCGCACCCCTTGTACACACCAATTATACATGGCCCCTTATACACACCTAGCGCACCCCTTGTACACACCAATTATACATGGCCCCTTATACACACCTAGCGCACCCCTTGTACACACCAATTATACATGGCCCCTTATACACACCTAGCGCACCCCTTGTACACACCAATTCTACATGGCCCCTTATACACACCTAGCGCACCCCTTGTACACACCAATTATACATAGCCCCTTATACACACCTAGCGCACCCCTTGTACACACCAATTATACATGGCCCCTTATACACACCTAGCGCACCCCTTGTACACACCAATTATACATGGCCCCTTATACACACCTAGCGCACCCCTTGTACACACCAATTATACATGGCCCCTTATACACACCTAGCGCACCCCTTGTACACACCAATTATACATGGCCCCTTATACACACCTAGCGCACCCCTTGTACACACCAATTATACATGGCCCCTTATACACACCTAGCGCACCCCTTGTACACACCAATTATACATGGCCCCTTATACACACCTAGCGCACCCCTTGTACACACCAATTATACATGGCCCCTTATACACACCTAGCGCACCCCTTGTACACACCAATTATACATGGCCCCTTATACACACCTAGCGCACCCCTTGTACACACCAATTATACATAGCCCCTTATACACACCTAGCGCACCCCTTGTACACACCAATTATACATGGCCCCTTATACACACCTAGCGCACCCCTTGTACACACCAATTATACATGGCCCCTTATACACACCTAGCGCACCCCTTGTACACACCAATTATACATAGCCCCTTATACACACCTAGCGCACCCCTTGTACACACCAATTATACATAGCCCCTTATACACACCTAGCACACCCCTTGTACATCCCTTATAGAAACACCTAGCGCACCCCTTATACACTCCGAGTACACACCTAGCGCACCCCGTACACACACCTTGTCCACAGCTAGCACACCTCTTATACACTCCTAGTACACACCTAGCACCACCCTTATATACACACACCTTGTCCACAGCTAGCACACCTCTTATACACTCCTAGTACACACCCTTATATACACACACCTTGTCCACAGCTAGCACACCTCTTATACACTCCTAGTACACACCTAGCGCACCCCTTATACACACACCTTGTCCACAGCTAGCACACCTCTTATACACTCCTAGTACACACCTAGCGCACCCCTTATACACACACCTTGTCCACAGCTAGCACACCTCTTATACACTCCTAGTACACACCTAGCGCACCCCTTATACACACACCTTGTCCACAGCTAGCACACCTGTTATACACACCTAGTACACACCTAGCGCACCTCTTATACACACACCTTGCACACCCCTTACACACACCTAGCACCACCGCTTTCACACAGCTAGCACACTCCTTATATACACCAGGCTCGCCCGTTGTACACCCCTTATACACACACCTAGCATCCCCCCCCTTGTACACACCTAGCATCCCCCCCTTGTACACACCTAGCATCCCCCCCTTGTACACACCTAGCATCCCCCCCTTGTACACACCTAGCATCCCCCCTTGTACACACCTAGCACACACACCCTTGTACACACCTAGCACACACACCCTTGTACACACCTAGCACACACCTTATACACAGCTAGCACACACACCCTTGTACACACCTAGCACACACCTTATACACAGCTAGCACACACCTTGTACACAGCTAGCACACTCCTTATATACACCATGTACACCCCTTACACATCCCTTATACATGCCTAGTACACCCCTTGTACACACCTAGCACCCCTTTGTACACCCCTTATACACACATTGTACACCCCTTATACACACCTTGTACACCCCTTATACACACCTTGTACACCCCTTATACATACCTTGTACACACCTTGCACACAGCTAGCACAACCCTTATACAGCCCTTGCACGCCCCTTATACACCCCTTGTACACCCCCCTTACACACACCTAGTACACCACTTATACACAGTTAGCACACCCCTCACACGCAGCTAGCACACCCCTTACACACACCCCGTATAGACACCTAGCACTCCTTACACACACCTAGCACACCCCTTATACACTCCCCTGGTACACACCTAATACACCCCTTGTACACACCTAGCACCCTCCTTATGCACTAGCACACCCCTTATACACTCCCCTGGTACACACCTAGTACACACCTTGCAGCCCCTTATACACTCCCCTGGTACACACCTAGCACTCTCCTTATGCACTAGCACACCCCTTGTACACAGCTAGCACACACCTAGCAGACCCCTTACACACAGCTAGCACACACCTAGCACCCCCTTGTACACCCCTTTTACACACATTGTACACCCCTTATACACACATTGTACACACCTTGTACACCCCTTAAACGCAGCTAGCACATCCCCTTGCATACACACCTTACACACCCCTCGCACACCCCTAAACTCAGCTAGCATATCCCTTATACACCCCTTGTAAACACCTAGTACACCCTTGTACACCCCTTACACACCTAATACACACCTTGCACAACCCTTATACACACCCCTTGTACATAGCTAGCCCACACCTAGCAGACCCCCTTACACCCCTTATACATGCCTAGTACACCCCTAGCATCCCCTTGTACACACCTAGTACAACCCTTATACACCCCTCGCACACAGCTAGCACGCACCTAGCATACCCCTTATACACAGCTAGCACATCCCTTATACACCCCTTGCACACAACTTACACACAGCTAGTACACCCCTCACAGCTAGCACACCCCTCACATACAGCTAGCATACCCCCTAGCACACCCCTTGTACATACCTAGCAGCCTCTTATACACTCCACTGGTACACACCTAGCACACCCCATGTACACACTGCTTATACACACCTAGCATACCCCTAAAAACAGCTAGCACATCCCTTATACACCCCTTGTACACCCCTTACACACACACACCTAGTACACCCCTTATACACATCTTGCACACAGCTAGCACAACCCTTATACACACCTAGCACCCTCCTTATGCACTAGCACACCCCTTATACACAGCTAGCACACACCGAGCAGACCCCTTACACACAGCTAGCACACTCCTTATGTACACCTTATAAATGCCTAGTACTCCCCTAGCATCCCCTTGTACACACCTTATACACATTGTACACCCCTTATACACAGCTAGCACACAAGCCTTACACACACCTAGTACAACCCTTATACACCCCTTGTACACAGCTAGCATACCCTTATACACTCCCCTGGTACACACCTAGCACACCCTTATACACCCACCCCTTACACAACTAGCACACCCCTTGTACAGACCCTTATACACAACTTTGTGTCATCAGCAAAAATGACAATAACTTCCAGTCCTACTTCTAAATCATTAATGTTAAAAAGGAGAGGACCTAATACTGAACCCTGAGGAACCCCACTTACCACATTCGTCTATTTTCCATTTAAAACAACTCTTTGCTTCCTGCGCTTTAGCAAATTTTCAATCCATGAGAACATTTTTACTTTAATTCTTGTAACCCTTATATTATGCACCAGTCTCCCATGTGACACTGTAACAAACACCTTTACAACATCCAAATAGACTGCAGAAATTGAGCTGCTTTGGACCCGGTTCATACTTACCTCCTCATAAAAAGTAATTACATGTATTTGATAAGATCCTATTCTTCAAATTTACTCCTACTTTTTATCTACCTTACATGGATATATTCCAGTATACTATCCCCTAGCAACCCTTCTAAGAGCTTTCCTACTATATAAGTGTGATTTAGAGGTACAATTATACCCCGCTTAACACTAACCCTTATAGCGCTATAGATCTCGATTTCCTTTAATCCCCTGCTTAGTAATAAACTACGCTATAAATCGCTGTTTTTCCTCACCAGACCCCTTTTAATGCTCCATTTCAGTTGCTCCTATGTATTTTTTTCCAGGATTTCTCCCTTATCCTTATCTACCCTATGTTAAAATGACCAGGTTTAGCACGGTTTCGTTATCTAAAGCGTTAAACAGGGTAATGCTGTATATAGTTCCCTGAATGTGCTGTGCTCCCTTCTTAAAATCGGGCATGGAATGTTTCTGGATTTCACTAGGATTAGATAAAATCACACAAAAAAGTAAACACTTTTTTTTCTGCCTAAAATCTTACAAATAGTTTGTAACTGTTTTTTCACCTCTGCAGCTCATGAAGACTGTGTACTTCTAAATACAGGGGTTGCACTATCTTATAGTAACCAATCAGTGGCAACATTCTGCAGTAGGCCAAAATTGTTTGATTCCAGGCACAAAAAAGCAGAGCTTTTATGCATTCCTTAATAAAATAAAGCACAGCAAAATAAAGAGATACATAGATATATATATTCTATTACTGGTGAAATCCAGGAATCTCCCATGCCCCCTTAAAGGGATCTCCAAGTTTCATGGATTATTACATTTCTACCATCTATAGGCAAAAAGCAGCCTTTATGTATGCAGCACATCTCATAAAACGTTTTATTTTCATT
Source organism: Discoglossus pictus (assembly GCA_027410445.1). Classification (NCBI taxonomy): domain Eukaryota; kingdom Metazoa; phylum Chordata; class Amphibia; order Anura; family Alytidae; genus Discoglossus; species Discoglossus pictus. Next base: position 341,142,247 of record CM050165.1, on the reverse strand, counting down.
AATATCTAAAAAAATACCTCTATTATGTTGACACCTCCAGGGTTGTCTATACTGGCCCATGATCCCTACCCAATCAGCATTAAGGGATACATTTTAACCCATTATTCACCTGTTTCTTCCTCAGCCAATAGGAGAGCACTGATGTCAGCCCCAAATCACTGCTGGGATATGACTCCCTGCTGCTTCCGGTGTGTGCTGCTGCCATAGCACCTAGCAATGCCACACTACATATCCCAGACTGCTTTGCAGTACAAACAGGAACCCCAGAGTTTAATTCAAATGCTTCAGCTAACCTGATTGGACAAAACAAATAATGCTAATTTAGCCTGTGTTTTGGAGGGGGTGTTAACAGTAATTTTCAATGGTCAGAAATTACAAGATATTTTGCAAACTTCAAGGTAAGTGTTTGAATGTTTATTTTGGTATTTCTTTATGAAAAACATTTTTTTTCCATACACTATTAATTATTTAACTATAGGCATCATAGTCATCTGGTAGCAACCATGTGTTGAGTGAAACTTTAAAAATTTTATATAATGGTTTGGCTATTACAGTACTCCGTTCCCTCTGTATCCTTGGCTGTATTCCATCAGGACCTGAGGCTTTATTAACATCTTTTCCAGTTTCTTTTGTATTTTTTCCTGTGTTAACCCATTGTTTGGCGAAGGTAATGCAGCCCCATTTTGTTGATACCCCTCTTGTGTACACAGAGTAATGCATTTAACTACTGATCAGAATGGCCTGTTTCACATTTATGGCTCCTATATTTCATTTCTTATTAATATATGTAAGACAACTTTTTATGATTAAGCTTACTTATTTTTACAATTAACTTTTCTGAGTACTCTATTTGCAAGACTTGTTAGATTCATTATACAGCCATAAAGCTGCCTTAATTCCCAAGTTATGCCTAAAATACTTGATCTCTAAAATATCCACTCCATTTGTTAATAACCATTTGCGATTACATTTATGTATGTACTTGTTATTTCTGCAATTAGTGTAATCAATCCTTGGCCAATTTAATAACTTCACAGCAAGCTCACACAGATCGTGAACACGAAATTCAGCTAAAATTTCTGTATAGCGCCCAAAAGTCAGACGTTGGTGATTGCAGGCAAGAAATGGTGATCAATTGTCCCAGCATAAATTAGTTAATGGATATTTGGCCTTGAATGGCTGTGACACACAAATCTTTTGAGCACAAAATAACAAAGGTTTGCTATTATGAGGCAGGGGAGAAAAAACAAAAATCAATAAAACAAATTCTACTGCAACTTTTTAATTATGATAATTCCATTTATTTAGAGTTTTACATTAACAAGGAATGTAGGATCAAGAACCAATGGAAATCTAGTGTAAAGGAACATCAAGTTATTAGTAAAACAAAAGCACTCACAAAATCACTTCTTGACGTGTTCATTGATGTGGGCATTTATCTTTTTGTTTTCCAATACTATGCTTCAGTATCTGCACTCCATTACAAATTTAATTGAATAAGGAAAATACCATATATTCCACCAAATACAAATGGTTGAGGAGCTTATAGTGGATTTGTTTTTCCCTTATACGAGGCAACAACCACAACAGAGCATCCATTATGCCACACGTTACACATACCACCACCTCTATAAATGTTAGATCTTGAAATCAAAAAATAATTTGACCAAAGTCAATATTTACCGAAAAAAAAAAAAAAAGAGTGGGTTACAAAGATCCCTAAAGGGACTCAACAACCTTATAATACTATGCAGAAATAATGTATGATTAATACAGCAAACTTCTTTCATTTGAGTTTCTTTTGCAGGAAGAAAGTATTTTAAGGAGTCTGTTTGCTTGGAGGGAAGTGTCTGAAGGTTATGAATCTCATTTACCCTCAATTAGTCAAAATTAAACTTTTGTAAATATTGTCAATCTATACAGTGGGTATTCATCAGCACAATGCTTTTCCTTCTCAAGGTCGCTAAGACTGAGCCTTATTGCAGGGTAAAAACATCACTGGAGTGCGCATCATCCTCCACTTTTAAAAGAGGGTTGGCCAATATGAAGAACAGGTCTTGTTGCATGACATTACTTGGTATTTCACCATCTAGTTTCACAGCAAGCTTCAAGCATCCATGCTGCTGAATACGGTTGCAACTTGTGATAACACAGATCTCGGTCTCAACGTGCACACCGTGAAAAGCTGATGCTATAAGACGTTCTCAATCTTAAATGACAGAAAATACTTCAATTTAGTTTGTGCCCTTTGATTGTACTGATAACCACACTTTATTTGCATAGTATTTAAAAGGTGTTTTAAAAAGTAAACATAAAACACAAAAGTTTGAAACATCTGATGCCCCCACTGAACTTTGGTAAAGTCTGCATTGATGAAAGGAGTATTTACATTTCTGCAGGAGCAGGGTTTGCACTTTACCTGGATCCTGCCAGCTTTGGAGCATGAGCCAGGAAAGTGGTGCAGTACTCAATACAGACCCAACACTCCAATAATAGAATATGAATTGTACTCTAAACTACAGGTCTTTTTTAAAAAGGACCCCATAACTACACTGAACCAAGATTATTCTCTTCTATACTTTATATTTCAGTGACATTTTTGGTTTACTTGCATTATATTGCAAGTATTTCTCAGTATAGGTGCCGCCCATCATAGAAACGCTATATAATGGATTCAAAGTTAAAAATCAAACATTCCAGAGTTATAATAATCACCTATTCTGTATTTCCGAAATATCATATTTATATTATTAAAAAATAGCTTAGGCTTACTTCCATAAAAGAAAGGATTTCCACCATTTTAATTGCTAAACTACTCTTCTGTACACTTTTATAAAGGAAGAGTTAAGCCAAAAATTTAGATCATGCACGTACAAACGAGAATTGTTGGAAGTAAAAGAACACGTGTGAAAATGTTCATTTATGTTGCAGGTTAGGACCTCTGAAGCACATCCCTATATGACTAAAATTTTGTTCTATCCTTCAAAAATGTAAGTGTCAAATAGCGTGGATAAGTTGCATTAAGATTGAGACACAGTGGGATGGTTCTCCTGCCCTGTCCTCACGTTACAGGAAACAAAAAGCAAAGCGAATATTATGGAAGCCTGGACTGCAACTTATTGGGTCTATTACCATTCAACTGAATGTGATCAGACTGTGTGAGACTTTGATTTACCATCTTACAAGTATATTGAGACAGTATAATCAAATTTATTTTACGTTGCAACTTGTGCATCATGAGACTCGCCTGCTTTAGTGCATATTTAGTTGGACTCATGATACGGAGCAGAGGTGTGGTGGTCATGTAAAAGTGCATCATTTATTTCACCTAGATTCTCCCTGAATTTTGTTTTGCCCATTTGATATAAACTAGTTTTGAAGTCCGATTTACACAAAAAACTAAGCTAAATTACATTAGACCATGTCCTGTAAGATACCTATTTCTCTTTCTCGACATCTAAAAAATCAATAAAAAAAAAAAAAAAGTAATAGGATTAAAATAATTTAATACCAATTTCCCTAGAAGATAATCGAGGGGTTTAAAATCACTGAAAAATAATATATATATATATATATATATATATATATATATATTACTAGTTCATACATTTTCGTGAGTTCCGGTAGTCCTATATAACATACATGTGCAGTTGAATTAACTTATCAATAGCTTAATTTTGAAAGTATAAAGGTGAGGGGGGGGGGGGGGGGGGAGGTGATAGAGTCTGAATTGTATAGTTTTGGATGTTTTTTCTTTTAAAGGTAAACCTTTGATAAGTGTATTTAGACTTGCATGAGCTGATCTTAGGTTGGTTCCTAAATTCTGCCCTACTTGACCATATAGAGAAAGATGGTAGATAAGACGTCTATAGGACAGGCATGGATATGCCCAAAAATGTATCTAATAGAGGTTTTTGAGCGAGAGAAAACGAAAGTGTACATAAAAACATCTGTCCACTATTATAGTTTTTCAAAATAGTATTGTGAAATGAGATTTCTGTAGTCATTTAAAAAGGTATTGCTTTTAGCAAAAATACAAAAAGCAGCCTTATGTGGAGATTTATTCCTTCTGTAAAATTACAAAACTTGTTAATTTTGTCTTTAATTAACCCAAGCTTAATCTAATATTGCAGTGTGTAAAGTATAATGCAGGCACAATCAACAGGTAGACCGCGTCTGAATTAAGACTACCACTGCATTCACATGTATTATGTATAATTTTTAAGCTTCAAAGCTTTAAATTGTTATCTAAACTGAGCCTTTGAGTTTCAATTTGTAATCTTCCCTTCTGTGTTCAAACTATTACCCAAAATGTATCTGCCTATCCACAAACAAAATCCAGTTTCATGCTCTTGATCTCATTTTGATCAATATATTTGGACCTCAGGAAATTTTAGTGGAAAATAACAGACTACCCTTGCTATAAGGTATTGTAATTTTGAGAATATCCATCATTTTCCTTCCTTTTCTTCATACATTCTAGTTTTCAAGTGATGCAGAGTGACCACTCTTGTCATCTATTGTGATGATACCTATTTTGGTCTTCATTTGCCAAACTATTCTTGAAATAGCGCAAAATGTGATTTTATATAATAAATAAAAAAAATGACATGTATAACATTATGAAGCATATACACTTCCATCCTATATCTGACCTGCTGGTTTCAGTTTACTAATCAGAACATGTACAGCAAATATCTTCAGAGAGGAGGAGCAAAGCCACACGTGTGCTACAAGACAACATTTAACAAAAGCACCTTGCACAGTATACACATGCGGTTTTATAAACATGCTCTTTTTTGATGAACGATAGCAAGTTGGAACTTCAGGTTCCCTTTGATTTTTTTTTTTTCCCATGAGATTTGGTTACAGGAAGGGGGGAAATACACTATGTGTGTGTTTATAAGCTGACAGATCATAATCAAGGTAAATGTTACTATAAAAATACCACTATAAATACTAGGAATGGTAAATGCCAAGATTGGATACTAAAATCCACCAATATCCTAGGTTTACTCCTTCCTTGAATTTTAAAGTCATTTACCTTAGGACTCTTAAGTGAAACTCAAAGTTCATGAGTTCTTTACACCACTAGAGGAGTGCGTAGCGGCATCTGTGGTGGGAATAGTAGGCAGCAATCTTCAGAAATATCCCGTGCAGGCCCAAGCCCTGGAGTGGGAGAGCATGTCCCACTTCAATAATTCACGCTCACTAAAGTTAGCAAATAAGTGTTGTCTTCTGTTCTTCTCATATACACAGATCTATGAACAATTCATTCCATTCTACCGTTTTCTTATATTGATTTTACCTTTTTTTTGTTGGCAAAATAAAAAGGTTTAAAAAGGAATGTTGCCTTTAAGGACACACCAAATAGGTTGCCTGCCACTAATTATATGCAAAGTGAAGTCAATTATGCTGCAAAAGAAACGGCCAACTTTGAGAAACGGAATCAATGCTATTAAAAAATATTTATATACTTTAGTATGAAAACCTTCACATTTGTGAAATATTTAACAGATTAGCAGATGTGTAATAGCAGAATAAAAACAAAATTAGGGAAACATCTTAATGTTTGTCTTTAGAGGCTGACATAAGAGTACACTACATAAAGTGATTAGCTGCTTCTGAACATGTATATAACCGGGGGAGCACAGAGGGTGTGACATTTCTCATTTTACTGCTGGATAAGGCCCCAAACCAGCAGGGAAATGTTGGCAAACATGGAGAACCTCTGGCAGAAGAGAAGTCTGCTAAAATCTTCCTTTCTGGGTCAATTCAGTTATAAAGCCGGAAAAAAAAAAAAAAAAAAATGGAAACCTCCAGACAAAGTCATAGTCAGCTAAAATTATTAACTAAAAAGGTTTTCAGTCATGGCTTACATAATGGCATCTCACATACACAATACAGTTATGAAGAACTAAATTTGATAATGATAAAAAAAAGTTTAAGAAAAAAAAAAAGAATAAGATTAGTCACGGTCATGTTGCGGTTTCTGTTCAAACACGAGGGGACCATGAATGCAGAAAAATATTCAGCATCTAGTACATGCTGACATTGTTACTGTAACTGCAATTAGTATGTGTTAAAAAAAAAAAATCATAGATTTAGTTTAAATAATCATAGAGAGACATGCTAGTTATGGTAGGATAGTAATGTACCAATAAAACTAGAAATATCCGCAATCAGATGTTATTAAAAATGGAAGAAAAACATCCTGTCTGGTTCTTCAAAAGAAAAAATGCAATAAGAGTGAATGTCACCATTACCATGATCTTACATATATCCTTGTAGATTCCCATTCTATATAAAAAAAAAGCTGTGAAAGCTCTTACACCCATTTAATTTCTGCAGTGCCATCAAATGAAACTATATAATGCTTTTCATCTACTTGTGGTAAAGCAACAAAACATTGATGTTTTAAATAAAGGTTTTACATACAATACTGCAAGAGGTTAATATATATGAACCCCACACTGTCCTTTACATGTTTTATATTTAAAAACTTACCTTTGTTAGAATGCAGATAATACACTATTCTATGTGAATGTATGGTTTACCCCCCATGTAAAACCATTTATAGCATACGCCACACTGCAAATCTCCAAACTTGCCATACCTGTTGTGTATTTAATAATTTAATCTGGAAAACTATGAAAATCTCACAAAAACTTGAGCCCCATAGTTGACCCCCCCCCCCCCCAAAATGGCACAGATCTAGTGCAGTTGTATAGGTGTAAAAGTTATATATGTTGTATATTCACACGTGATGTTTGTACTTTATATAGTCAAGCCCATAAATATATGACAGTGCAGCTATAGCTTTGTATGTAAAATATGATGATATATTTAATAGAAGGCTGGTATTATGAAAATACTTGGCTTCAAGGTCAACACAATAAGTTCTGACCAATACATATCCACCAAATCAAGAGGAGTTGTATTTTGCTCAAAATTAAAAGTGATATGGGTGGTTCATTAATTTTGTGTAGCATATCATAAACCTATATATCTGCTCAATTGTATGTACTTCATTTTATTTAGTGCTTAAAAACACTTTTTACTGACCCGAATAAATTCAATAATAGCTGCTTGGGTCAGTTCTCTGCATCTCTGGTCAGACTAATACGGGTTGTGCTGTATATCTTAATAGCTATTCAGGGACAACAACATGTCAGCAACATACTGCTGAGACATGGCCACTGATCGCTGTGCAGTGTCTCACACTAGCCAGGGTCTGTGTCTGCATGTGATGCAGACAGCCGACCCAAACAAGGACTGTTTTTTGATTCTTAAGAAGTGCTTATAAGCTGTTTTAACTGACTAAAATAAAACAAAAAATCCCAGCCCTTATAAGCACTTCTTAATAAAGTGAATAATATACCTATATCGGTTTACTTTAATATACCACAAAATCCAGAAAACTCTCCATATCAACTTAAAAAAAAAATACCCCCCTTGATTACTAAATAAGCAACCCCCTCCCCAGGCTCTAAGCTAGAAGGAAGAGCTGAAATGGCACACTATTCCTTATTAGAGGCTTTGTATACACATTCCGTCTAAAAATGCATTTACGCTCATACAGCTGCTATTGCTCACTTGTTATTTTTTTTTACTTAACTGTGGTCCTTGAAAATGTCACTAATGATCCAGCTTTCATGACTTCAATAAAGAGATGTATAAGCAACTTGCTCTTTATATGGAACTACATTTGTTTTCCTTTTCTTGGTTGACGGTGCAGCAAAATGTCCCCTCGGTCACTAATGCGATGTAGTAACAAGGCTATCAACTTTGAGCACCAAGCTATGGAATATGTTGGCGTGTTACAAAGATAGACAATAATAAGAATAGTGGAGAAAAATAAAATTTGTTTTCTTACAAAATATCAACTTTATTACACTTAATTGCAAACTAGAAGTTTTGAAAGCTAGGCCACTACAATAGCAACATCGCTCCAACATCTTTAAGGAGCAGCTTAATCAACTCATTAGCAATTGAGAGAGGGTACATTTTTGTTGCTGCAGTCAAGCCCAAGTATTTTTAACTTGCCAAGATTTCCCTAGAACCTAAAAATGTTCCTGTTCTCCACGGCACAGGCATGAAATAAAATTGTACAAATACACGCGACTGCTTATGTTCTAGACAAAAACAAAATAAAAAGGATCAAAAAAAGTTTGTCTTAAGGTTTACTCTTTATTTCCCCATGACAGCCTAGCTTGCTTTCTACATTAATAAATTCACAAGCTAGTTTTCCGCTGTTACTAATTTAAACCATGTTTCAGATGACAAGGAATGCTGCAAAAATACTCTAATTCAACAAAGAGTTATGATCACAAAATAATCTTTATCCATTTCTACAGTGTTTCAGAATTACTTGTTAACTTTAAACACAAAGTAGATATTGATGCTAAATGGTGGCTAACTTTGTATGTCTTATAATAGCAAATTGTTTATCATGCAACACTTGTGCTCAAGGGGAAGGCACAGTATTTCCTACAATGAGCCACCTTATAAAAGAGTTCTTATTTATACAACGTTCAATCAATGTTTCTTTTAATTTAGTGTGCATTACCTCACATTGAGGCATTGATCCAATTAAAAGACACTTGCATGCAATGAATGCAAGTTTTAAAAATACAAAGTTACCTCCCTAAAGTGGCTCAAAATAGATAGTTCATGGCTGCCCACATCGAAGATAAAAAGATAAAACAATGGAACTGTTTAGGCATAGTAAAGGTGTTGAAACCATGAATCATTTTGTACATTTCATCCTAACAATCTCAATGTAGCAGTACATATGCACCAAATTTCATTTTAGAAGTTTCCATATCATTTTCATAGAAAACAAAGTTTGAAAACAAATAGGATTGAAACACAGCACAGCCTCTACCACAACTGAAACATTTGTACAGGACTTAACAAAATGTACCTAAAATTAAACTATGCTGTAGATTACCACATGCAAATATAATCACGTTATCTTTGAAAATGAAAGGATGGCTTTTTTCTTTAAACCATTTTACTAACTTTTTATATATGGCAACTCCTGTACTGCAAAACAGTCTTTATACTTAGGGACAATTCTGGTTTCCATGCAGAATTTTTGTACACAAATCCGCTTTGATGATATGGAACAATTTGCATAACATCAAACATTCATCTGGTGCAAGTGCACAGGGTTGCCTTCTTAAATTTCCTCACTTTACAAGCAACTAAGAAGGAAAGAAAAACAAAAAAGAAAGAAAAAAATACAAGCCATACAAGTATATTAGAATTTAAAATTAAACAAAAAGAAAAAAAAAGAAAGGAAAGTAAAAGCACACAGGCTGCAGGAGTAAACCAAAATCTGCTGCCAAACCGGTCTTTGTTTTCATGTCCAGTGTAAGGTAACACTTATGAACTTATTGTGATTTTCTAGGTTTAGTATCAACCCCCTGAAGGCGAATCAAGCTTGCATGCGTTCACATACAGCACCACAACCATACTCTCGTACACACGCCACTCCAGGACTGGGAGTCTGCTTCATGAGTGAATAGCCTCACGTTCGAAAAATGAGCCTGGCGTCACAATTTGTGTCCAGACATTCATTCAATGCTGTCCATTCACACAGAGCATCTTAGCAAGGCCTGGGCTTATGCTCCTTGGACTTATGTGGGCATCCTACCCATGTTTCTTCAATGCTTACAAGGCTTGATGATGATAGTACTGCATTTTCCTCAATTGCTCTATTAGGTCAATGTTCCCTCTCAGGCACTGAAGATCTTTGACCTGTAGCCCTTTTCCTCTGCACAACCTATATAAGCATTCAATGTGAAGTTTTCATTACATTTGCCACTCATTCTCACTCGCACCCACTCGCCATCTCGACTTCATTTGGTCTGTACTGTCATCCAAATGAATTTCGCACATTTCTTTCTCCGATTTAATGCAGCAGCAGATCCCATGAGCCAAGCTTGATGGATCAAACCAGTGTTCAGTGCTGCACTGTACCTAACTTCCAACCATTCTTCCTAAAACTGGAACCCTTCAGCTGGTACATTGGCAGATGAATTGAAACCAAATGTGCCTCCTTGTATTGCTTCTGGAACAAGGTTAGCATCTTCATCAATCTAAAAATGCAGAAGAACAGAAATTCACAGAAAATGTTAAAATGGAAGGTTATAAACAATTCAATACAACTATAGGAAATATTGCATTCAAATTATTTTTTGATACAATTTAAAAAATGATTTATTAAGTTAAATTTGATTATTTAGTCTGGGGTTGGATTTCACACATACATAGAACTACTTTCTTACAGATTTAGGACATTGTGCCTCGTTACTCATCTACTTTCTGCAAGTAGACAACAGCCTCTCAAAAGACGGTATTGTTGATCATTCATAAATTGTACTACCAAAGAACTTACATCATCCGATGAGAAAAACTGGTCAATGATTTCAAAAGCCAGTTTGTAGATATCTTCATTTTCATGACTTTGAAGCTGTTCAATCTTTTCCAGACCTGGCAGAAAACAATAAATTTACATATTTATATACAACAGCACCCAATACAAGACTGATAGATACTAGCTACGGATCTGAATGGCGGATTTAAAATTGTAAGGCTAGCAATGCTGTTTGCCACACAATGTGAGGCTTTTGCTCCTCTGAGCACCTTTGGCGCTCATCACGACCACCATGCTGAGCGCCTTTGGCGCTCATCGCGTGGCTCTCGAGCACCTATGGTGCTCATTGCGAGCCTCTGACCCCGGTACTTGAACTTTCCTGCTTTGCACTGATCATGACGAGCCATGCGCTGAACAGTCAGCACTCATTGCGGGCCTCACGATGTGTGCCTTTGGTGCTCATTGCAAGTCTCTCCCGCTCGTGGTGCTAATCAGGAGCCTCGTTGTCATCCAGTTTGAATTATTTACGTTTTTTCGTTCGCCATTTTTTCCCCTTGTTTAGCAGATTTTGGATTTACGAAAACCCACAAATATGGGTCAAAGTTGCTTGTAACCTCAATCCCAGGCTTCCTGGCTCTCCCCCAATGCTGTCTGTGAGTGTCTTATATTTGTTAAATTTATTGGGTTTTTTTTTTTAAGGGTTTTTACAGTTACGCGCTTGGCTTGCAGTTGTGACCCTCACAATGCAGCCTTCGGCGCTCATCCAGCCTAAGTCCTGCGCCGTACACGGCTTGCCTCGCTTTGCAAGTCAGAGCCTTTGGCGCTCATCCAGCCTAAGTGGTGCGTCATACACGGCTCGATTCGCGAGACTCGCAAAGTGTGACCAACATTGTAAGTGTTCCCAACACTGACAACAATATATATGTGATTAGAAGTAGCAAACATTTTGAAATCACTAAAAATATTATATTCTTTAACATAACTACTGTTAGGTCAGTGTGTATGTGCATATAAATATAAACTACTTCCATTACCAGAAGGGCCTACAAATGTAATGCAGATTTAACCTTAGACTGCAATTATATAGCTACTATATTGTAATAAAGCAGCACCGTACCTCCACACTCCTCTATTAGATTGGCTATGGTTTCAGCTTCATCATCAGCCATTTTTAGTATGTTGCTTAATCCATCCAAAACAACCTGTATGACCTGGGAATCTTTAACAGTTAGCAGATTGCAGAATGGAGGGATTACATTTTGCTGGATAAGATATGCAACCTAGGAAGAAAGAAAGAAAAAAAAAAAAGTTAAATATGCCACTTCCAATGTTTGCTTAAAAGGATATTTACATTTATTAATGGTGCTCTACATCAAACAAAACTCTGAAATCAAAGCGCACAGTTTTTTTGTTTTTTTTTATTGAAGCACTTTCACAGAACATAAAATCTGTTATGAAACCAATTCCCCTAACTGCAGCATGCAAAGCGTGCCTGAAATTGTCACAAGGACATAAAAAAGTTACTCTAAACAAAAAATACAAGCTTCTTAATACATACAATATCTCAGGAACATTAGAATACTACCTTATTGCATATAGCTATTAAGAAGGAGCTTGTATATTGTTTAAACATATTGGCCTGTGTATATGATCACCATAGAATAGTCAATATTTGTAAATAGTTTCATGGCTTTACAAGCTAGCACTTCAGCATGTAAATTCAAACGTTTAATAAAATAAATTAAAATAAGTTTAAATCCTTCTTCACATGTTTTATCCACTCTACATGACACAGAGAATGCATGAGTTCAGAGTCAGTTTACTGCACAGTATAAAACATTATGTTTTAGATATTTATAGAAAATTTAGCAACGTATACAATCTAGAACTTCACAAGGCGATCATGAACAACTAATAAGCTCCAGAAAGATTGTGATTTTATTTAGAGGTTATAGAAACATGTATTTTACCTAAAAGAACTAAATATTTTGGAATGAAGCTCACCTGCTCTTTCCTCCCACTGATCGTTAAGTTGCTTATAGCCCATGCAGCCTCCTTCTGTGTGCCAAAGTCCCCCTATAAAATGAGAGGAGAAAAGGAGAAAAAAAAAAAATTACCAACATGGAAAAGATGCAAACTTCTGAATGGAGAGACGAGAACAAATTACCATAATTCTTACCTTATCCAAAAGGTGAATGATCATTGGCACAAGATTAGCATCAATCACTTCCTGTACTTGCTGCTGGTTGCCTGCAGTGATATTGGACAAAAACCACACTGCCTCCTGAAATAAAAAAAAATAAAAAACATTTTTGGTTTACATTACATTTTAGATTTAATCCCTTACCAAATACATGGGACCGATTTGAATGGCTTATAAAATGATAACACGTGAGAGATATAAACTGAGATTAAGAAGGAAAAAAAATTATATCCATTATTTATATCTGAAGCATTTGAGTATAAAGAAAGAAAAAAAAAATTCATGAAGTTGGTTATTAGCAAAAATGTTTCATGTATGAATGTGTCATTAAATGCCTGCAAAGGTCAGCAGAGAGGCATTTATCTGCAGGACAGTTTGCAATCATTTTTGCAAGCTGCCTGATTCAGAGTATGTGGGGGGTAAGAAATTATTGAATTTCATATAGACTCAACAAATTCCCCCATTTACGGTTAATGTCAAAAAATAAAATAAAACATTGTTTTATGTTAACTAATTGTATGAATACTAATGCTTTTTTCCTAAAACATGGTTCTTTAACAATGTAGACTTAATTCATAAACAGTACATTTCGAGGATAAAAAGCATAACTGGTCACAGAAAAAAAAATCCTACATACCTTGTTGATCTTTTCTTTGGCATGTGTAAGTAATGCTGGGAAATGTAACAGAGCATCACAATTCAGCACAACCTGGGTCTGTTCATCTGTTCCTGTAACAATGTTCCCAACAGCTCTAAGAGCAGCAGTCTGGAAAACAGGAGGAAACCAATACAAATAAATTTGCTACCAACTCTACTTTGAGATGTAGAAGTCTAAGCTTAAAAACTTTATGGCTTAGCCACAATTCACTAATTTTAAAAAAAAAACAGAATACAAAAAATGGCAGGGGAAATTAATCCAATAAGCACATCCAATAAGGAGGTAAATATATATATATATATATAAAAAAAAAAGAAGCCACTATAAATAAGTCAGTCCCTGAACATGAACAATTAGCAAATTATCATGCATTAATGGTGCAGCAAGCAGGTATGGTGATGGAGTAGACATCAAGTCTCACCCACTGTACAATTTCTGCAACAAAATAAGATATCACTTTATACTATAGATGTACCTTTTTTTTTATTATGGTGTATCACATCTACAAATAAGAGCTTTCAAATGTGTAATAAAAAAAAAAAAATATATATATATTTTCTTCGTGCTATTAACAGAATATGGTTTATTTTTTTCCTTTATATTACCTGCACTTTCACTTCTGGGTTGCTTAGAAGTGGCACCAAATTAGTCACTATTCCAGAGTCTATCACCATCTGAATTTGTTCATTTCCAGCATCTGTTAGATAGGAAAGGGCCCACACTGTGTCTACCAATATCTAAAAAGGAAAACACAAAATTAAAAGAAGAACTAAGCATGAAGACATTGATCAGTTCAGATATTAATAAGGGGATACCACTATATTTAAAAACTTGTTACACTGGGGACCAGGGTACACTGTATAAAGATCTAAAAATGTACCGCTCTAAAACAAGTTTCAGGACATGGTTAGCTTTCCTTGCCCTGTCTTTGTCAACAAAATGTTTAATTCGGTTTAGGGTGCACTGTTAAAGCTCAGTTATGTGAATGGACATCAGAGCTTCATTTGTATAGAAGACTATTAATTGCTTGACAGTCCAGCAATATAAAAAAGTCACATTAATAAAGCATTATTGTCCAGAACTGGTTTTCCACATGCATGCACAAGAGCCCTCTTTCTACATTACTAAAGTAGTCAGGATCCGAATGGCTAATAAGCTCAAAAAGTTATTTAAAAAGGTAACATTTAAAATGATACATATATGTAACATTACCGATACAAATTTGTCATTCAATATGCCCATAAATAAATATAGTTTAAAATAAGAAATCAAACTTACATTCACATCTGTATGGTGTATAAGGACACAAAGTGCAGGAAGGATCTACAAAGAGAAGAAAATGTTTTATTTAGTTGGATATATTTAATCCGATTATTGTAGTTAAACTCTCTACGGAATCACATGGATCTTCCAATCAATGAATTAAGCAATTAAAACGACCACAGTTTTTTTTCTATATGGTCTCTTGAACAATGAAAGCTTTATAGTGGGCAAAAGAGTTCTCTGCAGGGTTTTGAGTTTGTCTATGCCAATTCAGTCACTTTTTCAGTGGTGTCCTAAACTACAGTGGTTACCACAGAGAAGAATCTTCCTATGCAGCCAGAGTTTCCTCCTACTGCAGGAAGTTGATCAGAACAAAATGGTAGATTCCGTAGCAGCATTACTGCAGGTCTCTGCCTCTTAAAGTACCCTTTAGATTGCAAGTAGCAAGTTTCCATTCTAGTAGGGTGCTTTGGGAAAAAGCACATTTAGAATACTTAAAACACTCAAGTACAAAACGGGCCTCCATTTTGTACAGTTGTTCCTATTTGTATAATGTTGTATATTTCCTTTTTATTAACATCTGTATAGTGGTACAGAGTATGGTGGCGTGATACAAACAATAATAATAATAATAATAGAAAATGTAATGTAGGTTGTATTTTTTTTGTTTAGTTTCTAAAAATATATGTTTGACCTTTCAAAAAGTGCATATTTTAAAAATATAGGAACTACAAATTCATTAACACAAACTACTGTTTCTGTATAGATAATTATTTTTTAGGATATCAAGATTTACATTTGTTACCTTCTAGCCCATGAACTAGTATATAAAAAAAATTGCTTTGGATCAGATCACAGATACAATGTTAACAATGCATCTGTTAGAGATATAATGGAGCGTAGGTTATTTAAGGGAGCTAATTTAGGGCCATAATCATAGGCAATGTTGCAGTAAAGCCCTTCTAAAAGCAACATTCCTCAGATGCACTCCGATATCAGCAACAACATTTCAGAGCTCCCATCAATAACCACTCAAACATACACTCAAGCACACTTTAAAAGCAAATTATATTATAAGATATATTTATGCTATATTAAAAAATAAATTAAAAAATATAAACACATTCACACACGCCCCAGATCTCAATTACATCATTTCCATGAGACAATTTTTTTGTAGCTTATATTTAGATTTACACCATATTGAAGAAAATGCATCAAATGGTTTGTGACAATTTTGCAACATAATGCACATCATTTCCTCCCAAAACATTTTTTCACATTGCAAGTGATTTTTGTTACCTCTTGAATGGTCTCCATTGGTGGTGGAGGATCTTTATGGCGACACAAATTAACCATTACCCAGGTAACATTTCTCAAGAATGTTATAGGAATTGATGGATTGATGAAAGACAGCAAAGGCTTCACAACTCCAAGGCTGATCACATAATCTCTGCATTGAGGTCCATCACCTGCTCAAAAATGAAATAAACTGAGCAAGGTCTAAGACAGCTATACTTTTTATTGTGTAAATGTATACTCTAAATAAATATATATGCATCCACAACATGTGAATGGAATTTTATGTGCAATAGTAGCATGGATACACATTCATTTTAAAAAGGGAAAAAGTGAATTCTGAACATTATAAAAGGAAAACAAAATCAAATAAAAATTGGTGCCTCTATAATTGCATTTGAATGACAAATATGCAGAATGAAATGCAAAATGGAGTCAAACACTTACCAATGATATTTCCCAATGCCCAAACTGCCTGTTCACAAACATTTTGGTGAGGGGAATGCAATAATCTCAGGAATAGTGGCACAGCATCTGCAAAATATAATATACACATTGTAAAAGTATTTTAAATTATATGCCTACTCTTGTTAGTGTTATGTATCTGCAAATACGTAAAATGTCACTAATGTCCCAACAACAAGAGCTATATATTTTAACTGGACATTGGTCACAATAAAATAACATATCACATATATAGTTGTGAGCATGCGAGTTGTTGCCAATGCTGCGGGCTCGCATGGAGCGCCCCTGAAAAACAGCGCTTTAGCGAAACAGAGCTGCACAGGGTAGCGTTCTGCAGGGTATTACGGTAATATTCAGTTGATAAAGTACTTGTTATTGCCTATAGTTTTAAAATATACCATATTTAGTACCTCCGCTCGTACTTTAAGTAAAAGTCTACATCTCCGATGCCAAAACAAAGCATATTTATACTGTGCACAACAAAACACATTTGCTGTGAGTAAAAATAAAAAAAATGTACACGTACTTGACTGAACCACAGCTTGTGTTTGCTCAGATGTTCCAGATGCAATATTCGTCAGAGCCCAGGCAGCTTCAAACTGAAGAGATGGGCTAGAGAAAAAACAATTCAGTTAAATAATGCTTAAAATTCTACTTACTAGGACAACCGAAAAGGTACTTACTTATCATCCCTTTCTAGGCAATGAACCAGGATTGGTAAAATTCCAGATTTTATCAAGTCATCAATTGGTGGATTGCGATCACTGGACAGCAGTTTTCTGTTTACAGAAAAAAACTAGATTAAAAATACACTTTTTTTTTTAAATAGACGTTCATGTAACTGAAAAAACATTAACACGCCAGAAAATAAAATGTTAATCATAAATGCAATTATGGGACAACTGTAGCACTCATTAATTTGCTTTGTACCAGATTAGCATTCAAATATTTATTTGAAGGGGGCAAAATATCAACATTTTATTATTTTTAATAGATATGCTTCCTTAAAAACCACTATCAAAATGTCCACGAAATGGTAGAGAATCTGGTGAGGATGAATGACCTTTTAGGAATGTTTATTACCCAGCCTGCCTCCTTCCTGCAGTGACTAATGCAGGAAAATGTACAGCAGTCAGAATTTATTTTTAAGGCACCCTTGTTGGCAGATTCTCCCCATACCATGGATGCCAATGGTTGAGCTTATCTACTGGATCCAACATTTCTACATGAAGTTAAAAGGCTACTCTATTTTCTTCAAAACATTGGTTTTACCGCTAATCAGTAACTAAAAATCAACAAAATCCTATGGTTTGACTACTGAGAGTGAGGTTATAAAAAATGTAATTCATGTTTTATAATTAACTTTGAATTTTGTGACATTTAGGCAGAAATTGGTTTTCAAGATCCTTCCTCCTGGTTTTCATATGCATTAACAATGGGAATTCAGCAATTCATAAAAAAAAAAAAAGTATGAGAGGAGTTTAATACCCAGCCCGCTGCAGAGTTCATCTATCTAGCTTCCTGTATTTGCTGCTCAGCTTGTGTAAGACAGTGCTCTGTATGCCAAACTCATTTGATGGCTTTGATCGTCCAATATTACGAACAACGCATTTGTTGAATTTACGTTTGTTTTGTAGAGGTGCAATACTTCTGAGTGACATGACAGAGTGTGCATGCGCTAGTTCTAATAATGCTGTCCTTATCACTGTAGTTATTCTACAGTATAAAATTAGATTGAAACACTATACATGAATTAAAGTGCTAAAATTAATAAGAAAGTATTATTAATTTTAGCACTTTAATATAGCACTTCAATATATCTCTTAGGGATTATATCAGTCAGCTCGGTTTTGCATTTTCAATGTTTTGGATAGGTAATTGTATTATATATATTATATTGTTTCCGATATTAGATATCTATATTTTTACGATCCAGTGCAGTAGCCACATTTCCTAACTTCTAGACGATATGGTGGAGCAATGTAATATAGTTAATTTTTAATATTTTAAGTGCCGTTGTTAATTTCAATATTGAAAGTAAATAGTTTTTTTAACCACTTTGATTATATCTCCTTTAAATTAATACATAAGGGTTAAACAATTAAGTGGAGTGTCTATTCTCTTTTTCTTAAACATATGTCTATTTACACTCACTAATTGATCTATTTCTACAAATGATATAATTTGATGACATTAGAAATATTACCCTTACATAGAAGGTTACTCCTTTTCTAGATTCAAGTTTGTAGAAGTGCCAAATTAGGCATTTGTCCTATTCTGTACGGACCATACATTTTGAGATATGGTCTTTTAAAAACATAAATGGAAGAAACAGAAGTGCTTTGTAAAATAAAGGTAAATGGAACACAAACATTTTCTTTTAGTATATTTAAATCAATTATACAAGTAGTTTGTGCAGGTAAAATTAAGACCTTGAAGCGAATTGTAAATATCTCAACAAAAACAGCAACATGTTAGGTCTCCTTGGTAGACAGTTCTATGCCTGTAAACTGGTTCAGAGGGACAACCAACAGCAATTATACATTTAAAGCTGTTTATTCTACCCTATGACCTTCATTTAAACAAAATACAAAATCTTGCTTTGAGATAATTATGTGTTGCTTCACTCTGCTCAGTAAACCAATCAACGGACTAAAAATATAATTTGATAAAAATGTGTTTAAATTTAGGATTAAAAAAAATTACTTTTTTGTTTGTTTGTCCTGTGTCTAATAGACAAAGGGGTATCCTGGTACATAAATTAACCTCAGCGTATACTTGCAAACTATATATTTGTGTATAACTATTTAAAAATATTTATTAAAATCTTATTTTTCAGCCAAATAAAACACAAGTAGCCATATTTAAAATGGATTGTGTATGTTTTATGTGGTTTGATGAAGAGAAACAACAACAAATTAGAGGTGTTCAATCTGATAACAGACAATACCTTCATAGATTTGCTCTATAGGGCCCTCATTCAATTGCGATTTGGCTAATTGAATAGGGCTCTAAATAAGCACATAACATATTTTTTTTAAATAAGTTTTTAGTTAGTGAAAACCTTGCTTTTGGATAGATGTTTACTAACTAAAAACTTTTTAAAAAAAATATGTTATGTGCTTGTTTAGACCCCTATTCAATTGGCCAAATTGCAATTGAATGAGGCCCTAGGTCTGGTTACCTACTCAGAGAGCAGCCTCTTTTAGCCACTTGTGCCCTTTACAGGGAGAAATATCCTGTAGTATATCAGTCTGGTCTCACTCAAGAGTGACCCAGCCCAAAATACCAGGCAATTCTACCCTGAACAGGAAAAACAGCAAACCCCAGATGTACGTTTCAGCCTCTCTTGGGCCTTGTCAATGAGGTGCAGCTGTAATTCACAAGGCACAGTGGGCAAGGGGTCCACGTCTGTTAGACCAGACTGATATACTACAGGATATTTCTCCCTGTGAAGGGCACAAGTGTCTAAAAGAGGCTGCTCTCTGAGTAGGTAACCAGACCTATAGGACAAACCTACTTAGGTGTTGTTCGTTCTCAGATGGTGAGTCTAATTTCTTGTGGTGTATGCAAACGACCTAGGGGTTTCTCACCCTAAGAGTGATAGGGGACTCCAGACAGGCCGAAACGTACGTCTGTGGATTGCTTTCTCCTGTTCAGGGAGAATTGCCTGGTATTTCGGTACTGGATCACTCTTCTGAGTGAGACCATGCTAATGTACTACAGGATATGTATTCCTGTGAAGGGTACAAGTGAGCCAAGAGGTTGCTCTGAGTAGGTAACCAGACATATAGAACAAACATACTTAGGGATTGTTTGTTCTCAGATTGTGCACCTCTAATTTGTTGCTGTTGATGAAGAGGAAGACAAAAATACTCGAGTCTACTTCAAATTCACTAATATGAAAATGTATCTTTAACTTTGATATACTGTTTTAGCATTTGAAAGTGAAGTATTTTTTCTGTACATAAATTTTGTTTTCAGTTAAATATTTTATTTTAATACAGATTAATATTTAGAGTAAATGCCTATAATTTCATGGTTTTCGATACCCACATTTAGGTATTCTACATATCTTAATATATAACTTACTCCTACCATCTGTTGGATGTAACAAATTGCTAGCAATACTGAAACTTTTTTTCTTGAATG
This sequence comes from Discoglossus pictus, assembly GCA_027410445.1. Taxonomy (NCBI): domain Eukaryota; kingdom Metazoa; phylum Chordata; class Amphibia; order Anura; family Alytidae; genus Discoglossus; species Discoglossus pictus. The sequence goes on along the minus strand of CM050165.1, from coordinate 341,121,823 downwards.
ACAGACAATTTCATTGTTTTTTTTTTACAAAATGTTTACTATTTTAATAACTTCTGTCACTCATTTCTAGGGGTTTCTGCATTGGGCTTTCCTCACCCCTCCTCCCATCCTCCTATGGGTAGGCAAGTTCTGTCCTGGAAAGCCACACGCAGGTCTGAAATTTGACTCACTTGTGCACAGAAAGAAAATCCTCAATCAGGATGACTGAAGAAGCGATATATTCTTGCCTGTATGCAGCAGGGATTTAAACCCTGGTCTGTGTGTGGCTCTCCATGACCAAAATTTGCCTACCCCCTCCCCTAGAGAATGTTACTGTGTTAGGTGGCCGGGCAGCAACACCTACATCTATATAAAAAGCACACAACTTGACCAGATGCTTCCTATTGGTAATTTGCTCATATGGTGCTAGATCGTGCATTGGCAGCTGCACCACCCTACCAGATGGACCAATAAAAAAACAGAAACTCCTGGTGGTGCAATGCTTGCATTAGAAGTTGCAATATAATAGCTGCCCGCAAACCACACACACACACACTAACATGCCCCAAGCAACTATTTCAAAGCAGAGACAGAGAAGTGATTTAACTGTGTGTGTAATAATGTTCATACAGTGTTAAAGCATACTCCTAGGGATGGGAGGAGGCCAACATGGCAGGCTAATATAGGCAAACAACTTATACTTTAAAGAGCCATTACTTTATTTTACCAGACCTGAGCCCATTCAACAACACATATCTATAGCTCCAGTTCAGTGATAGCTTTAACATATAAAAAATATATATATAAATTAGCTAATGAATAAAACTAAACTAAAACAATTATTCTCCCTTAGACAAATAGCATACAATAAAATGCTCACTACAGCCGTATCTCTACCTATGCTCTTTAGAACATCTGCATCTGAAATTAGGCAAAAATGGTTTTAGAATCTGAAATGAAACAGCACTTTGTTTGTTAACTTATGACGAGGAAGGTACAATGGAAATTGGATGTCTAAAAAAAAACGACAGTAATGTTCCACACTAAAGAATATTTTCATATACAAGTGAAATATTTCAAGTCTGTTAATTTAGGTTTACTTTCTATATCATTCATATTATCATTAGTTATTCAAAAGGACTACAATGGTCTTTTACTGTACACATCCACAGACAGTTAGGTGTAAGCAGTGCAAAAGACTTAAAGCCGTATTCTATTAGCTACTTGCAAATGCCTTTAGATGTTTATATGCATTCTATGGACTTAAGAAATCATTAGTGCCAATAAGTAATATTTGTCGAATATGTAGCAATATTGGGCAATAGTGTGTATAAATGTACAAATTGTGCAATAGAACAGGGCCCTAAAAGTTGTAAAAAACATTTAAGCAGCCTCATCATTACCTTGCAGCTTGAACAGCACTTAATTGTATACCCTGGTGATCACTAGATGCATTCTGAAAGGGAAGAAAAATCAGAAGTTAACACCAAGGTTAATGTGACAAATTATTAAAGGTTTCCACAACGCAAATACATATTACCTGGACAATTGCTTCCAGGGAGGTATTTTGCTGTAAAGGGAGAAATAAAATACACATGAACACATATTTATTCTGGATATGCAGACAATCTAAAGTAAGTGTTAAATATTATGTAGTGGATACGATTTTAACTCACCACTCGAAAATCTGCATCAGCATCTGAATCTTCACAGATATCTTCATGAGGAACATTTCTTCTTTTTAACAAATGTTCGTCTCTTTTATTCTAAAATAGACATAGAAACTGTTAGTTGTTCCACTGAAGGATACAGCAGTTTCCACAGGAAGAAAAATATGCAAAATATTGTAAAAAAAAAAAAAGAAAGTAGACCAATGTTTAATAAGCCAAAACAATTTCTGATATTTTTTGATTTACCTTTCTCAGTTCCACAACAACTTCATTTCTTTGTCTTCTCATACTCTGAATGATAAAAAAAAAAAAAAAAAAAAAAAAAAAAAGGAAAGCAGGAATTAACATTTATATATCAAATCAAAAAGTTTAAACCAATCTTTAGGCGTATGAAAGTTTGCTAAAGATTGATTTATTTTTTACATACATGCTTTAGGACAATCAGTGCTGGACCAAACATGATCTTATTACACCATGCTGTAGCTCTGTAGGCAAATCTAAAGAATAAGTTGTATTACATTGAGACCAATGGCATCTATTTTAGATCATGCATAGGCAGCTTCCCAGTACAGGCTAGTTACCATGGGAAGGTACTTTAATACAGCAAATATCCAATACTGAAAAAAATAGCACTGCCTGTCTAATCCTGTTGACTCCAGTGGGTGGAAAGCAATTGAAAGGATATCTGAAATATATAAAATATTCAGTAAAGCTTTTTGAATGATCAAATATGAATTTTATTAAAGATCAATGATTTAAACATGTAGTGCATGATAGAGAACTACAGAAGTGCTTTAAAAAGGGGACCAAGCAGGCTAAACCAGGCCTCAAATGCTGGACACCAGCTCATCAGTGCAACAAATAATGTGAGCTGTCACCTAAGGTTGTGTGCCTTTATTTGCTGCATGTGTACTTGCTCTGGCATGAGAGAGTTAAAAGTTTGCCAAAGGTCTGGCTGCTTAGATAACCATGATGCTCTGTGTCACAGCTCAGCCCCCTCCTGCAGAGCAGTGCTGGAGGGGGGGGGGGGGGGTTGATGATGGGACAGGAGCAGCTGCCATATTATTGTTATTATCATCATCATCATCGTGTATTTGTAATGTGCCAACATTTCCGTAGCAATATACATAAAGTTAAGTTCCAGGCAAGTCAAAATGTACACATACCAGTCTGTCAAAATATTGAACCTCAAGTCCATCCTTTGTGATCTTAAAGCTCACAGGAAGGACAAAACTAAAAATAAAATCATAAATAATCATTTTTATATTTCTCAAAGACAATTCCCACACTGTCTGAGGGGCTACTTAGGCCTAGAAAATAGGGGTTATTTTGTATCCAGGTATTTTTGAACTACTTACTAATTAATTCTTTGTTTCATGTTTTTTAGTTCCTCAGCAGGTCACCTATATGGTCTGTGGACAACCATAGATAATACTTTAACGACCATTGCACAATTAAAAACATGGCTTGTTTGAAAATGGGAGTCCGATTAAAGCAAGAAAACTCATACAGCTAGTTTTTAATTAGTTGATGCCTCTGCCGAACCCTGGAGGTATCCATGATACATTTGTGGAAGTTGTGTGTGAGAGATCGTGGTGTGGTGTCAATTTCAATCTATTCCTATTATTAAACAAAGGTCCCGGACTTCTCCATGTGTCCTCCCTGCACTGATAACTAGAACAAAGGGAAAATAAGACTCCCTTACTCAAACAGTGTGAAAACTTTTGTTTTGGGGAAAATTTGAATTTTTGATGTCCATTTCTTACACAGTTGCTATCATTAGTTTGTTCCAAACTTGATAATCAAATTGGGTGTATGTTCTCGCTCTCTCTTCTTTGTTGAATCAGAAAGAGAGTATTTGGGTTAGAGCTAGAACTCGATCAGGCAATGAGATCTACAGATGAAAACTATGCACTCTTAATTTTCTGTTTGTTTCAATGAAGTTTAAACTGGTTTGGATTAATATTTTTCATGTAAAAAAAAAAAAAAAAAATCGAAAAATGTTTGTTATGTTTAAAATGTGCAAGAAAACTGTTGTGTTCCATGTGGTTTAGCACTGTAGATTTTAACCATTTCTTTGAATTGGACCCAATTGTTGGAAAGTAACCCATATCATCTCATTACACATTCTTCCAGGGCATCTTAATATTTTAAAAAAAATATGGCAATGAAGTCAGGTCAGTATCATGACTGATAACTCTAAACCTATGCACTCTTTATGAAGTACAATAAGCAGTGCTCCCACCAGTGTTGGTAAATTGCTTCTCTCGCCACTAAAAGGAAAATTAAGTGAGCGTTCATTAATTAAGAATGCACATGTGGCAGTTATATATCACTTGTAACAGCAGGGACATACTTTATAGCAAAGAGCTGCCCTAACTTTTTATTTCACCTTGTGCAACAAGCACATTATTATATTGCCCCTACAAATACTACATTTATTATCTATTCCCCTCTTTACCCTAATGTTCGCTTTGTAAAGTCCCTTGGAAAAAGCCAATCTAACTGTAAAATTCAGAGATCAGAAGTATTTTTCTCAGTTTCAAAAGACGAAAATAAAAGTGTAACCTGAGACTTAAACCTCCATCCGCTAATAGATGCCCAGGCTCCTCATTTAACCATAAGCACAAAATTCGGTAGATAATATAGGCAGACTAGATGGTTCTTTTCTGCAATCAGTCTGCAAAGCAGTCTGTTACTATGTCACTCCCAGGACACAGGAGACAGAGATAAGCAGATCTGCTCCAGACTAAGAATAAAGTTCAAACATCACTTAAAAAAAAAAAAAAAAAATTATATATATATATATATATATATATATATATATATATATATATATATATATATATATATATATATATATATATATATATATATATATATATATATATATATATATATATGTTTCTCAGATTGTATTACTGATCAATAATATTATTATGAGCACCAGCATATTCAGTAACGCTGTACAAAGGATAATAGGGGGGGAAAAAATAATTTAACTGCCAAAAATGTATGGCCCTGTTTTGAGCTAAGAAATGTTAAGTAGAGAGTGGTTTTTGCCCCAGAGCACCTACAAGACTGGAAACTACTTACAATCTATAAAACAAGAGAAACCCAGAAGTCCTCAAAAAAGGTAAAATGATATTTAAAAACGCTGGCAGTCTGTATTTGTCCTTACCAATATAAAACAGTAAATAAACTGTGGTTCTAACTAGTCAAACACAAGTAAATGTCACACCCCAAAAGAGCAAACATGAGAATCCGTCTGGTGTAAAGATCAGAGATAAAATCAGTCACGTTACCACATACCTGTTCTAAGGCATTTCTATGGAGCTTTAGAACAAAATGTCACATCTACCAGCATTTGTATACTAGTGCTGGACAAAATACACAATGCCAAGAAGCAAGCTACATTTTGATTATGCCATCAACAAGGAATAAGACAACATAACCTAAAGTATTTAGAGGGGAGAAAGGAAATATTCACTGCCAGAGTATCCAGGCTCATGGAACTCTTCCATTACTACCACACCATATAGGGCACCATTAAAAAAAAAATGAGAAAGTGTTTTATTTTTTCTTTTCATAAAAAAAAATTGTGACCTGTAGACAGACCTACATGCAATTTAAAGAACGTTTTATTAAATAGCACAGCAAATGCATGTGCATTTATGTCACATATGACACACATTCCTGGCATACGGTGGACAGTTTAAACTTTTATTAATCAGGTACTGCTGGCACAGAGAAAGCCATGGTTCATTTGGAGAATAGGGGAGAATATGTGCAAACCGAAAAGCAGAGCAATTCTGGTTCAAACAAACTGCACATTAATATGAATAGATTATTTTTTCTTCTATAAAACAGGTGCAGAGGTTCCCCTATATAAATCTGGAGAACACATGTACAGATAGAAACAGTTATTTGCAGTGCTTTACACAGTGATACATATCTTTAGTTGGCCTGGTATAATGAAAAAAACAAAAAGATTGTTTGGACTCTACAAGTTACAAACAAATCATTGCATAAAATAAGATAGACATAAACTATAATAGTTGTCGTAATTGCGAGTTGTTGTCACGCAATGTTAAAAGTTACGTGCTTGTGCACTGATCGCCGAAGGCAAGTTAGAGGGGGGAGAGTCTCCATGGTGTGGCAAAAAGCACCTTTCAGGCTTCAAATTTTATTGCCGTCATTTTTGACGGGCAAGTCGCTAGTATGTAAATAACAACAATAAAATATGAGCCAAAACTATTTTAGCAGTAGATTCCCAAGTTTTCATGGCAAGGCCTGTGGTATCTAATCTCGAATACTCCTTGGGTAAAAGGATATTAAATATACTTCTCAGTGATGGATGTGCAACACAGTTAGCTGCATGCACAGGCATTGTATTTAGGTGTCTAGCAAAACTAATAAAAGGCTTTATGAAAATGAGTAAGCCTAAGTTCTCACTATAAAACCTCACATGTACAACAAGGAAACTAAAATGTAGTTTTGTTCCATGTTTATTTATGAAAAATTAGTAAATATAGTGTCCTACAGCAGCAAGCAATGGAGTGAGTAGGCAGTATAAATTTAGACAGGCTTTGAAATCAGATAATGCCGCATAGCAAAGCATTAGAGATTCACAGGTTTAAAATAGACCCTTTAATACATTTTAAAAGGTTTAGATATGGCCACATTAAGCAACATGTTTTGGGGAGAACAGTGGTTTTCCTAATCTAGATCTAGAGTTGTGCAATATTTATATTACATTGGTGTCATTGACAAAATGTAAGACGCCAGGGAGAAAAACAAACTAACTGGCTCTCAAACTCTTATTTGCACTCAGCATTTGCTATGGAGTGCTCTTTCTTTATAAATAAAGAACTGACAAGGTAAAAATATTAATTCATTTAAATCAGGTATCCGCTTTCATATCAAAAACAATGGTCAAAGAGATTTTGAATATGTTATTTAAAACACTGGTAGGGTTTAGATTACGTAAAAGAAAGACAATTTAACTTTAAAATTTCACTAATAAAAAAAAAGTTGACTGAGAAAAACAAAAATAGCTGGTTTCCAAACTTATTTAGGTCTGTTACCTACAGCTGCCTATTTGCTGTACTGCTTTTCTGGCAAAATGAGCACGCTATTTATAAGCTGTTTGAAAGCAGACTGGAGGAAACCCAGCCTGCAAAAAGAAGAGAAAATGAAAATGTCAGTATCCCCCGCCCAAAGATTACCTTTTAAACTACTCCCCTTATATTAAGTCGCTTCTGCCTACCACTACATTAAAATGAACACGGCATTATATTCGTAGGATACAATTTTGAAGAGCTTCACTTGCAGACGAGTGCATTCAATTGAGCTTTAATGATCAGACATTTTGACTTTGTTCCTAAAAGAATTAGAAGCTTGAGAGGAACTGGGAATTCATGATCTGTAATCACTTATTTTGAAAATGTCCTCTCCAAAAAGCTCAAGACCCTTAAGTTAACCCCCCCCCCCTCATGCTAAACACAGACAGACTAGTAGGCTCTTGACAATCCAAATGGTTTAAATATATTTTCTATAAAAATGCTTTTGTGATTTTGTTCTGCAAATCTGCAAATGTTATGGGTGACATTCTCTACCCTGTTAAATCTTTTTCAACTTACAGTGGTAAGAACAGATGTGGGAGTAATGGAAGTACAGACACAGAAAGGGTTTTCTATTAACATAATGTTTTACTAACAAAGTTTTTCTTAATTGCATCTTAAAAATTAAGTTTGTGGCTTACTCCATTCAAGAGGAATCACCAAAATATTACCCAAGCCATAGAACACTATTACAATAAACGCATTACCATTGTTTTAGAACAAAACACAAGAAATTCTGTTAAAGATATACATAAGTTTCCCTGTTTTCCCTTTCTCTAATCTAACACTAGCTGCTTATATCAGACACACACCTTACATAGTCATTCTATACACACATAAATGTATTGTATTTAAATATAAAACTTGTTTTCCACATCCCCATAGCTGTTTACATAGGCACAGTGAACCTCCCAATAGAAACACTGCATCTAACCCTTTACTAAACTTCAAGTCAGCAGCAGCACAATGCAGAGATCTACAGATAAGTCTGGCTCCTCCTGTTTCCTTGTGCACAGGACTACACATCCCATGATTCCTTCCTTCAAAAACTACCATCACTGATTGTTACAAGGTATTACAATGCATTAGCTGCCTGTGATTGGCCAAAACAAATTATGAATTGTATGATAATTTTAGCAGAGATATCCAGCGGTGTTAACTCACAAGAGCTACTGCTTGCAGTTACATCAAGCAAACGTCAGGGTGAGTTTGTTAATGGTTTATTTTGGTATTTTTTCAGGCAATACTGATTCTCCTCTATCAGATTCTCTCATAATCCAAGAAAATTAAATATGCATTTAAGTGCTTTGTTACATCTACCAATCTTAACCAAAAAAAGAAGATTTAGCAGATTTAAACTGACATTAAAACCATTTTTTATAATATAAAATGTAGTCTGTAAACACCAGAGAGGTTTTTTGAATGGTACATAAAAAGATTACATTAAAGTGAGAAATTAGTGTATTGTTTGGTTCTCTGCCATTTCCTGTGTTTTTATATTCAAAAGCAGGAGGATAAATTAACCAAGCAAACAGAGATAAAAGGCTTACTGAGACTTTAGAAAACAAAACCTTCCAATTAATTTAAATTCACTAGGCTAGCTAAGGTGAATCTTTATTTATCTGTACCAGTGTTTATTTAATGTTTTGGGTTTTTTTGCATACATTTTTTTTTATTAAAGCGAAGAAAAAAAAACTTGCAATACATAAACCATCCTAAAGATTTGAGGCTATTTCCCTTCAACAGGTATGTTCTAAAACTAGGCATTAATATACTGTGCACATTATACATGTGATAATGTATCAAACCGAAGAAGAAACAAAGCCATTAATATCTAGGGCTAAATATATTTAAATTCAAATACTAATAAATAAAACCACCAATTATAATGCAAACAATGTTTAATACTATTGCAAGATCCCAGCAGCATCTTATTACAGAGATACACAATTGTACAGGTTGAGAAACAGTACCAAAGTTTGCATGTTTAGCTAGTAAGAGATAGCGCAAGATTTATGTATAATGTGCAAAGTGATAGAGAAGGTAGGGAACTGGAAATGGGATGGGTCAAGTCCCTTCCTATAAGATGAATTTCACAAGTAAATGTGTTTTAGCACAGAAACCCTTCCAAAATGAGTGTATAATGTCAATAAGCGTTGGCTTTACAGAAATTGTCTCTGCAAACTAAGACTATCAATATTTTACAGATGCGAACATAGTGAATGCAACTCAGACAGTATATTTAAATATGTAAGCCTTTGGGTATATAGTATATTTGCAGTGCTAGTTCAGAAAATAAGGAGGTCCAAAGGGCCTAATCCAGACTCAGCTCTGCATATTAGAAACATAAGGTGATCAAATCAACACAGCTATGGAGAGGAAACGATTAAACAGGGACAAAACTGAAACTGAAACTCAGGAAAGACGCCATCTAACTGCTAGAATATTGTAGGCCTCAGGATTACATTTAACAAAAACAGTGTAGGACAAACTAACACCAGCCAATGCCCACCTACTGACTAAACAAACTTAAATTATATCCAAGGGTTTTAGACAAACTATACACCACTGGAACCACTTAACCGAAAGAAAGAACTGTACAGCAACAAAATATAGGCTAACAATGTATTGTTATTAAATGGCAGCACTAAAATTTGGTGGTAGTATCTTAAGTGGTAAAATCATGTCCTTATCTCACTCATCGATAGCGTGGCCACACTGCTTGATTATTTTCTTACAAATACAACATGGTTACTGTTTTATATATAGTTTCAAAAGCACAAGAAAAACATTTTGTTTTAGCACCATGTACACAAGACATCCATATGGGTATCCAAACATACTTATCTCCCAAAACAAATGTCTTCTGCTTCATATAAACAGGTTAGGTAATGTATAACTAAAGCAACCATTACCATGATAAGCAGTTGGCAATTACTAAAACCTGGGGCACAACTCAAATACCAAACTAAAAGTCACTAAATTGAAATAATGGAAAACAGCACAAGTAGAATATATGAAACTTTATTGGCTGAGCAGGATATTCATATTTATATGAAATGTGTCAGATAGAGAGACATTTTGCCATGGAAGCCTGTAATCTAATATAAATTAATATCATCCCAGCTATCACTGTTTGCATCATTACAACTAGCACAATACTTTACTTATTAAACACAGTCTTGATATGTCCTGAACTGGGAAGACAATTGTCAGTATAATTTAAAAAAAAACACATTTGTAGTCATGGCAGTCTATAAAGTGTCCATCCAATCAACTCATTCTATCTACCTTTAGATATTAAAGCTTGCAAAATGACTCTCACAAGGTGCTTAGGAAAAGCACTATATACACACTAGAATTTAAGCTCAGACACTTGTCTGCATTATGTAAATAACCCATGTACTGTGCTGCAGAATATGTTGGTCTGTGACAAATAAAGAATTATAATAATAAATCTACCCATTTTTGGTTTATTTGGGACACCCTTCTGTATATTATTATTTTCGGTTATTTGTAAAGCGCCAACATATTCCGTAGCGCTATACATAAGTTAAGTTACAGGCGATGACAAGTTCTGGTGTCCATAGCGGTTTCCCTAATGCACCTTGCAGGATTGAAACTCACAGACTTACAATCTAAAAAGGTATATACCAGTGATGCTGGACTTACTTTACTGCTTTGGACCCCATACTGTTGGAAGACTATCCCAACAGAAACAAACTTTATACATAACTTAAAAACCTCTTTCCCAGCTGTAGATCTATTTGAGCTGCCACACATCTTCGCACGCACACCATTCCCTAAGTATCATCACTGGCTAATCTGTATTTTGTCTGGCTCCTAATTTGGAACAAGTTTGTCCACCTCAGCTTTACTATCACAAAAACCATGTGGAGAGGCCTTGTTAGATTAGCACCGAGCATTATCTACAGGGAGGCACATGCTGACACTCAGGAGCACTGGGGGTGTGGTGATGGGGCACACACTGGGCTGTGAGGGGAGAATCTAATATATAAGAATACATGAGGCCTACTCTATATAGGATGTCAGTAGCAGCAGCCACCTGAGGCCTAACCCATCTCACTAAATGATTTGTCTACACAAACTCTCATACCAGGCCTTACAGTGCCCAGCAGCCGCACACCGAGCCCAGCAGCCGCACACCGAGCCCAGCGGGGCCCAGCAGCCGCACACCGAGCCCAGCGGGGCCCAGCAGCCGCACACCGAGCCCAGCGGGGCCCAGCAGCCGCACACCGAGCCCAGCGGGGCCCAGCAGCCGCACACCGAGCCCAGCGCCTCCCTAGCCGCCACTCCCCGGCCTAACCCCCCCACACAGGCCTCGTCACAGCCGCTCCCAGGCCTATCACATCCGGCACTATCTGACATACTCCGTCTCGGTATTTACCTCCAGGTCGCGGCCTTTGTTCTTGAAATTCTTGAGGCGCTGGTTGTCTAGTTTGTCGTTGTCAGCCATGATGGGAGCGCCGGGCCTGGTAGGTGCGGGTGTATGTATGCGGAAGGCGGTGCGTTATCACGGATATTCCCTGTTGTGAAATCCTCGCAAAGCGCGGGGCAGATCCCTGACTCTAACTCCAAGCTCACCAGCCGCTCGCCAGGGCGGAATGCCGGTAACAAGAAAGCCTCGAACTGGGAGATACTGCCCCGCCCACCCGCACAAATCCCCAGCGCTGATTGGCTGCAGCCCCTCCTCCGGAGGACCAGGATTGCGCAAGGCTTCCGGTGGCCGTTTGGTCCTCCAGCCGCTGGGAGCGTTGTCTTAGCAACAGCACAATGTCCTGGAAAGAACTGCCCAACTGAAACGCCACAAGACGCTGACGCAACTTCCGCAGTGACGTCACAACACTACGCAGCAGAAATTGGGCGGCTTAGAAGCCGAGCCCTTCAGAGAGATTGTGAAGTCACTGTTATGTGTGACCCATGCAAGGTCCCAGTAATAGAGGCACTGAAATGTGTGACCTAGGCAATGTCCCATTTCATAGAGGCACTGTAATGTGTGACCCAGGTAGGGCCACTGTCATAGAGGCACAGTAATGTGTGACCTAGGCAAGATCCCTGTCACAGAGGCACGGTAACGTGTGACCCAGGCAGGGCCCAAGTCACAGAGGCACTGTAATGTGTGACCCAAGCAAGATCCCTGTCATAGAGGCACGGTAACGTGTGACCCAGGCAAGGGCCAGTCATAGAGGCACTGTAATGTGTGACCCAGACAAGATCCCTGTCACAGAGGCACTGTAACGTGTGACCCAGGCAAGGGCCAGTCATAGAGGCACTGTAATGTGTGACCCAGACAAGATCCCTGTCACAGAGGCACTGTAACGTGTGACCCAGGCAAGGGCCAGTCATAGAGGCACTGTAATGTGTGACCCAGACAAGATCCCTGTCACAGAGGCACTGTAACGTGTGACCCAGGCAAGGGCCAGTCATTGAGGCACTGTAATGTGTGACCCAGGCAAGATCCCTGTCATAGAGGCACGGTAACGCGAGACCCAGACAGGGCCCCAGTCATTGAGGCACGGTAATGTGTGACCCTGGCAAGGGCCAGTCATAGAGGCACTGTAACTTGTGACCCAGACAGGGCCCCAGTCATTGGGGCACTGTAAGTTGTGACCCAGACAAGGCCCCAGTCATAGAGGCACTGTAATGTGTGACCCAGACAAGGCCCCAGTCAGAGCCACTGTAATGTGTGACCCAGGCAAGGTCCCAGTCAGAGGCACTGTAACGTGTGACCCAGACAAGGCCCCAGTCATAGAGGCACTGTAAAGTGTGACCCAGGCAAGGCCCCAGTCATAGAGGCACTGTAAAGTGTGACCCAGGCAAGGCCCCAGTCATAGAGGCACTGTAATATGTGACCCAGACAAGGCCCCAGTCAGAGGCACTGTAATGTGTGACCCAGACAAGGCCTCAGTCATAGAGGCACTCTAATGTGTGACCCAGGCAAGGTCCCAGTTAGAGGCACTGTAACGTGTGACCCAGTCATAGAGGCACTGTAATGTGTGACCCAGACAAGGCCCCAGTCAGAGGCACTGTAATGTGTGATCCAGACAAGGCCCCAGTCAGAGGCACTGTAATGTGTGATCCAGACAAGGCCTCAGTCATAGAGGCACTCTAATGTGTGACCCAGGCAAGGTCCCAGTTAGAGGCACTGTAACGTGTGACCCAGTCATAGAGGCACTGTAATGTGTGACCCAGACAAGGCCCCAGTCAGAGGCACTGTAATGTGTGATCCAGACAAGGCCTCAGTCATAGAGGCACTCTAATGTGTGACCCAGGCAAGGTCCCAGTTAGAGCCACTGTAACGTGTGACCCAGTCATAGAGGCACTGTAATGTGTGACCCAGTCAGAGGCACTGTAATGTGTGACCCAGACAAGGCCCCTTACAATGACAGCAAAAGCGCCTCTGATAACAAAAAATACACCAACCAAGAGGCTCACAATGAGCGCAGAAGGCGCTTATTGCGAGCCAAGCGATGAGCGCCAAAGGCTCGCAATCAGCCCCGAAGGATCTCAGACCACCAAAACATTTACTGTCGGTGGCAAAAGGCAATTTTTCTCTCTTACACTTTTATTGCCCCGTCATTTTTGATGGGCAAGTCACTAGTAGTATAATAAAACCTAAATGACAGTTATTGTAAATTCAGTTTAAAGGCGCCACCTGCTGATAGAATATTGCTGTAATGTAAATCACAACGTAACTTTCATAATAACTTGCAGATTATTAAAGTTAATTAGCAGCTTATTTCATGATGATGTCATAACTGTGGTGGTATTTGTGATTAGATTATTTTGACTGTCCCTAACATTGAGACACTGCTAAGTTTGCCATGTATTCATTCTTATTGTTGTTGATATAGGCTTCACTATAGCTTCACTAAGAGGTCCCAACCTCAGTACTACAAAAGTTGTAAAATAAATTTTCTTGCCATGTGGCCCATCTTACGTGATGTGTACAACTGTCAATATAGGGAAAGGGAAACCTGGCATAGAAGCAGGAAAGGGTAGAACATAAGGGAGAAACTCACTCTTACTTAAATAACAAGGGTTCAAGGAGCAAGCTATACAGTATAAGAACACTGAACAAACACTTTTATAAAATACCTATACGAAGAAATGTCTAGAAATTTTCAATTCAATCATTGAAACCTTATTTGTGTGTCTGCCCATTAACCAGCCAAGTAAACACAGTCAAGGCACTGCATACAATTACATTTTTCTAAAATTTTTCATAAATTCTATTTCTTTAAAAGAAAAAATGCCAGCATTTTATGGATCATACTATAAATTTGGAATTTCAGCATACTTTTAAATGCAGGGCATCCACAAAAGCTATGTGCACGTGCCTTTACGGTATATATAAGTTTACCTGATTTTAATATTAAAATAAATTACTTCAATGCTTTTTTGAATATCTAGACATAATTTTATTAAGAAGTGCTGTTTTCACTTACTCAACGCTTGCAAGCATTCCCTGCAAATGTCTGCCCCCGCAGCTCATGCTAGTGTTTCTATTGATAAGAGTACACTAGCCACTTACAGACTGATTTTTTAAAATGCTGCTGAGAGTCAATCTGTAAGTGGCTAGTACATCTAGTACCAATAGAAACATAGGCCCCTATTCAATTGCAAGCCTGCGGTTGCCTGTATACCGGCCGTAAGTCTGCGAAAAGCCTTTGATCTGTTAAGCCCGTAAATCTTACGTTCGCAAATCGTTATTAACTTGCTACAAAGACACTCTGGCGTTCAAATCCGTGACCCCCAAATGGATGCAAAAATATTACGGCCTCCAAATAGAACATGTAAAAGACAATATAAACACACCAGTGGTCTTTAAAATATGGGGAAAGCATTGAAAGGCATTACAATTAATTGCACAATAATCCCCAAATAAGAAATAGACATTTAAAATAATTATTATTTCATCATATGTTGGAATGGTTATGCACATGACACCATGAAAAGCCATACTGCAACATGCATAAAGCAATTAAAGACACACTACCTGATTAAATTGCAACACAAAAACATAAAATTGCTTGTCACATTAACCCTTTCTCACTCACAGAGGCTCTAATGTGTACCCTGGAATACACAGTATCTCACAAAAGTGAGTACACTCCTCACATTTTTGTAAATATTTGGTATCTTTTCATGTGAAAACACTGAAGAAATTACACTGTGCTACAATGTAAAGTAGTAAGTGTACAGCCTGTAAAAATGTGCTGTCCCCTCAAAATAACTCAACACACAGCCATTAATCGTTGGCAACAACAGTGAGTACACCCCTAAGTGGAAATGTCCAAATTGATCCCAAAGTGTCAATATTTTGTATGGCCATCATTATTTTCCAGCACTGCTTTAACGCTCATGGGCATGGAGTTCACCAGAGCTTTACATGTTGCCACTGGAGTCCTCTTCCACTCCTCCATGATGACATCACAGAGCTGGTAGATGTTAAAGACCTTGCACTCTCCCACCTTCCGTTTGAGGATGCCCCACAGATGCTCAATAGGGTTTAGGTTTGGAAACATGCTTGGCCAGTCCATCACCTTTCCCTTCAGCTTCTTTAGCAAGGCAGTGGTCGTCTTGGAGGTGTGTTTGGGGTTGTTATTAAGTTGGAACACTGTCCTTCTGCCCACTCTCTGAAGGGAGGGGATCATGCTCTGCTTCAGTATGTCACAGTACACGTTGGCATTCATGGTTCCCTCAATGAACTGTAGCTCCCCAGTTTCGGCAGCACTCATGCAGGCCCAGACCATGTCACTTCCACCACCTGCTTGACTGTAGGCAAGACACACTTGTCTTTGTACTCAGCATCTGAACCTAATAAGTTTAGCTTGGTCTCATCGGACTCCACAGGACATGGTTCCAGTAATCCATGTCCTTAGTCTACTTGTCTTCAGCAAACTGTTTGCAGGCTTTTTTGAGCATCATCTTTAGAAGAGGCTTTCTTCTGGGATGACAGCGATGCAGGCCAATTTGATGCAGTGTGCGGCGTATGGTCTGAACACTGACTGGCTGACCCCCCTCCCCTTCAACCTCTCCAACAATGCTGGCAGCACTCATACGTCTATTTCCCAAAGACAACCTCTGTATATAACGCTCAGCACGTGCACTCAAGTTCTTTGGTCGACCATGGCGAGGTCTGTTCTGAGTGGAATCTGTCCTGTGAAATCGCTGTATGGTCTTGCCCATCGTGCTGCAGCTCAGTTTCTGGGTCTTCTCAATCTTCTTATAGCCTAGGCCATCTTTATGTAGAGCAACAATTCTTTTTTTCAGATCCTCAGAAAGTGTTCTTTGCCATGAGGTGCCATGTTGACCTTCCAGTGACCAGTATGAGAGAGTGTGAGAGCAATAACACCAAATTGAACACACCTGCTCCCCATTCACACCTGAGACCTTGTAACATTAACAAGTCACATGACACCAGGGAGGGAAAATGGCTAATTGGGCCCAATTTGGACATTTCCACTTAGGGGTTTACTCACTTTTGTTGCCAACGGTTTAGACAGGCTGTATGTACACTTACTACTTTACATTGTAGCAGAGTGTTATTTCTTCATTGTTGTCACATGAAAAGATCTAATAAAATATTTACAAAAATGTGAGCGGTGTACTCACTTTTGTTAGATACTGTGTATATAATTGCATATATATCTCGCTCATCACATCTACATTGGGAAAACAAATAGTGGCCAAATAACACCACCACATCACATATATCAAGTACCATGGGAACATTTTATTATTTGTTGTTCAGTCCTTCAGTTGTGTCCGACTCTCTGTGACCCTATGGACTGCAGCACATTTAGCTAGGTCTCCTCCTGTGCTGTTCCACAAGGTTTGCATGCCAAAGATACTGGAGTGGGTTGCCAGTTCCTTCTCTAGTGGACTGTGATTTGTCTGACCTCTCTGCTATGACCTGCCCACCTACAGTGGCCCTACATGGTATAGCTCACAGCTTCATTCAGGTACACAAGTCCTTTCACAACCACAACTTAGCAATCCACCAGGGGAACATACACCACACTAATGCAAATTGATATATAACAAAACATAATGGGAAAAACATAATTTCCAGTCTTGTAGGGTGCGTTGGAAGAAAGC
The DNA here is from genome assembly GCA_027410445.1 of Discoglossus pictus. NCBI lineage: Eukaryota > Metazoa > Chordata > Amphibia > Anura > Alytidae > Discoglossus > Discoglossus pictus. The sequence goes on along the minus strand of CM050165.1, from coordinate 341,104,926 downwards.
CCTTCCTACATTGATTCTAAACTCAAAACAGGGCCCCTCATTTTCTGATTTTGTTAATATTGTATTTCCATGTTCTTATCCCCTGTTCAGCGCTACGGAATCTGTTGGTGCGATACCAAAAAAAGTTAATAATAATAATGGGTATACATCTTGGCACATGGCTAACATCAATGTCGTGGGACTTTCCAGGATGGGAGTAGCAGAGTTTATCCCTGATGGAGGTGAGTTGGCTGTTGATCCATGTGCCTCTGCACAGCCTCCATGTGTTTTTGCGGTCCCTCCTGATGGGTTAGAGTGCATATATTAATGCTGGTTGTCATTAACATGCCATTGAGAGACTTTGCAAGTCCTCCACCATAGCGGTTTTAGTCTACATTCAAGCTAACAACAATCATGTCTTAGATATCTGGCTATATAATAGCTTTAAGATTGTGGGAGCTACATGTTGGGGGCGGGGGTGGGGGGGCTGTCATTGAGGGAATGTCTACCTGAGAGGCACTGGGAAATCCTTACACCTCATACATTTCCTTCACAATGCTTGCAGATGCAGAAGATACCTTCATGGAACTTGTACCAAAAACAAAACAAAAAAAAGTAACACCTACAAAATAAGGCCTTAAAAAAGATAGGGACCGCAGCATCTCTTCTCAACAGCATTTCTCAGTGACCATCAATTGGTGGCATGTTTAACAGAACCCTATGTGTCCACAGAGAAGAGGATCATGGACCATGTGATGGGAGGTAGCGATCTGCATACAAAATATCACCATCACTTAGACCAAGATCCAAGACTCTGTAATCTAGGCTAGATTAGGTTAACATTGTGACCAATAGATTGTCACTGAGGAGTGCTGTTAAGAAGGCACAAACATCTGTGCAGCCCCTAGGTCCTCCTCCGCCTTGGCACAGAGCCCAAATCCCCTGTAGCCGACCACTGTCTCCTTGGTGGTGGTGGGGCAGGGGAGGCAGCGGCACCTGCAGTGGCAGTAGTGGAGGCATGATGGGAGGAGAGGAGGGGCCAGGCTGTATATGTGTGATGGAAAGAAAATGTGTGTATTATGTGTATTTATTAACTGTTGGGTAATAAGGTATGATGGATGGAATTGGTTGTGTGTGTGTATGGAGTGACCTAGTGCTATGTGTCTCTATGTGTGTTCTTTAAATTATGTGTATTGCAATTAGGTGTAATCTGGAAATATGTGTAATCAAGGATTAAATGTAAAATCGTAAATAGTATAATAGAAATAAACAAAACCGCAAATTATTGCTCTCAAAATACTCCAACTCTCTCTCTATCTAGAACCAACCTCCAACTCCGGGACCTGCATGCTACTTCATCATAAAATACAACACAGTCAACGCATGGGCAGGTGGAACGCAAATTTATAATCTCCCTCTGTCAATCATCGGTGGCTAGACCGCTTTCTATTGGCTGATAGGCCTGTGTCGCACTACGTTATACAAGGATTCGATCGTAACGGCAACCTCATTTCGGCCAGGCCCTAACAGCTTGCGTGCGCAGAAAGGGTTTACAGGCTTGCGTCTCTGGCCCATTGGTCGCAGCATGGTTGAATGTAATAGCTCTGTAACTACGCAGAATTTCAAGCCCGCAGGCTTTGCGGGTGTACTGTTGCCACTACAGGCTTGGAATTTAATATGGCCCTTGGAGTCTGAAACTCAGAAGTCTCCATAGCAGCTCCAGGCAATGCTTTCTACTACCTAATGTGAACACACTAACCCTAATATATTCCTAACTATATCTATCCATTTATCTCTCTATCCATCTGTCTATTTATTTAAACCCCCTCCCATGGTGATTACAGGAGGGAATGGGTTAAATATATATATAAAAATATATATTGGGGCTCTTATGACCCGTCCTCCTATGAGCCCAGGTGTCCCTCAGGTCCTCCTCAACATCCAGGGGTGCACAGGTCTCCCCATAACCCACCCCATTAATCTCGGGCCTACTAACCCATCATTAACCTCCTTACCTATCTACGCCCGTAGTAAAAAAATAGTAAGTGGACCCTATTTAGCCTCTATCTATTTCCATGGGGTCCCAAATATGTAACCATAATAGGTTCTTAATAAGTAATCACAAGAAGGACAAATAACATCCACAATTATCAAATCTGAATCAGGAGGCTACAATATGTTCAAACAATGAGAGTGAGCCTCTGTGGAAGCTGATATGAAACATGTGTCAGGCCCCTATGTTTGTTTTTACTGACATCCCATTTTTATGATGTCAAACCTTGTACCTCGTAACAGCTAGATGCACTGGTCGCGATTATCCCTGCCCACATTGGGGAAGCCTTTTTTTTGTCTGGTTTATCCACAGTTGACAAGGAACAGTTGAGAGTAGTTCATTTCACCATTTTTAAATGATAAATAGTGGGTCCTAAAGCAACCACTATAACAGTACTCTTATTGTTTGAACATATTGTGGCATAGTGCCTATTTCACCAATTTTAGAGTTAGTAATTTTGGATGTTATTTGTACTTGTGATGATTATATATTAAGAACCTATTATGGTTAGTAGCTTAAGGAAAACTTGATAAGTTTGGCCAAAGACATTATGCAAGAAATTGGTTGAAGTGCATACTACTTACTAAAGTGAGGACTCACATTGCTACTGAGCTTCAATTTCTGTAATAATTGTTGAAGTCAATTTGAGTACATTATAGAGTTTCCTCTAAGGTTATAAGTGGACTTGTTATATAAACTACATAATTGATATGGCATTGATAAATTAAGAATATTGATCTCAACTATGCAGACTGGACACATTTAAGAGTGGACAAATCAGATTGTATAGCTGTTACTAAGGGATACTGTTGCTCAGGGTGACCCACAGTCTGGGCGGATTGTAGGTCCCTACTAGGATAGGATCCATACACTTTTCCAGTTGTCATAGAGCCTTCCTAGATAAGCAACCTATGCATCTTTATGGCATTACTCATGTGAGCGTTTTTCTACATCATACCAATTACTTATTAATTGCAGTAAAAAATACATACATCATCCTCCCTGTCCCAACTTGTATAGCCCAGTTCATCCATGTTTGACTTATCTTTGTTGATGGTACAATTTTCTTTCCTCCAAAATTGTATCTTTTCTTCTCAGTTATACATGTCTGTAAATGGAAAAAAAAACATTTGGCAAAAATCAGAATATGATATAAAATAGTATTGTATCATTTAAACTTAATTTAAAAGGTAAATCTTGAATAAAAAGCAAAGAACTCAAAAGTCTGATAAGCCGTTGGCTTCAAATATTGGAGAGTGTCAGCCAATCAGTTTATTTTAGATCTATGACCTGATCTATGTGAATTAATACATCTCCTATACAGATTTTGGAAACTGTGGATAGAGCTTATAACTTGCCAATCTGCTACCACCTACTGAAGTTAGTAGGGATATGTGTTTTTAGAATAAAGTTAAATACTAAAAACAAGTTATTAATATAGTTAAGTTTAATTAAGTTATTTTTCAAGATTCACTCAACACAGGGTCTCTACCAGATGACTGGAGAAAGGCAGAGATGATACCTAAATTTAAGAAGGGAGCAAGAGCAAATCCAGGAGATTATAGACCTGTAAGCCTCACTTCTTTAGTGGGAAAGCTTTTAGAAGGGTTAATAAGGGATAATATACAAGAACATGTCTATTCAAACAGGATTATAAGTAGGAGCCAAAAAAACTAATTCAGAGGTGCTCATCAGAGAACGAACTAATCTTAATAGGTTAGTTCTATGGCCATGATAAGCCACTCTCAGAGCAACCTCTTTTAGCTCACTTATGCCCTTCACAGGGAGAAATATCCTGTAGTATATCAGTCTGGCCCCACTCAAAAGAGTGACCCAGCCCCGAAATACCAGGCAATTCTACCCTGAACAGGAGAAACAGCAAACCCCAGATGCTTTTCAGTCTTTATGGGCCTCATCAGTGAGGTGCAGGTGAACTCCCTAAGGCATCCACGTCTGGAGTCCCCTATTAGCCTTAGGGAGACTAAAGTAGGAGCCAACATGGATTTATGAAGGATAGGTCATATCAAACAAACCACATTAGTTTTTATGAAGAGGTTAGTAGGAACTTGGATAAAGGCAACTCAGTGGATGTAGACTTTTTGAATTTTGCAAAGGCTTTTGATACAGTGCCACATGGGAGACTATTGAGCAAACTAAGGGATACAGGAATTGCAGTAAATATCTGCTCATGGATTGAGAGCTGGCTAAAAGACAGGAAACAAAGGGTTGTGGTAAATGGAATATACTCAGAATGGACTAATGTGGTAAGTGGGGTTCCTCAGGGTTCAGTATTAGGTCCTCTCCTTTTTAACATATTTATTAATGACTTAGTAGCATTGGAAAGTATTGTCTCCATTTTTGCTGATGACACTAAGTTGTGCAAGGTAATTAAAACAGATAATGATGTACTTTTCCTCCAAAGGGATTTGCATAAATTAGAAAAATGGGCGACTAAATGGCAGATGAAATTTAATATGAATAAATGAAAAGTTATGCATCTGGGAAGGAAAAATAACCATGCAATTTATAATCTTAATGGAGCAAATCTAGGGCTATCATATATTGAAAGGGATTTGGGAGTGCTTGTGGACATCTAGGTAACAGTGGGCAATGCCAAGCATCATCTGCAAAGGCAAGTAAAATATTAGCATGTATTAAGAAGGGTATAGAAGCAAGGTAATCGGATATAATTCTGTCACTGTACAAATCCCTAGTTCCCCCTCATTTTGAGTATGGAGTACAGTTTTGGGCACCACTACATAAAAGTGACATTTTAGAGCTGTAAAAAGTACAGAGAAGGGCAACAAAACTAATTAGGGGAATGAAGGGGCTAAGTTATAAAGAAAGGCTAACCACTTGAAACTTATTTTTTCTAGAAAAAAGAGGGGATATGATAACCATATATAAATATAACCAGGGTCAGTATAAAGCTTTGTAAAGTGAGCTTTTTGTGCCAAGAGGTTTTCAACTGACAAGGGGACATCCTTTTGAGATTAGAAGTAAAAAGATTTCACCTTAAAGAAAGAAAAGAGTTCTTCACAGTAAGGGTTGGTCATCTGTAGAATTCTCACCCAAAGGAGGTGGTGACAGTGGATTCAATAGATAACATTAAAAAGGGATTGAATATATGTTTAAATAAAAAGGGCAATTAGGGTTATCCTGGATAATTAGAGAGGAAATATTGATCCAGGGAGTAATACAATCGCCAGTATCTGGGGTCAGGAAGGAATTTTATATTTTTTTTCCCTTTTGAGACAATTGGCAAAGTTTCACTTGGGTTTGTCTTCCTCTGGATCAATTAACAATTAATCTTCATATTGCAGATCAGACGAGATCTAAAAAGGTTTTTTCAACAGCAATTACTATGTAACTATATATACTATATTTGTTTATAAGATCAAAGACAATTGCTTTAAGCTTCTGAGTCCCCTAGCATAGACCACGCTTCTGTCCAGGGGGTGATCAGATCACACAAAGCATTTTTTATATATATTCAATTTACTGTGATCTTTCCCTACCAAATAGGCTCCATGGACTGCACTCTTACACAACTACAGGGTAGATGAAGTAGGTGCATGTATGACCACCCCTGGAGTGATAAGATTCACATTTATAAAACAAACAAAAAAATACATATATCCTGTCCTCCCCAACCCCACTTAAATTAATTTTTAAAGTAAACTTATTTGGAAGTTTGCTACTTTTACCTGTCAATCAGCCATTCTGATGTATACACTCCCCCGAGAAAGTCTGATACCTCTTGCTAATGATGTTACTGCAGCCCATGTTACTATGAGGGTGTAGCATTGTTAATGTCCAGAGGGACCAAAATTCTGTTCAAGTTTGAAACGTGTTGTCTAAATCTGCTGGTTGTTGAGTGGATATACCAAATTTTGCTCAGCCTGCAGTAAAGTAGCGATAGGACATTTCCAGGCCTTAGACATGAGATGCCTAGTTGGCAAAAACAGTTGGAATAGTAGATACTGAGATGTCTTTGGTAAAAAGGGAATGGTTAAACCTAGTAGGGCCTCTTCCTTGTTTTTGACGATATGGACACAGAGGTGATATAGTTCATCTCAAAGATGCCTTATAGAGGGAGTATATCATAGCATGTGTTTCAGAGTCCCTCTTCTGTAGCAAAGTCCATCATGGGTAGGATGCATAAGAGAAAGTCTAGCAGTGTTATATATACCTTTGCATTACTTTATTTTTAGTAAAAATATATTGTTTTTATTCTTCACAATTTGCCCACATTTCTTTGAACTCCCTCCTTTTATTTAAACTTACAAATTTATACTAGAACTACACTTGCACTAGAAGTCTTCGCAAGGTTGAAGTTACAAGGCCCAAATGGGATAGATTCAATTTGGGAACAAAGGCCTGAGTGTGATTTTTATGTTTCTGGGCAATATGAACGGAGTGGTGATCTAGAGTACCATCTTCCTTTCGGAGGAGGAGGATGAAGGTGTTAACCATTTTATTACGTAGTTTGTGTGCCATCATGGCATCTGGTTTGTTAGTGGAGAAAAGGTATTTTCTTTGCATTCTTTGAAGGGTTCTAATTCCTTTTTCCTAAGTATTTCACTTAATTTATGTTTTGCAGATAGAATATCATTATATATTAAGTGTGACACAACTTTGGGAATGTTTAAAAATAAGTACACAGTAGTTACACACTAATGACCGTTTGCAGGACTCACAGCCCCCATTTCTTGCTAGGACCCATATATAGGTACCCCCAACAGCTAACCTGTAACTTAATATAACTGCAACTGTCTGATAAAAATTGCAGTGCCATTCAGTGCCATTTCCGTTTTGATGTTATAAAGTGAGGTAGTTAATAATGGGCAGAATATAATGTTGGAGTTGAAAAATAGAAAGCACATGAGCATCGTTTATGAATATGAATAAAAGAAACGTTGATGCTTATAATTTGCTTTGATTTTACTGATTTAACCAACTTTGCATGTTCTTTCTGCTTATCACCTCTTCTGTCAGAGTTAATCCCATCTGATAAAGTTACAAAGAGAGGGATAATCTGTTCTTAAAAAAATACCTAACTTTCAAGATCAATTATCTAATACTTCCATAAAAAAAAAATAACAACAACCAATTGCAATTATACATATTTATATATGCAATTTTCATTTCTGGCACCCTTGCTGTATCACTTATAACTGCAGTCTCACTACTCAAGGCTAGGCCTGACATGTTCAAGTAGATAGGTTTAATGCAGCACACTGAAGAAGGGAATGAAGGAATTAGATATAAAAACTCCAAGCAGTAGAATCCCAAAACAGGAGAGAGTAAATATGTAAAATTATCTTTTAAATCTTATTATTGATTTATTTTGTGTCTTTAAAAATAAATACCATAGATACGTATTAAAACAAGAGAACTGTAAATTCAGTAATATATTGATAATCTCTGTACACCTGCGTTCTCTGTTGCCCTGTCAGTATATCATATTGATACAGTATATGAGGGTGCTGCACTTTCCAAATCATCCGCTGTAAGCTTATATAAGCTGCTTTATAAATCTATTTAACTGATAGCAGGTGTTTTTCCTTACCTGTCTATCATTTTTGTTTTGTCTCTCTCACCCACTGCCATTTTATATTGCTCTCAATGGGTTAAAAAGTAATTATTGCCATGGTAACTACATTACTATGAACTCATAGAAAGAGACCACTACTCAGACATTCATAATTATTTTTGGGGTTATCAGTTGTTTATGTTGTGTGATTTATATGTCTAAGTTCTTTATAAAAGCATTCAGGAAACTCACAGGCAAAAATAAAGACACAAAAAACGACAATCTTTATTTTAGCAGGCACCTCTTTTGCGGGATTCCATGTGTGTGGCTTCCACATTTCCTGGTTGTTCTTGTAACTTTTATTATCACATATATAGTTGTGAGCATGCAGGTTGTTGCTAACGCTGCGGGCGTGCGTTGCGAGCCTGCGGCCCTTGCGAAGCCAGGAACTGCGGACCTCACAAAATTTACGGACTTACGACACAAAAATACGAGACGCGTTACGACCAATTACTACCACGCAAAAATACGACCTTAACGGCCGAAACCTGCGCACATGAAAACATTAAAAACACAATAAATACACACAACAAATACATAAAAAGGTTACCTACAGCAAGGGGAGGCAGCCAGGACCTCAAAAACTGAACTTACACCTCAATTTCACTCAAAATAAAAGAGTTTAGACACCTGAAAATCCCCTAAGCGAGAGAAAAAATGGCAGCCGAAAAAAAACCTGAAAACAAGGCTACAGGACTCTAAAGACACGAAAGACCACCAAACACCTACGGATTTTCCAAAAAAGACGTACGAGATACAAAAACAAGGACGCAAGCTGCGCGACCCGAAAAACATTAGAAACACAATAAATACACACAACAAACACATGAAAAGCTTACCCAGAGCATGGGAGGGCACTCAGGACCTCTGCAAGGGAAGTTACACCTCGATTTAAGTCAAAATTACAAAGTTTAGACAACCGAAAATCCCCTAAGCGAGAGAGAAAATGGCCACCGAACAAAACGAAAAAGACACCACCAAACACCTACGGATTTTACGAAAAAGTGGGACGACATCCGCAAACAAGGGCGCAAAATCAGCCACAGCCGCATACCACACATTAGGCGCCATTTTAGAACACTAACTTACACAATCCGGAACTACACAGCTACCCTAACAGAAGTGGCTTGCGCACGCACACTATTTACACTACACACTGCACACATTCATGACACTTACACAGCAGCTCCACAGCACTGCAGCAACAGATTGCCAGCTCTTCAACACAATGCTTCCTGCATATATTACTTCACAATAGGTAAAGTATATTAATTTCTTATTTTATTAATTATTCATTGCCATGCGAAAAAAAAAAAAAAAACGCTGCTGATAGCACACAAACAACCAAGAGCCTCCGCCGAAGGCGCTCAGCGCGAGGCTCACAATGAGCGCCGAATGATCTTGGAACACCAACAAAATTACCTGCCTTACAATCTTATTGCCGTCATTTTTTGACGGGCAAGTCGCTAGTTACATGTATAGTTCTTAGCAATATGGGCTGTTGCTAACACTTGCGGGCTCGCAAGGCGAGCCCGCAGCAACTGTGGCCCTTGCAAAGCCTTTGGCGCTCCTTGCGCTAGCGGAGATCAGCGCCGTAGACCTGAGGAACTACACATTAACACAAAACTCAATTACACAATACAGAATGCGACACCCGTAGCAATTAAAAAAAAATAGCATTAAAAAATTACGGCCCGGCGTGGCCAACGGACGAGACCGGGTAGACGTGCATCGGCTGGGCTCTGCACACAATTACCCCAAATCTATATCCCGAGCCAGGGGGAGTTAAACCCCATAATTCCAGCACACACGCAGATAGGAGTGCCCCAGGAACACGGGGACACCAAAATCGAGGAGAACGGGAGAACAAGTCCGCGGCCTAGTCAGACCTGCCTTAGAGTCTGGCCCTGGCACGCAGGGACAGCCTCCCATACAGAACTCTTCGTCCGCATGCAGGGAAAGAGAAAAGACCCGGCAGACTCTACTCCCCACGCTACGCTGACCCACCTCTCAACAGCACACTACACTAAAAGTGAGTACCGCAGGGGGGCCATAAGGGAACGCCGAACAAGATAGTAGAAGCAGGGGCCCAGACAGGGCGACCCGAAACGGCATCCCATCCCGCGGGGGGCAAAAAGAAAAAAGAAAAAAAAGGAAGAGGGGTGATTCCCCAGAGGGGCAGCAGGAGAAGGGACCCCAGGAACCATCTAGGGGTCAAAGTGAGAGAAGGGCGCGAAAAATAGCAGGGACGCCATTTTAGACAACGCGTCCACCCCAAAAAAAAAAAAATTACAGTAAAGGCTGCTGCCAGTAAGCAGGGCTCTCTCCCCGCCTCTCAAGAAGCCCTGAAGGAGCTGAGGGACTCCAAGAAAGCCCAAACAAATCCAGGCAGGCTACCTATCTTATCTGAGGAGGGGGCACATGAACTAACCTTCCTTTCATGCCACATACAGGTGGTGGCGGCCATTTTGTTCCCTAGAGTGGGGGAAACTGAGCACCATTATCCAACCTGGAGGGGTGCAGGGCCCCTTGTCCATCGGGAATTTGCAAGACTATTTAAAAGGGCCCTGGACTGAACTAGGCTAAGCACCCTTGGTAAAGCATAAGGAGAGCTATTACAGTGCCCTGTGGCTTCAAATGGGAGCTGGATAAATGCAGGTTAAACACCCTCCACAGAGCATACATACTGAACTGATTCCACGGATATCCATAGCAATGTTAAACTAACAAGAAGGAGGAGGCCCTACCTGGGAAAACACAGCGCAGCTATACAGTACGTCAATGTATTAACCTAAAAGAAAGGGATAAGAACATGGGAAACCCCGCTACAGACAACTAAGCCTCATTCCTCAGGACCTGGACTAACAACGGCGCCCCAGTGAATTACAAATGATAACCTGCATGGAAAATGAAGGGTAAATCACGCAAGAGCTCGGCAGCTAAAGGAATTCCAGAACACTTCCAAACGCTCCCAAAACGTCAACCCTCGCCCCAGAGCCCCGCTGCAGATCTATCTGACAATTCAGACATGGAGGGAGGACAGAAGAGTACTCTACAGGAGCCGGAGATGATAGACAAGATTATCACAAGATTTGAAATCTTGCTAAAGACCCAACTTTCCCAGACCGTGCAGGACTTTAAGGAAGAAATCCAAGAGCTGGGACAGAGAACCCATATTTTAGAGAACCTCACGGACCAATTGGTCTCAACTCAAGGGCAGGACAGGAAAGATATCTCGGCTAATTCTGCCAGAATCACCCTCCTGGAAAACAAACTGGAGGATATTGAAAATCGGTCCCGCAGAAATAACATTCGCTTTAGAGGGATCGACAAACGGGTAACTAACCTGGTACCCTACATCAAGGAGGTGGTTCGGTCCTTGCTGCCGGAAGGAGAAGATGAAGAGATTGAAATTGAAAGGGCTCATAGGGCCTTGGGAGCATCCGTCAACCAGAGTCTACCTAGAGACACTATAGTCCGATTCCTCCGACAAAGAACAAGGGACAATATCCTTTCTGCTGCCAGAAATACGCCACATGTGGTTGGCCCAGATGGATCCCAACTACAGATTTTTGCGGATATTGCCCCATCCACTCTGCTCAAACGCAGGGAAATGAAACCAGCTTTAAATGTTCTTATAAAGAACAAGATCCCGTACAAATGGGGTTTCCCATTCCGCTTACTGTTCCAAGCCGGAGGAGCCACTTATTCTGCTTTCTCTTTGGATGACTGCCAAAAACACTTGATCCAGCTCAAACTGGCCACCAGCGAAGAGTTTCGTGTACAACGAGCAGAGAGGCCAAAAGACAGACCATCAAGGCAGTGGACAGATATGCCGGTTCACAAAAAACAAAGAAACCAAAGAGAGACTGCATACTCGCTACAATCCGAGCCTGGGACTTCCGGCAGGCTCACCCCAAACACTCCCCCCTTACCGGTGGATGAAGGGTGAACTTTAGCAATATTTAGAAATGTGAGAAATATTAAATCAACGTACAAAAGGTTTAACATTAGTTAGTAAGCCTAACAGTGTATACAAATATCATTGTATATTGTGAGTTGAAACACATACGTTTAGATATTACCCTAGAGAAGAGTGAGCTCATGCCAAAAAGTTTATAGATCTAAATACATTTTCTTCTTACATTGCTGGTGTTTTCCCAGGTACAGGCCTAGTCCAGGGTTATTGTTTGGTAGGGTAAAGTTATTACTTGCCTATTAAGGAACTACTCGAAGGTATACTTTTTCCTCATACTAGGGACTGGGAGAGGACTGTTTTTCCTCTCCACCCTAGGCACTTAGGTGCAATCGGTAAAGTTTAATGAGGATCACTGTCTTTGAAATGTTCTCATGTTATCTTCACCTGTTTTTCTGTTATGTCTTATTATTTACTTACTGTTTTACTAGCTTGCTGGCTGTTCTTTACTCTCCATTCCTGAACGTAAAACAACCCAAAGGTAATTCCATCAGGTTAGAAAACAGCCGTCCCTCAGACGATAGACTCCCAGGGGGTATACCCGCCGGGTCAGGGGGCGGTCCACTCTCCCAGCATATCTCTCCAGGCCTCAGGGCTATAGGGACTCCTCCTCTGGATTGGGGTAAGTCAAAATATCGCTGCACTACTCCACACACATGGCAGAAAATCTGAATAATCTAGATATAATATTCCTAACACACAATGTCAAGGGTTTTAACTCACCATTTAAACGTCGCAAGGCCTTTCTATCCTATAAAGATAGTAACCCCTCTGTCATATTCATGCAGGAAACCCACTTTGTCCACAATAACCACCCAAATTTTCTCCACAAGAACTACCCAACGGTTTTCCTAGCCAACCAAAGAACTAAAAAAGGATGGGCGGCTATACTCCTTCACAGGAACTTCCCTTTTACTCTAGAACACAGACAGACAGATCCGGCAGGTAGTTTTGTAATAATAACAGGACTAATACAGGGCATTAAGACAACCCTTGTCTCTATCTATGCCCCCACAACTAACCCACATCAAACGGTAATAAATGTGCTAAAAATGCTAGACAAGCCAGGGCTCGGAAAAATAATAATAGGGGGGGACCTGAACCTGGTGATGGACCAGACGCAAGATAGGACGGGAAAGGGGGGTCAAGAGAGGTTCACAAAGAAAATAAAGATAATTAAACGCTTACTCCTTAAGTTAAACTTAACAGACGTCTGGAGGGAAGCACACCCTACGGCTAAGGAATATTCCTTTTTCTCCCAAGTACATAATACATATTCCAGGATAGACTACATATTGGCAGATTCCTCACTTTTAGACCAGGTATAGAGATCAGAACATACTCCCTGTACATGGTCTGATCATGCCGCCGTAAAGTTGGCATTGAGCTGGGCTACAGGGGGGAGGCCCATTTTCTCTTGGAGACTGAACGAACGAATTCTAGCTAACCCAGAGGTCAAAAACCAAATTTCCCAAGATCTGGATCTTTTTTTCCAGATTAATCTCACCCCAGAAGTAAGGGCAAGCATTGTATGGGCCACACACAAGGCCTATATCAGGGGAGCCCTTATTAAAATCGCCTCTCACCATAAAAAACAAAGAAAAGCTAAAGAAATTGAACTTCAAGCAGAACTAACAAGACTAGAAAAACTAAACCAAGCCAAGCCGGACTCCAAAAACAGACAGGCAATTGAAAAGGTTAGGACGGATCTAGACGCTGTCCTTTCAGACCAAACTGAGAAAGCCCTAAGGTGGACTCAGCAAAAATTCTTCGACAAAGCAAATAAACCGGGCCCACTCCTAGCCAAAAAGTTACAATCACAAAATACACAGAATAAAATCCACCAAATAAAAACACGGGAGGGCGAGCTCACAGCAAACCCAAGTAAAATTAAGTCTACCTTCACCAATTACTTTAATTCCCTCTATGAAGGATCCCCATCTCTCCACCGTAATGAGATGAAATCATTTCTCAATTCAATTGATCTCCCCACCATAACGGGGGAAGAACTGGGAGCCCTTAACGCCCCAATATCGCTAGACGAGGTGCGTAAAACGGTTCACAAACTTAAAGAGGGTAAAGCTCCGGGACCAGACGGTTTTACCAATAACTATTATAAAACATTTATAGAAACGTTGGGACCACACCTAGTTACACTCTTTAACAACATTTTTGCAGGAGAAAAAATACCTGCAGAGCTTAACACTGCTGAAATTGTTCTATTCCCCAAGGAAGGGAGGGATCCCCTAGAAATGAAAAACTACAGGCCAATCTCACTCCTAAATTGTGACATGAAAATTCTATCCAAAATTATGGCAGACAGACTAGCTTCTTTCTTGCCAAGACTGATTCATAATGATCAGGTAGGCTTTGTAGCCCACAGACAAGCGGGAGACAATATTAGGAAAGTCCTTAACCTCATACACGAAGCCAAAATCTCCAAAACCCCTGCATGTCTTATGGCCTTTGATATAGAAAAGGCTTTCGATTCTCTAGAATGTCCTTATCTATTCGCGACCCTAAATAAATTTGGTATCAGTGGACAATTCATTAACCTGCTGAAATCTTTCTATAGCTCCCCTTCGGCGAAACTGAAACTCCCAGGTCCTATGACTCCGAATATAACAATAGGAAGGGGGACTAGGCAAGGATGCCCGCTATCACCTTTACTTTTCGCTATGGCTATGGAACCCCTAGCCAGGGAAATCAGGGCAAACTCTGAGATCTCCGGAATTAAGGTGGGACATCACCACCTCAAGATTTGCCTGTTCGCAGACGATCTACTATGCGTAGTAACCAACCCAACTAACTCAGTTCCGGAACTCATTAAAACACTGGAAAAATTTGGCCGACTCTCGGGCCTAAAACTAAACTTAGAGAAAACAGAGACCCTGGCCATAGATGTTCCAGCAACAGAAAAAAATAGTCTACATGATAAGTATAAATTTAATTGGGACATAAAATACATAAACTACCTAGGAATAAGGTTAATGGCAAACCTGGGGGATCTTTACAATGAGAACTATTCTAAGCTACTAAAAACCTTGATTACAGATTTAGGTCGATGGACGAAATTTCGCCTCTCCTGGGTGGGGAGAATTAACACAATAAAAATGAACATTTTACCCAGACTCCTTTACCTGTTTAGAACCCTCCCGATCCCGGTGAGAAATGAAGAATTGTCTAATTTCCAAAGGCAGATCTTTAGATTCATTTGGAACCAGGGCCCATCAAGAATCGCGAAAAGAATCATGTATCTGCACAAACTAGATGGAGGATTATCCTGCCCTAACTTTAAACTTTATTACAAGGCCGCTCAATTATCCTGGTTGCCAATCGCCCATTCCGTGTCACATCAACCAGCGTGGGTTTATATAGAAAACCAGTCAATGAGACCATTGACTTGGGACACAATTATGTGGCTACCAGATATTCCCCCCAAATTGAGAAATATTCCCAATCCTATGATAAAACACACGCTCACATGTTGGAAATGGGCCCACATGCACACAAAATTAGTTCCCAAACCTTCTTACATGATCTCACTCCTTAATCACCCTCAGATGTCAGTTGGCCTAAACTTGGCTTCCCAACACTGGTGGAGGAGCAAAAAACTAGATAGGCTGGGAGAGTGGATTGAGCAGGGGCAAATTATCTCGTTCAAAAAATTAAGGGACAAACACGATCTACCCCCGACAGAACATTACAATTTCTGCAGGCTTAAACATCTCGTATTAACCTTGTTAGAGAACCATAAAACTCCGGAAATGAACTGGCTATCAAAAATGTGCCAAGTGGCACCTCTAACGAAAGGCACCCTAGGGATGCTTTACAAAACATTTAATGCCAGACCGGTAGGTCTCAAATTTAAACACATGGTAGACTGGGAATCTGACATGAATACGAATTGGGATTTAGGTAAATGGAGGATAGCTTGGTCCAACATATATAGGGGCTCCCTGAACTATAGCATTTTAGAAACTGCCATCAAGGTGTTACACAGAGTATACATAACCCCGGAAAAACTCGCTAAATGGAAAAAGTCAGAAAACCATTTGTGCTTTAGAGGAT
Organism: Discoglossus pictus; assembly: GCA_027410445.1. Taxonomy (NCBI): domain Eukaryota; kingdom Metazoa; phylum Chordata; class Amphibia; order Anura; family Alytidae; genus Discoglossus; species Discoglossus pictus. The sequence goes on along the minus strand of CM050165.1, from coordinate 341,089,251 downwards.
GCCAAGTAGTTGGGACATTTCCCCATATATGGTGGTCCTGCCCCAAAGTAGCAAAGATATGGGACCTGGTTTCGGAACTAGCTTTGGACTTATTCCGTACCCAGGTGGATAAGTCTATAGACAACATGCTGCTGGGGATCCCCTTTAACACCCTTACACCTCCCCAAAACAGGCTGCTGCAATACATAACCCTGGCAACCAAGAGCCATATTGCTAAATCCTGGAAATCCAGTAACCTAAACTTCCAGCTGATCAAACATAAGATAAATTATATTGCCATCAACGAAAGAATCACCCACCTACTGGATGACTCTATGGACAACTTCAGGAAAATATGGGACCCATGGATAATATACATAGGCCTAGCCTTAGGCTGTTAGGACTAATGTCTAGTTAAAAAGTAGAAGCTTTCCCTCAAATAGGTCGGACTGAAGGCATAGGGAGGAAGTATGGGAAGGGAGTGGGGGACATCCTCATTATAAATTACCTGTATTAGGGGTTTCCATAAGGGACAGGACAGGCCAGCAAGCAATTTAAGTTTGTAGTTTTGAAACACGTTTTTAAAAGATTTATGTTCAAATTAAAATGGAAAAAAAAAAGAGATAGTCACTTTATATGTACCATAGCCTTATGGCTCGATTTGCAACAGGCGAACATTCATCTTGACTGTACATGCTGCGGTGTCACAGAGTTTTCTTTATGTTGCTGTATACAAATACATGTATGTTGGGATTCATGGATATACGAAAACCAGAAAGGCCTGCGAGCCAAGGTACAATGTGTAAATTGATATATGACATGTGGTGACAATAAAACTCATTGTTATATAAAAAAAAAAAATTACGGCCCATAACACTTGCAACAAGGAAAGCAAGACCAAAAAAATACGACCCGCAGCACTTAGAAAAAATACAAATACAAGGTCCAAAAAATACGAACTTAACGGCCGAACCGCGCACATACAAAAATAACACCACCAAAATTAACAAAAATACAAAAAACACATTACTCACAGCACAGGGGGACAGCCACGACGCCTGGGAGTCAGGTTGCACGACAATTGAACCACAATTTGCAGAGTTTACAAACACGAAAATCGCCTAAGCGACAAAAAAATTTCTGCCAAAAAAAACTAAAACGAGGATACGTGACCAATAAATCAGACATATAAGACTTTTACAAAAGCCCGTACAAGGTATAAAATACACTATTAGGGAGGACACAAAATGCTCCACACCTGCTTAACACATACACAATTGCCCTATTTTACAACACTAACTTGCAACTAATAACATTACCATTACAAAATGCAGAATTACACAGCTAAATAAGCGGTTTGCTCTCGCGTACAAAGCCTATTTACACTACACACTTCACACATTGCTGACACTTACACCTCAGCTCACCTACAGCGCAAATGTACATTGTATGCTGCAGGAACATCAAAAAAGATTGTTAGCTGTTCAGGATATTGCTTGCTGCATATATTAATCTCAAATAGGTAAAGTTTATTAAATTATGATTTTATTAATTAATTAAAATTAAAAAATATTTATATAGAAAACAAAAAAAGAAACAGACGACAGGATCGCAATAAACGCCAAAGGCGTTCAGTGCGCGGCTCATAATGACCGCCAAGGTACTCACACGACCAAAAAACTTACTTTGTGTGGCAAACAGCATTACCTGCCTTACAATTTTGTTGCCGTCATTTTTTGACGGGCAGTTCGCTAGTCTCTTTATAATTTGTATAAGAGTTTGACACATTATTTAATTTGATAAGGTTTGACGGCCTTTTCCCACCACACAAGCTCAGTAGAAGTTAGGTGCAAGTATTTCCAATACTTCTCTGCGCTGTGAAAATCAAATACTACTGTTATGACAGCTTCAATAGAATAGCAGATTGTGCTAAATTGAAATGTTTTATGAAAATGCTTCTATGCCCATCGCTTACACAGCTGCTAATTTTGTTGCATACTTCATAATTTGTGAAGATTTTTCTAATCTGCAAAGGCCATTTTAGTCAGTGTTAAGGCTTTCATTCAAATATACAAATGCCTGTAAACACAAATAACAGCATATATGTCATAATCAATGAACACACGACATGTGATGGCTAACATCTTTGAATTCATGGCATCAGCAAATTAGCTTTAACGAATAACATTCTATACCGGGTCAAGTGGTTAGGATTTGTTGCTTTCACCACTGGGTTTGATTCCCGTCAAGGAACCCAGAGGTCACACCACTCTAAAGTCATGCAGGGTTGGGCCTGGTCAGTAATTTCATGGCAGACCACCTAGGAATACCAGGTGCTGTATGCTGTGGCCCACTGGAGAAGCAACTGGCAACCCACTCCAATATCTCTGCCATGAATACCAAGTGGATCAGCATGGTGTGTTACGGTCTATGAGAGTCGGATACAACTGAACAACGCAAACACAATAACATTCTAAAATGCAACCTAATTTAAATTAAGTATTAATGTCTTGGAAATAAATCAGTATGAGCTAAATTACAAAAATAAATAAATAACTGTGAACTTAAATATATAGAATGCACTAATCTTATGAAAAACATTTTTATAAAGTAAAAATACATGCAGCCTTTTATTAATATATGCAAACTTGCAGAGCTGGGAGCTGCTTTTGTTAATCTACTTTGGCACTGTGCATGGGCTTAGTATGCTGACATGCTTCTAATTGTTTCTTAATAATACAGTGTGCATGCCCTTTTAATACAACTTTTTAAAATGTTTATCTAATGTCTCTTCCTATATGACAAATCAAGTTAACAACAAAGAGTCCCTCATTACATTTTTAAAGGCTGCCTCCAGATGGCAAAGCATGACTGTGGTAAAAATGTAACTTGTAACACTGTGCTCACTGCCAGTGATTTTACATGATCAGACTCCTGAGAACATGTAGCTGAGGAGTCACCTCACACACACTCGTGTTTCCTGACCTTGGTGCTGGTCATTAGCATAAATTACCTGTATCTATGGTATTACCTGGAGCCTATACATAGGGAGTCAGACTGAACCTCTGTACTCAGCCATTGCATCCTGCTCTTGGACACAGCAGTGTTTTTATCTTTCTGGAATTTGACCTTGTCTTACTATCTTTATAAAGTTTTTTTTTTATAATAAAGATGTATTAACTCATCTGGCTTAAGGGCTGTATGTGACTTTGTTGATTTAATTACTACCTAGATTTCATCAGCTGTGATCTGGTTGTTAAGAGCAACCATAATTTCCTCACATATTTGTGGAGAATGAATTCAGCTAAGAATATGGATTATCATGGACCCATTTTTCTTGGCCTGGGTGTTAGCCCATTGAGCCACCATAAAAGCACAGACTGCTTGTCTCCAGCAGTGGATTATCTGCATAAACACCTCCATTGTATTATGATCTGTTTTGTCTTGTTGTTTGCCAGATAAGCTGATTACATCTCTGTTGCCAGACAGCCAAAGACAGCGTTATGTGTATTGAAGGCTGCCTTATCGTTAACAGACAGGATGCCAAACTATCAGACACCATGGAGAGTTAATCTCGTCTGTTTGTCAACCACACCCTATCCTTATTTTGTGGTATACACCCCCTGTATATATTTATTGCTATTTTTTAAAAATAAAACAGTTCACTTTGGAGGCATATAGAAATTGTATGTCTCTTATTTTGCTCATGGTGGCTGCGATACTGAACCTATCTTCACCCTGCAAGTAACCTGTCCTTATCACTACCACAGGAAGGTTACTGAGACTTCTCAAAGTGCTGAATCCTGATGGAGAGACTCTGACTGATACAAAAGCCAGATATCAGGGTGCTGGTCCCGAGATTTCCTGATTGATGAGTATAAGACCCTTTCTTGTTTTTATCTTGGACATAAAAGAGGTTGCTCTTTTTTGTCTATGTTTAAAGGCCAACATAGAGTCAAGTCTATTAGCAAAAGTAAAACAATTTAAACTGAGCTTGCCGCATTGTCGTTATGACCTTTCTCCACAGTATCTCATTAAGTTTATGTTTATGGGCAAGAATTTGCTCATATATTTTAGTGGACCTAGAAATAACAAATGACTCATGTAACTTTGCGATCATTTTATTGAACTCATTAATTTGTTTAATTTCCATTTTTTTGGCTACAGAGCCTAGTGGAATACATAACCCTCTAATGATTGCTTTGTGTGCCATCCAATCTCCCATTTGGTCTATCCCCCCCATCCCATTCAATTGAAAATAGTCCTCTAATGCCTTTTGACATTTACCATTTTGTTGGAGTAGTATATACAAAAAACAAAGTTAGAGGTGCTTAATCAGAGAATGTACTAACCTTAATAGGTTAGTTCTATGGGCGTGATAACCCACTCTGAGAGCAACCTCTTTTAGTTTACTTCACAGGGAGAAATATCCTGTAGTATATCAGTCTGGGCCCACTCACTAGAGTGGCCCAGCCCCGAAATACCAGGCAATTCTACCCTGAAAAGTAGAAACAGCAAACCCCAGACGTACTTTTCGGCCCGCTTTGGGCCTCATCAATGAGGTGTACAGTAGCTGAAGGGAAGGGAGCTGAAGGCATAGTAAGCAAGTGGTCCACGTCTGGAGTCCCCCATCACCCTTAGGGAGACTAATCACTAAGGGTAATTTGCATAAACAAAAAAACAAAGTTAGAAGTGCTCAATCAGAGAACAAACTAACCTTAATAGTAGTATATCAGTCTGGGCCCACTCACTAGAGTGGCCCACCCCCGAAATACCAGGCAATTCTACCCTAAACAAGTGAAACAGCAAACCCCAAAAGTACGTTTCGGGTTTCATTGGGCATTGTCAGTGAGGTGTAGCTGAACTCTCTAAGGCACAGTGATCAATGGGTAGTATAAAGTCTATGCATATGTGAGAATTATGTCTGGAGGAATAGTAGGTATAATCTCTCTCATTTGGATGTATTGTGCTCCTCTCCATGAGTTAAAGTGTGATTTTTAAGTAAAGCTTTGAAAGCTTTTGTTGCTGTTGGTACTTGGGATAGTGTAGTGCCAAGAGATTTGTTTCTACACGATATATTAGGGAATTAAAAAAAAAAAACCAACCAACCATGTAGAATGTTGCCAATAGTTCATCAGATTATAGACACTGAGGAAACTGCCTGACCTGAATTTAGGGAATATAAATTGTGTAGAGATTTGCTGGTCATGAATTTTATTCTGAACTAGGATATAGCGACTCATGTCTCAAGTCTCTTTGTGTCTTTTCATGTTGAAAATGTATTCTTTTATATATTAAAATTGAATCACCTATTTTTGTTGTCTGCTGCATTAGCATGTTAAACTTGGGTGCCCACCAACATGCTATATGCTCCTCAAGTCTTAGTGCCTGTTGAGTAAACATTTACTATCCATCCTCGAAGGTAGCAATACTCCTCTAGAATTCAGAGAAAAACAGTTATTACACTGCATTCTGGGAAGCTGAGCAGGCACATGCAAATGTGCCCACAAATGCCTCGCTCTTCAATACATAAACCATTTCAAACATGGCTTCCTTTAAGCTTATGCCAGCTGCATTATACAGCTTTTATGCAAAGCCAAGGTTGGATTACACACAAACTAAGAATCCTATCCACGTACAGCTGTTTCAAGCTTACTGACTATCATCAGCATGGAGCAGGTTCTCTGCTTGTCTTGTGGACCTTATGAGTAGGTGGTTCACCATAACAATCATTTAATATATGGTGGGCAAAAGAGCAATAGAAGCCCTCCACCGTACAGTAATACAGTATATAAATAGTACATCTGTGTTCACATTTGATATATATATATATATATATATATATATATATACTAGCGTATTGCCCTTCAAAAAATGACGGCAATCAGATGTGTATGTTTTAAAAGTTGTTTAGTTATTAATATACATATGGAATTGTAAGGTAGCTAATGTTGTTTTGTGTGTACTACTGAAATATAGAAATCAAATTAATAAATTAATTTACGTATTTTTATGCATTGTGTTGAAGAGCTGGCAATCTGTGTTGATGTTGCAGCAGCATTAGTGGTGTGGAGGTACTGTGTAAGCGTGATGAACATGTTCAGTGTAATAGTGTGCTTGCGCGACCTGAAACCGTTAACGTAGCTGTGTAGTTCCGCATTATCCTAAAATGGCGGATAATGTGTGGTATGCGTCTTAGCGGATTATCGGTACGTGTTTTCCGGGGTTATAGTGCTGTCGCCTGGTTTTCGTTTTGTTCGTGCGGCATTTATTCTGCGGCGCTCATTGCCAAAGTACTACGGTTTAATGCGGCTCGCCTCGCTGTGCGAGGCTCGCCGGGCAATGATCGCCTGCGGCGCTCATCGCTCAGCCCTGCGGCGCTCATTGCCAAAGTACTACGGTTTAACGGCGCGCCTCGCTGCTCGAGGCTCGCCAGGCAATGATCGCCTGCGGCGCTCATCGCTCAGCCCTGCGGCGCTCATTGCCAAAGTACTGCGGTTTAACGGCTCGCCTCGCTGTGTGAGGCTCGCCGGGCAATGATCGCCTGCGGCGCTCATCGCTCAGCCCGCTAAAGTACTACGGTTTAACAGTAAATATGGTCAAACGGTCAAATGACGGTCAATAAAAATTAAATGTAGTGAAATTTGTTTGGCACACATGACGCTACATTTGTCCCTTTTTTTTTTCTTAAAATAAATACAATTTATTTTTTTCAAATTTTTTATTTTTGTAACTTGCAACTTATATTTCACATCAAATGCGTTGGTTTAGGCGGGAAATCCGATGTTGCGCGAGACAAAGTCGTTAAATCTATGTTAATGCGTAAATCTGTAATTGTGTTTCGTAAAATGTACTCGCTACTGTCTTTTTACTCATTGCGCGGTTAATCCACATCCTTTATCTCGTTGTTTTTCAAACACATATGTCTGTGGCTGTGTTTTACGCAGTTGGTAGTAGTATAGCCTCGTTTTCATTTTTTTCGGCGGCCATTTTTTTCTCGCTTAGCCGATTTTCGATCTTTGTAACTCAGCTAAATCGATCTAAATTGCAGTTCCAACTCACTTCCAGACGTCCTGCCTGGTTCCCCATGCTGTAAGTGACCTTTGTTTTATTTTTTAGTGTGTATTTAGTGTTTTTTTTACTGTTTTTGTTCCGCCGCTTATCTCGTAATTTTTTTCACCTCGTGCTACGGTTTAACGGCTCACCTCGCTATGCGAGGCTCGCCTGCGGCGCTCATTGCCAAAGTGCTATGATTTAACATAACGGCTCGCCTCGCTACGCGAGGCTCGCCTGCAATGAGCGCCTGTGGCGCTCATTGCCAAAGTGCTACGATTTAACATAACGGCTCGCCGGGCAATGAGCACCTGCGGCGCTCATCGATAAGTCGTACGCACTACGCAACGCAGCGTGACGACGAATCGTAGTTAGACAATTATAATATGTGATTTATATATATATATATATAGTATTGTTAATATTAAACCACATAAGATATACAGTACTATGATATTAGGTTTGAATCATTATCTATATGAAATAGGTTTCTTTGTAAGATAATTCATGTAATTGTGTAAATCCACCTTAAGAGCCCATAGGAGAGTCTGTGTGACAGGGCAGGGGCGGAGCCTGGGGTGCTTCTGCATTGGGGGAATCATTATCTATATGAAATAGGTTTGTTTGGAAGATAATTCATGTAATTGTGTAAATCCACCTTAAGAGCCCATAGGAGAGTCTGTGTGACAGGGCAGGGGCGGAGCCTATGGTGGTCCTGCATTGGAGGAATCATTATCTATATGAAATAGGTTTGTTTGGAAGATAATTCATGTAATTGTATAAATCCACCTTAAGAGCCCATAGGAGAGACTGTGTGACAGGGCAGGGGCGGAGCCTGGGGTGCTCCTGCATTGGAGGGATACAGAGGAGTGCAGGACAGACGGGAGAAGTGAAAAGGTTTGATCCATAAAGCCCAGGGCAGGGATCCTGTGCAGTGACAGGGGTTATTAGATCTTGTTGATCAGGGGGAGATCTACCCAGCACAGCCTGGAGGTATGGTGGCAGATCCATACACTGTATCCTGTGTTTAGTCTCCATGCAAGTTATAAGTGGGTGGGCTGGTATAGTGGGGAGTATAGTGGGCGCTCCTTGCCAGCAACTGCGGCCCTCGCAAGGCCCGCAAGCGTGAGCAACGGCTCGCATGCTCACAATTATATATGTGATATATATATATATATATATATATATAAATCCTTACAAAACTCACAGCCTGTCAGGATCTGTGTGGATGTACAGGAGTTATATTTTTAGTAGGATAATAACAATTATTCAGAGGAGAGCAAATGCTGTCCTCTTTGATGGTGAACTGAGACAATTTGCCTTTTCAGCAGAATGTTAGTTCCCTTGTGGAAACAACATTATTAAAACAGGGTCAAAAACAGTGGCAATGCAATCTTTTAAACAAACTTATTTAGGAGACACACAATTATCTCAGCCACCACCTTCACCACTTTTTGAAAAAAGATTAAAGCCCTTTTCAGTAACAAAAAGGCAAAGATGATCTTCAGGTCCTTTAAAACTAAAGAGTAAGGCAATTCTTATCCATATATCGAATTTTCTTTTATCCACTTTACACTCCTTTTGATATTTCATGACTAATACCAGTCCAAGAAGTCCTCTGCACAGTCTGCCTTGATCAGTTTATGGAATTTTCTTCTTCATTTAGTCTTGGCCTGATGTCTTGACTATTTCCAGGTCGGGGACGATCTTTTTGAGCGGTGTTGTGGCAAACATTTTGTTCTCGTTTTAGATTGTCTTGGACTGGTAAGTTCCATAGATGAAGCAAGGCTGCTCGCTCCTCATGGAGAGATAACTATTTTCCTTTAATATATCGAATCTAAAGGGAAATCCCACAGCATATCTTTATCCGTGTGTTATTACTTCCAGAAATAGCCTTCTCTTGTATAGAGTAGTACATGACGGATCAGTAAAGATAGCTAGCTGGTTGATATCCATCAATCTCAGGGATACCCTGTCTTGTCTTTTGTAGAAAAGCAGTGGAATCTAGCAATCACATCTTCTGGTCTCTCATTGGAAGATTGTTGAGCTCTTAGGGCTCTGTGATTTGTCAGTTCTGTACTCCTCTTCGCTTAATTCAGGTAAAAGAATTGCACATAAACCTTTGATGTACATTGACAAATCAAGTACTGATTCTGGTAAATTGCTTCTACGTATATTTTGCCTTCTTGATCTACTTACATGATCTTTCTGCAGTGTTCTGAATAGCATTTGTTTTATAAAACTTTTATAATGTTTAAAACATGCCATTTTAGATACTTGGAAAAAACAGTTGTGTTACATGGCCTTTTAATTCAACCATTGTTATAATGGCATGTAATATAAAATAAATGCAATTAGACAAGGACACAGCGCACTGGATAAAAAATACAGCACACACCAATTTTCCTAGAATGACCGTGATCATCTGAATCAGAGGCCTAATAAGTTTTGCAACCAAAGACAAGGATTAGGGTTTAGAGAATAGAGCAACTACAACTAATGCTATTTGCCTTTTCAAAATGAACTTTTGGACCCTTGTAACTATTATTTACCATATGATTGTATCAAGTAAAACGAATAAAGACCCTTCAGATCACTAATCACCATGATACATGTTTATTCTGGGAGTTAGTGAATTTCACCTGAGCAATTCACCTCTTGACCCAGAAGGACACAACAAGAACAAAGTACAATGATAACATTCTTCAAACAATTGAGATTATAGTGATTATATCAAAAGTATACATTTAGAATTTATGTTTATGTACATCCACATCAGTTACAAACCTATTCCTACACCTGGTATATGATCTTGCTATACTGTATCTTACAATGTATGTTATAATGCCAATGGATACATCTTGCAAATGACAAGTGGCATATTTATTAAAGTACATGTAACCAAGTTTCAATATAAGTGCTTAAATGTATGAAATTATATACTGTCAATATTTGATTTTGCTAGATATGTTATATTATGCACGTCTGTATCTGCTATGTCTCAACAATGTTTTGTGTTTAAAATTAATTCTTCATCAATCTTTTAGATTGATGGCAGCAGAAATCTATAAATTGCTTGCCACAAAGTTAAGTTTACAGATTTTTTTAATGAAACTGTTGTGTCAAAACAAAAGCAGTTATTGCGTCTTTGTTGAAAAAAAAAAGAAAAAAAAGAAATTAGTTGAATATTCCAGACTGACTGATTATGTCTACATGCATTTAACCTTATTGTTCTTCAGTTACAGGTTACTGTAGTCCCTTAACAACAGGAACTATCAATCTTATTAAAGTGCAATTTGGCCAATTGAATAGGGTTCTATTTAAGCACATAGCATATTTTTTACAGAAGTTTTTAGTTAGTGAAGACCTTGCTTTTGGATAGAAGTTCACTAACTAAAAACTTCTGTAATAAAAATATGCTATGTGCTTATATAGAGCCATATTCAATTGGCAGAATTGCAATTTAATAAGGCTGTAAATGTTTTTATTGGGCACTGATCATTAATAAAATTCATGTTTGATGGTTTAGAAATGCAATACTAAATATTAAAATTACTTTCAATCATTAGCTGGTAAACCTCCAGTTGAGCATGCCTCCTCCCTTTACAAGGTCATCAAGGTTTCGGAGCAACTCTTGACTAATTGGTTATCCTAATTTATCAGACACAAGCTGTTGTCTAGACAGGAACAGGTGCTCTTCCTTGGATGGATACTTGTGGCACTATTAAATTATCAAAATCGCAATTACTGAAGCCCGTAATGCAGACCACAAAAGTTACTGATATTCAATTGGCCTCCTCTAGCTGCCTGCAATCTATTTGTGAGCTACAGGCTCAAAATTCCTGAGGTTGTCAAAATTATAACTCTGACCCATCTAAGCCTTTGATTTTTCAAGCCCGCAAATGTTACAATCGCTAAAGTTGCAAGGCCCCATGGACCCTATTAAATTAAAATTGCAACAGTTAGCTCACAGCTTTATTGAGGAACACACACCTTCAACATCACAAGGTAGCAATCCAGAACGGGTATTTAGGGGTGAGAAAGTACCACTTTACAAAAAGAGTAATAGATAAGTGAAATAGCCTTCCAGTTGAAGTGATAGAGTCATAGACAATTAGGGAATTTAAGCATGCCTGGGATAAGCATAAGGCTAACTTGAGGCATTTTTAAGTCAAATAGTTTAGGACATAGAATGAGCAGATCGGATGAGCCTTTTTGGTTCTTATGTACTGTTAAATGTATGTTTTAATCATTGCAATGATCATTGCAAACAAAATAGTCTTGCAGCAGGTACTAAATCCCATCTATTTATGAGATAATTTGCCATGTAACTACTGCAATGAGAAATGGATGGGTTGATGCTGATGTGACAGAATTGTATAGCCCTGTAAAGCTGTGTTTGGAGGCCTCCTTCTTGGGGCCTCATTCAATTAACGGGCGTAAAATGGCTGCAATGTTGCGATTCCTTGGGCCATCTTACGGCCCTGTGAAGCGCAACTGCTACCTTGCTATTCAAATGGCTGGCGCCGCAAGAAGGTCCCCGTTACGGCCGGCCGCAAATCATGCAATCGTCCGCAAGCATTTCCCGTGCACACGTAAATAAATTCAAGATAGCACTGTAAAGCTCTGTAAATGATAGGCATCATAATAAGGGACATGAGGATTAATAGCAACACCCTCTCAAGCTTGCACATCGCCCAAATCCAATATTTCATTTCCGGTTTATTTTCCTTCCCAATTTCCTCTGGCTCGTCCTTGGTAAAACCCGTCCGGATTCGGAGGTTGAAGACCGCAAACTCAAAGTGTAGCGGAACCCATCACTGTTTTAAACTGTTTTATGATTATTATGGTTAAAATATGATCCTACTATATGTATGTTGGTTGATATTCTACAGAATATATTGGCTCAGAATATTAGCTAGACTTTCGCAGACCTAGGCTTATAGATAATCCTGTTACAGAGATTCAAGAGATAAGAAAGTTGTAAAGGATCCTTGCATTTTCCAAAGTGTTTTCATTCTCTGATAAGAACAAAGAAGAATGATCTAATTAATGTCTGATTGTATCCAAGTTGCCAGGGAGGTGTGACTCACCTATTGTCCTATATGTGTATTGTATGGGGGATATGTGCAATGTCTGTGTGTTATGTGTAAAAACATACTTTTACTAACTTTTGAACCCCTGGTCTGATTCATGCCATTTTTGTATATGTTGTTCCCCTGGGTGAGAGATATTGAATGGTGCGGGACTTAAAGGTGTACCCCCTGTATTTGGGGTACATCCAGAATGTGGTTAAAATTGTGTCTGTTTTAATTGTGTTACCTGTTATCTGAGGGGAGGAGACATGGGGGTTGAACCATGTAGATAATTGGCTGTTGTGATAATTATGTGGGTGTAGCCCTTCAGGGGGCACCATTGCATAAAAGGAGATTCCCTGTCATTAAGATATAGTTCCTCTTGACCCTTCAAAACGTAGCCTCGTCTCGTTATTTGAGGGGATCGCTATCATACTGGGGATTGCTATGCTTTTGCATACTCCCTTGAGCTGTAACTACTGAGCGCTTGTTCCTGTCGTACTATCCTTGGAGTCTGTGGTGGTTTTGGTGTCCGGTGCAGTGCTTGTAGGCCTCGACGCAAGCAAGGACGCATCCATCAACGGAGGTACCCGGTCGGGGTGCCAGGAGATCCGTTACATTGGCTGGCAGTGGTGGGATGGCGTCCTAGTAAGAGGAACAGCAGCACGTAGACGCCGGTAACGTTTGGAGTTACAAATTGAGGGCAACGCTAGTATCCGTACAGCGCCCCTGGCTACAGCAGGATGGAACCGGCTAGTTTTCAGACAGCGTTTCATGATGAGGAGGAGGAGGCGGCCGCGGACTACAGGGATGCAGACAGAAAGGAACTCTGGTATGATGCCCTGGAAAATGCCCAATGGCGGCGGGGTGAGAGTCTCCCCAGTGATGAGCAGAGGCTACAGAAGCGTGTGGCGATGCGGATGTATCTATTGGGAGAGCAGCCCCTGGATGAGTGGGTGACAAGACTAGAGACCCTGGTATGGCGAGAGCTCTGGCTAGACAACGCATACCAGGCCCTCTGGTGGCATACCGTTCGACTTACCCCCTGGACGTCTGAACACGACTTACCGGAGGGGGATGATTATGATGGCCCGGGTTTATTATGGGATGCCTTGGAGGACGATATTGATCTTGGCAGCACGGAGGGGTCTAGGTTTTGGGACATCTACGACTACCGGATGGGCATGTATGTCTGGGATGACGAAGGCGAGGTGAGCAAAGACATGACCCACCTGGTAACGAGAGAGTGGGAGCTGGAGTAGGACTACCAACACCTGCTCAGCTTCGTGCAGCCCCAACCTACTCGACAAGCAGAACCAGACTTCATTGACTGGTCCTGGGATGACCTCCAGATGGCAGGTAGAGATGGGACCGAGGTCTCTCTACCGGCCCTACAGAGGGCAGAAGGTGTCGTCCTTGCCCCCCAGCAGCAGTGTGACCCCCAGGGGCCAGAAGGTGTCGTCCCTCCCCCCCAGCGGCAGTGTGAACCCCAGGGGGCAGAAGGTGTCGTCCTTCCCCCCCAGCGGCAGTTTGAACCCCAGGGGGCAGAAGGTGTCGTCCTTCCCCCCCAGCGGCAGTGTGAACCCCAGGGGGCCAAAGGTGTCGTCCTTCCCCCCCAGCGGCAGTTTGAACCCCAGGGAGCTGAAGGTGTCGTCCTTCCTCCCCAGCAGCAGTGTGTACCCCAGGGGGCCGAAGGTGTCGTTCTTCCCCCCCAGCGGCAGTGTGTACCCCAGGGAGCCGAAGGTGTCGTCCTTCCTCCCCAGCGGCAGTGTGTTCCCCAGGGAGCCGAAGGTGTCGTCCTTCCTCCCCAGCAGCAGTGTGTACCCCAGGGGGCCGAAGGTGTCGTCCTTCCTCCCCAGCGGCAGTGTGTACCCCAGGGAGCAGAAGGGGCCGTCCTTCCTTCCCAGCGGCAGTGTGAACCCCAGGGGGCAGAAGGTGTCGTCCTTTCCCCCCAGCAGCAGTGTGAACCCCAGGGGGCAGAAGGTGTCGTCCTTCCCCCTCAGCGGCAGTGTGAACCCCAGGGGGCAGAAGGTGTCGTCCTTCCCCCCAAGCGGCAGTGTGTACCCCAGGGAGCAGAAGGTGTCGATCTTCCTCCACAGCGGCAGTGGGTACCCCAGGGGGCCAAAGGTGTCGTCCTTCCCCCCCAGCGGCAGTGTGAAACACAGGAGGCAGAAGGTGTCGTCCTTCCCCCCCAGCGACAGTTTACCCTAACCAGGGGAGACACCAATCTCCCAGACAGCGCAGATGGGACCGTGGTGTCTGCGCCCACAGCTTGTCCAGATCCCCAACTACCGTCACTGGGACAACCGGAGGAGGGGGTAAGTACAAATTCCCCTCCCCAGCTAACTTCTAATGTGGCCCCAGGGTTAACAGAGGAAATGTTAACCCCCACTGACCCCCACGTTTCCCTGGCTACTGAGCCGGAATATGTCCCAAGTACCCCAGCAGAAGAGCTCACAGCGTGGCAGAGTGCAGTCGGCCTCTGCCCTCCCTTTGTCCCTTGTACAGAGCAGGATGTCCTGCAGGTTATACCAGCAGAAGAGCTGGCATCAGGGCAGAGTGCCGCTGGCCTCTGCCCCTCAAGTCCCCTCAGCGTGTTGCCCCATCACCACAGCAAAATATCCAGGTACCTGGTTAGACTTCCCCCCAAAGGAGAGATGTGTGACGAAGTGCCCTTCGCCACTTTGGCTTGGAGAGGACTGTTTGCCAGCCTCCTGCCCTGCGACTATGGCCCTGGTACATATTGCCCTTTGGAACCAGTGTTCGGCCATACCAGAGTGTAAGTCACTCATTCTGGCCCTTTACATACAGGGGGGTCATTCTGTACTTGCCCTGTGTGAACCATGATACCCCAGATAACTGTGCCATGAAGCCCATTCATATAATGAAAGACTATGGGAAAGACTTTAGCTACATGGCAATTGAACTGTGTGAAGAGGATCTGAGCGCTATTCGGTGGTTTTGTGCGCTCAGATCCCAGCTATCTGGGGATATGGGAAATGTGAGTAAATGTGAATTGCAGTAATGCTGATGGGTTGTCAAACTAGAGAATTGACCAACAAATACTTTTGTCCGGACATCCCCAGGCCGATCCGTTGGGATCAGACCGTGTATGCCGGTTTATGGTCACGGGGGAGGTGTGTAGCGGAACCCATCACTGTTTTAAACTGTTTTATGATTATTATGGTTAAAATATGATCCTACTATATGTATGTTGGTTGATGTTCTACAGAATATATTGGCTCAGAATATTAGCTAGACTTTTGCAGACCTAGGCTTATAGATAATCCTGTTACAGAGATTCAAGAGATAAGAAAGTTGTAAAGGACCCTTGCATTTTCCAAAGTGTTTTCATTCTCTGATAAGAACAAAGAAGAATGATCTAATTAATGTCTGATTGTATCCAAGTTGCCAGGGAGGTGTGACTCACCTATTGTCCTATATGTGTATTGTATGGGGGATATGTGCAATGTCTGTGTGTTATGTGTAAAAACATACTTTTACTAACTTTTGAACCCCTGGTCTGATTCATGCCATTTTTGTATATGTTGTTCCCCTGGGTGAGAGATATTGAATGGTGCGGGACTTAAAGGTGTACCCCCTGTATTTGGGGTACATCCAGAATGTGGTTAAAATTGTGTCTGTTTTAATTGTGTTACCTGTTATCTGAGGGGAGGAGACGTGGGGGTTGAACCATGTAGATAATTGGCTGTTGTGATAATTATGTGGGTGTAGCCCTTCAGAGGGCACCATTGCATAAAAGGAGATTCCCTGTCATTAAGATATAGTTCCTCTTGACCCTTCAAAACGTAGCCTCGTCTCGTTATTTGAGGGGATCGCTATCATACTGGGGATTGCTATGCTTTTGCATACTCCCTTGAGCTGTAACTACTGAGCGCTTGTTCCTGTCGTACTATCCTTGGAGTCTGTGGTGGTTTTGGTGTCCGGTGCAGTGCTTGTAGGCCTCGACGCAAGCTAGGACGCATCCATCAACGGAGGTACCCGGTCGGGGTGCCAGGAGATCCGTTACACAAAGCATTGTAGAAACAATATATATTCAATCCAGCACTGCAAAGCACGTTAAATGATGGGGAACACAATGGGTCGCATGAGGATTATAGCAAAACATTCTCAAGCTTGCACATCGCCAAATTATAATCTTTGATTTTGGGTTTAAAATCCGTCCAAGTCCCACGCGCTTCAATGACCAAGCCCGTAACTCATTATTCAAGCCCGTACGGGCTTGGAAGGTGATTGTCTTCCAAGCCTGTAGCTCGTTATTCAAACCCGTGCAGGCTTGCATGACAGATAGAACACGAAGATTGAACATGAAATTACATTTTTTTATTTGCAGATTTGAGAGCAGGGGAACGTTGAGCTATTAATTCTAAGAGCAAACATCACTTTCACTTTTAATAAAAGTACAGGATGGCTTTTCTATGCTTTATGTGCTACGATTTGTAGGTAAGCCCTTTGCGAACTGTGGATCTATTTTACCCATTTACGGACTTGACGGAGGCTAATCCCGCAGCCGTTGCGGGTCTGATGTGCTCCAAGCCCGTGGGACTCTGGACACGGAAATTGAACATGAATTACAATAAAAATGATTTTCAGATTTGAGTTTTGAGGAATGTTGTGCTATGAATTCTAACACCTAAAATCAGTTTCACGTCTCATCAAAGTACAGGATGATTTTTTTATGTGCTTAATTGGTGCTATGATTTGTAAGTTAGAACCTTTGCGGGACCTTTTTGGTGTAAGTAAGCTGCGGCTCGGTTTTAGCTAATTACGGCCTTGACGGAAGGGTTCAGGTAGCATTTGAATAGCAACCTTGGATTTCTTGCGGCTGAAACTCTTGCGGCCGCGTGAGATCAAAAGCTTTCCCTGCTGCATGGGCGGCCGCAAGGGATAACAGGGCTCCAGCCGCAAGCCAGCTGGAGCTGTCGGCCGCAAGGGAAAAAAATACGGAAGTAGCTTGCGGCTGGTCCTTGCGGACCCGCATCTCCTACGGTCGTTAATTGAATGAGGCCCTTGGTATTCAGGACCAAATGTGGTGAAACTAATCCAAGGATACATACATGAGAGAAAACAGATTGTGAGTGCTGCAAGGTGGAATAAAATGTTAAAACATGATTTTCATGTATTTCAAAACATGTTCAGAACTCACGTGAACTCATGTTTTACAACTTGAACACAAAAATGACAACAATGAAAAATGAACTACTTTCAGGTACGTCAAATAATTAGCATTCCACCTCAGTTTTTTTTAATTTTAAAGCACCATTGCACAATGAAAAGCTAATATATGTTTCTATGTTTCAAAAGTCTGAGTTTGACTAACAGCATAATTAATCAGAAAAAAAGTCATACAGCTATTTTTTTATTAGAACAGGAGCCTGGATGGATCCATAATGCACTGGTGGAAGTGTTGGAAGAGGCGGGGTATCAATTTCAATTTCATCCAGTGATCAAACAATGGCTTGAAATTCTACCTGTTCCTTCCTCCCTCTCACCCCTCCCTCCTCTTATAACTACCCCTCCCCCCCAGCCTCCATCATCCATTACTCAGGATGTGATGTAACCACAATATTCACATTTTCTAAAAAAAAAAATCTAGCCATGGCTTACACAGCTGCTAATATTGCTATCTTGGTACATACAGTGCCTTGCAAAAATATTCACCCCCCTTGGCATGTTTCGTGTTTTGTTGCCTCACAACCTGGAATTAACACGGATTGTTTGAGGATTTGCATCATTTAATTTACAGAACATGTCCACAACTTTGAAGATGTTTTTTTTTATTGTGAAGCAAACAACAAATAGGACAAAATAACAGAAAAAGTCAATGTGCATAACTATTCACCCCCCTAAAATCAATACTTTGTAGAGCCACCTTTTGCGGCAATCACAGCTCCAAGTCGCTTTGGATAAGTCTCTATGAGCTTGCCACATCTTACCACAGGGATTTTTGCCCATTCCTCCTTGCAAAACTGCTCCACCCCCTCAAGTTGGATGGTTTGCGCTTGTGAACAGCAATCTTTAAGTCTGACCACAGATTTTCTAGTGGATTTAGGTCTGGGCTTTGACTAGGCCATTCCAACACAATACATTTTTCCCCTTAAACCACTAAAGTGTTTCTTTAGGAGTGTGTTTGGGGTCATTATCCTGCTGGAAGATGTGTTGTGTGTCATGTGTGATGTGATGTGTGATGTTGTACCTTCCTCCATACATTTTGGAAATCTTCCACATGCCTTTTCGCAAACTCAAAACGTTCCATTTTGTTTTTTGCTGAACGTAATGGCTTTCTTCTGGCCACTCTGCGATAAAGCCCAACTCTATGGAGTGTACGGCTTATTGTTGTCCTATGTACAGATACTCCAGTCTCTGCTGTGGAACTCTGCAGCTCCTCCAGGGTTACCTTAGGTCTCTGTGCTGCCTCTCTGATTAATGCCCTCTTTGCCCGGTCCGTGAGTTTTGGTGGGCGGACGTCTCTTGGCAGGTTTGCTGTTGTGCCATGTTCTTTCCATTTTGGTATAATAGATTTGATGGTGCTCCTGGGGATTATCAAAGATTTGGATATTTTTTTATAACCTAACCCTGACTTGTACTTCTCAACAACATTGTCCCTTACTTGTTTGGAGAGTTCCTTGGTCTTCCTGGCAGTGTTTGGTTAGTGGTGCCTCTTGTTGCAGCCTCTGGTGCCTTTCAAAAAAGGTGTGTATATGTAATGATAGATCATGTAAGACTTAGATTTCACACAGGTGGACATCATTTCACTAATTATGTGACTTCTGAAGGTAGCTGGTTGCACCAGAGCTTTTTATGGGCTTCATAACAAAGGGGGTGAATACATACGCACCTGCCAATTTTCTTTTTTCTATTTCTAAAAAATAGTTTTAAGTATGTATTTTTTCTCATTTCACTTCACCAACTTAGACTATTGTGTTCTGATCCATCACATACAATTCAGATTAACAAAACATTGAACATGGAAGGCTGTAATGTAACAAAATAGGTAAAAAGTCAAGGGGGGTGAATACTTTTGCAAGGCACTGTACTTGATTAACAAGTGTCTTTTTTCTTGAACTGCAGTGGCCCTTTAACTGTAATAATATCTCCTGTCAGCAGGCACTGTACCTGCAGCAAATAGAGTCTCCATGCCTTTGTATGAATAGATAGTTGTATAAAAAAATGAAAACAATAGAAGTGCAAAACTATGGTACATTAACCTTTAATTTCGAAACTCAGCAGAAGTAAAAAATTATGATTTACCAAATGGATAAAAATCTCATCTGTGGTGCCACAAGCACCTGCTACCACTGCTCCCTCGTCTTCAGGGTTCAGTCCAGGTCGGATACAGTCCAAACCTCTTATTTTGACCTAATGCAACCTAAAAACCTATTTAAATATACTAATCAGGTGGAATTGTGCTTATAAATATACAAAATTGTTGGGCATTTATCCTGCAATTAATATTGAATAGATACTTGAGAAAGATTTAAAAACAATATTCATTAAGAGTTGTTTTTTTTTACACATGAAGATCTACCTTTTTGGCAATTTAATTGAATATATTTAGGTTTTTAAGGAAACTGATCAACGCCATTTTATTTAAGTTTATATCACGAAACAAAAAAATACATAGGAAACCTAAAGTACCGTATATACTCGAGTATAAGCCGACCCGAGTATAAGTTGAGGTACCTATTTTACCACAAAATACTGGGTAAAATGAGTGACTCGAGTATAAGCCGAGGGTGGGAAATATGCTGCCTCCTGTGTCCCCACTCTCTCTTCCATGTCTCTTCCCCCCTCTCCCTTCACTGTGTCTCTTCCCCCCTCCCTTATCACCCTCCTCAACCCCCCTCCTCATTCTCAACCTCCCTCCTCATTCTCAACCTCCCTCCTCATTCTCAACCTCCCTCCTCAACCCCACTCCTCATCCTCAACCTCCCTCCTCATCCTCAACCTCCCCCCTCATCCTCAACCTCCCCCCCTCATCCTCACCCCCCATCCTCACCCCCCCTCCTCAACCTCAACCCCCCTCCATAACCTCAACCTCCCTCCTCATCCTCAACCTCCCTCCTCATCCTCAACCCCCTCCTCAACCTCCTTCCTCATCCTCAACCTCCCTCCTCATCCTCAACCCCCTCCTCATCCTCCCTCCTCATCCTCCCTCCTCAACCCCCCCTCAACCTCACTCCTCAACCCCCCATCCTCATCCTGCCCCATCAAACCCCCTCCTCAACATCAACCCTCCCTCCTCACCCCCCCTCAACCTCAACCCCCCTCCTCAACCTCAACCTCCCTCCTCCTCATCAACCCCCTCCTCACCCCCCTCCTCATCAATCCGCTCCTCAACCCCCATCCTCAACCCCCCATCCTCATCCCCTCATCCTCAACCCCCCATCCTCATCCCCCTCCTCTACCCCCTCAACCCCCCTCCTCAACCTCCCACCTCACCCCCCTCAACCTCAACCCCCCTCCTCAACCTCCCTCCTCATCAACCCCCTCCTCAACCCCCCATCCTCAACCCCCCATCCTCATCCTCAACACCCCCCTCCTCACGCCCCTCCTCACCCCCCCAACCTCAACCCCTCTCCTCAACCTCCCTCCTCCTCATCAACCACCCTCCTCCTCATCAACCCCCTCCTCAACCCCCTCCTCACTTTCTCCACTCTAAATACCTCCCCCTCACTTACCTGCTTCTTCTCCAGCCTCTGCTCCGTCTTGTATATGCTAATGACGCGGCGCGCATGCGCATGTGTACAATTTGTAGAAGGTACTTAAACAGTTGTTCGAAACCCCTTACTCAAAATTAGTAAAACAATGAGACAATGAACAATGAGGAAAGGTACACAATAAAAAGAGCATGCTGGTATGGTTTATGATAGCACACACTTTCAATTCCATTTGGTTATACTGAATGCTCTTGGGGAAAATGAAACAGCAGTCCCAAAAGAGCTCAAGTGTAATTAATTGCCCACAAAAACAAAGCTAATTGGCCTCCACCCATGCAAAGCTGTAGTGGTTCACATAATTTCAGAATAAATTAACCAAATCCTAAAGGTTTTCTCTGCTTAGCAGAGACAAAAGGAGCTTTCAAATATAATGTTGTAGAAAGGCACAAAACACACAAAAGTAAACTCAGTGTGTACAGTCACAACGAACAGAGAGGTGTATGGCAACATCAAGACCTTTGACTGTCTCACCAACTGGATGACTGATCGTAGAGTCTATCAAGAGTCATATGGGAAATATTAAGAAATATGCATCTAACAATAATAGGGGGGGGGGGTTTACTAACCTAAACAATCCTTTAATAGTCTGTGTTAATTCACAATCCAGCTTATCAGCTCATTGTGCAATTTATTGAAACAGACAATCAGAGAAGGGAATATCAGCAAGCATTCTCTTCTCTGATTGGCTGTATAATTTGCCATAGTGGTCTCATTGAGGTCTATATGGATCTCAATGGTTATAGGATAGTATACCATAGGTAACGGGTTAATGTTAGGTGTCATGGGGTCCTTAAGGACCTCCATGGTTATACATTATGATAGGTTAATTTTAGGTACCAATCTGTGTACATAAGGACTCCCATCAGAAAAAACGGCAATGCTGTTTGCCATACAATGTGAGTCTTTTGGCCCTCTGAGCACCTTCAGCGCTCATTGCGAGCCACCCACTGAGCTCCTTCGGCGCTCATTGCGAGCCTCTCCTCTCATGTACTTCAACTTTCCTGCTTTGCAATAATCACCTACGGCGCTCATCATGGGTCTCGCAATGAGCGCCTTTGGCACTCATTGCGAACCTTTCCTCCTACCTACTGTACGGGCGCGCTCATTACAGGGTTCATTAACCTGCAAGTTTTGTGCTTGGGAATGCCATGTGTCTCTTTCCAGTATTTTCCCCCTGTTCCTTCCCTGTGTGTTTCTCCTCTGTGTGTCTGCTGAATCTTTCTGTTGCTTTTATTTTAAAAGTCGCACGTGCCTTGCGTTGTTCGTGCAAGTGTTAGTATCTTTGCCGTCAAGTATTTTCTTAGTCCCGCGTATTTTTCCGAGTACTGTATTTTTCAGAGGTTGGAATGTGCTTAGCCTTGTTTTCATTCCGTTTTCAGTTTTTTTTTCGTTTTTCGTCCGCCAATTTTTCTTTTTTGCTTTGCCGATTTTTAAATGACAAAACACGTCAAATTGGGCTTAAATTCACTTGCAACCTCACTCCCAGGCTTCCTGGCTCTCCCCCTGTCCTGTGTATGATTTTTTTTGCAATTTTCTTCCGCCATTTTTTTTCTCGCTTAGCCGATTTTCGAGTGACAAAACACGGCAAATTTGGCTTACATTTTCTTGAAACCTCACTTCCAGGCGTCCTGGCACTCTTCCTGTGCTGTGTGTGAATGTGGTTTAATTTTTTTTATTTCGTTGTGGTTTTTCGTGTTTTTAGATTTCCGTGGTTCGGCCATTACATTAGTATATTTCTGAGTTCAGATTTTTTTTTCTAAGTCCCACATTCCTCAAGTGCTTGCAGCCTAAGTAAGTCCCGCGTTCCTCAACTGCTTGCTTCCATGCCTCAACTGCTCGTCTCACTTTTCGAGACTCGCAGGAGCACCTTCAGCGGTCATTTCAGCCTAAGTCCTGCGTGTTTCCATGCCTCAACTTCTCTCCTCGCTTTGCGAGCCTTGCAGGACAATGAACGCCTTTGGCGCTCATTGCCCAAGTCCTGTGAGCTCAGAAGGCTTCTATGCCTCAACGACTCGCCTCACTTCACAGGGCTCGCAAGCGTGACGACAAGTCGCAGTTTGACAATTAAATGTGATACCGTGCGGTTCCATAGCAATGGGTTACTATTAGGTGACATGAGGGTCCGTAGCAAGGGTAACACTATAACTATAATGAAACCCTATTCTGGCTGTTTGACATTTGAACTGCTCAGAACAGGGGAAATAGAGCCCCATAACTGGTTAAAAGCTAACCAATAGGAATGCACATATTACAATCCATGCATTCTGATTGATTGAATTCTTAAGGGATGGTAGCTTTCTCGGATTAGTTACTGGGTAACCAATCAGAGTTCCTATAATCAAATACTGATAGAATCCATAAAAAATTGTATATAAGGCGAGCGTGCTGTCAAAAAGCCATTGGTCAGTGGGGGCATTCCTCAGAGGAGAAGCTCCATTAGTTTAGGCTAGTTTTTTAGTTTTTTTTTAAACCGGGGATCCATGGCAAAACTCCCAGGGAAAATTACATTGTTGATGCAGAGTCTGGTTTTAAGCCATAAAGGGCATAAATCACCTAACATTCCTAAATTGTTTGGAATAACATGCTTTAAAACATCAGGTATGATGTTATATCGATCAGGTAGTGTAAGGGTTACACCCGCTTCACAGTAACAGACCAATATCCCCGTTTAATGCACCGCAAACAACCGCAAACAGTCCCTTTGCACAACAGCAAACTTCCCATTTGCACAAGGTTGGATACCAAGCTAGCCATCTCCCGTTCCTTGTCCTCACTGATGTCATTGAATGTCTCTTCCTCCACCCAGCCACCAAGGGTCCCCGAAAGGGGACAACAAGCCCCCTGGGATGCCTGCTGTGTTTGGTCTTCCACCTCCTCAAAGCCACCTTCCTCCTCTGACTCCTCTTCTTCAGACTCCCAGAGTCTGGGGGCTTCCACTGCCCAGCATGGAATATTATACACAGGTCAGAGTCTGGGGGCTTCCACTGCCCAGCATGGAATATTATACACAGGTCAGAGTCTGGGGGCTTCCACTGCCCAGCATGGAATATTATACACAGGTCAGAGTCTGGGGGCTTCCACTGCCCAGCATGGAATATTATACACAGGTCAGAGTCTGGGGGCTTCCACTGCACAGCATGGAATATTATAAACAGGTCAGAGTCTGGGGGCTTCCACTGCACAGCATGGAAGATTATACGCGTTGCCTCTGTCTGCGTTATTATAAAGTGTGTACTGTTAAGTAGTACTATTCCTATCGGTTTAATCCCTGTTACGTCCACTATTAGGGGACGTTTATATGGCATGGATTTTTCGAACAGGGAGATGGAAAAAGATGCTTGGTCGTTCCTCCTACTTCGAATTTGGGGCACTGCACGTGCAATCTAAGGTGCCACCAGATAGGAGAGTTGTATTAAGTTGTAATACTCATTCCTATCAGTTTAATACCTGTTACGTTACCTATCAGGGGACGTGTATATGGCATGGATTTTTGGAACAGGGAGATGGAAAAAGATGCTTGGTCGGACCTTCTACTTCGAATTTGGGGCACTGCACGTGCAATCTAAGGTCCCACCAGATAGGAGAGTTGTATTAAGTTGTAATACTCATTCCTATCAGTTTAATACCTGTTACGTTACCTATCAGGGGACGTGTATATGGCATGGATTTTTGGAACAGGGAGATGGAAAAAGATGCTTGGTCGGACCTCCTACTTCGAGTTTGGGGCACTGCACGTGCAATCTAAAGTGCCACCAGATAGGAGAGTTGTATTAAGTTGTAATACTCATTCCTATCAGTTTAATACCTGTTACGTTACCTATCAGGGGACGTGTATATGGCATGGATTTTTGGAACAGGGAGATGGAAAAAGATGCTTGGTTGGACCTCCTACTTCGAATTTGGGGCACTGCAAGTGCAATCTAAGGTGCCAACGGATAGGAGAGTTGTATTAAGTTGTAATACTCATTCCTATCAGTTTAATACCTGTTACGTTACCTATCAGGGGACGTGTATATGGCATGGATTTTTGGAACAGGGAGATGGAAAAAGATGCTTGGTCGGACCTTCTACTTCGAATTTGGGGCACTGCAAGTGCAATCTAAGGTGCCAACAGATAGGAGAGTTGTATTAAGTTGTAATACTCATTCCTATCAGTTTAATACCTGTTCCATCACCTATCTTTTCTCCCAATAGCACATTCTATATGTCATCAACCGGCCTGTGTGTATTTAGAGAACCACACTTTAAGGCCCTTAACCTGGGACAAGGTGGCTTGGCCATCAGAATTGCCTCAGAGCCTTAAAAACTAGCCAAACCCCCTAATCAGACACTCACTATCATACTGGAAATGGGCCAAGAAACACACAGGTTTGTTCCCTGGATCCACCCAAATGACCCCAATTCTTGACCACCCTCAGGCCCCGAAACACATGAGCACAATATCACAACACTGGTGGAGGTCAAGGAAACTAGATAGACTGGGAGACTGGTTAGTAAAGGGCCAGATGCTCACCTATGAGGAACTGAGGGACAAGCATGAGCTACCGCTGTCAGAACATTACAATTACTGTAGGCTGAGGCATTTCACACACTCCCTGACCCAGAAATAGGGGACACCGGTCTTAAATTGGTTCTCCAAAATTTGTAAAGATAAACCTCTATCAAGGGGGATCATTGGGTCGCTTTACAAATATAAAACATTTGTTACTGGTTGAAGCGACACTGGGGGAAGGACCCGAGTGGGGGAGCCCTGGAGACCCTTCAGAAGCAACCAGCAGCAAAATTATCCCAGGAAAGGAGAGGTCGCTTACTGAAGCCTGCCCTAGGGTAACCCAAGGGTGATTGCCCACGTTAGATATTATAAATAATAAGCTAATACTGCTGGAGGGATGATAGCTAATAGGACTTTGGTGTTTCCTGCAGATATACTCTTTACTATTGTCTGTTTTACCATGTTTTAGGTATTTCTTAAATTGCAATCACAGTAAAAAATAAGAAAAATTATTAACCTAAAAAGTAAAAATAAGAAGGAATAGCCAGCTAAATTTCACAAAATGTCTCTATTGTAAATATGTATTTTTGCACAACTGTTATGCAAGACTGTTCAAAAATGCTTTATTTTTCATTACATGCTGTACGCCTTCTAAAATAAAATAATTTAAATGCAAAAATTAGGTATTGTTGCAGCGACCAGAAAAATTGATTTTAGTTTGCCAGGCAGAAAGTGCCCTAAAACATTGCGTCTTGAACCCTAGTTGGTGGCGGATAAGTCACGCAAGTCATCCGGCATTCAGGGATAAAATACAGCAGCGTGTGGACCATTATTACCTCAAGGCAGCTCATCTATCAGGCCTTTTTTAATCGAATGTATCGCCCACTGTCAGTCCCTTCGGGATCCATCCCTCATTCATCTTAATAAAGGTGAGGTAATCTAGACTTTTATTACCTAGGTGACTTCTCTTATCAGTGACAAAACCTCCTGCTGCACTGAAGGTCCTTTCTGACAGGACACTTGAAGCGGTGCAGGACAGAAGTTCTATGGCAAATTGGGATAGCTCAGGCCACAGGGCAAGCGTGCACACCCAGTAGTCAAGGGGTTCATCGCTCCTCATAGTGTCGATATCTGTAGTTATGGCGAGGTAGTCTGTTACCTGACGGTCGAGTTGTTCTCTGAGGGTGGACCCCGAAGGGCTGTGGTGATGCATAGGACTGAAAAAGCTGTCAATCAACAACACGTCTGTAAAGCGTCCTCTCCTTGCCGGCGTGGTCGTGGGAGGAGGAGGATTATGTTCAGCTCTTTTCGCTGATAGATTGCCTTTGTGTTGTGACATCAGCCTTAAATGCTGTGTAAAGCATACTTTTTAATTTATTTTGGTAGTGCTGCATCCTTTCCGACTTGTGGTAATTCGGTAACATTTCAGGCACTTTCTGCTTATACCGGGGGTCTAGTAGCGTGGACACCCAGTACAGGTCATTCTCCTTCATCCTTTTTATACGAGGGTCCCTCAACAGGCACGACAGCATGAAAGACCCCATTTGCACAAGGTTGGATGCCGAGCTAGTCATGTCCCGTTCCTCGTCCTCAGTGATCTCACTGAAAGTATGTTCTTCCCCCCAGCCACGTACAACACCACTGGTACCAGATAGGTGACAGCGAGCACCCTGGGATGCCTGTTGTGGTTGGTCTTCCTCCTCCTCCTCAAAGCCACATTCCTCCTCTGACTCCTCTTCCTCACAATCCTCTTCCAATGTTGCCGCAGGTCCAGCAAGCGATGCTGATAAGGCTGTTTCTGGCGGTGATGGTGACCACAACTTTTCCTCTTCCTCTTCACGCTCATCTACGGCCTGATCCAGCACTCTTCGCAGGGCACGCTCCAGGAAGAAAACAAATGGTATGATGTCACTGATTGTGCCCTGGGTGCGACTGACCAGGTTTGTCACCTCCTCAAAAGGACCCATAAGCCTACAGGCATTGAGCATGAGCGTCCAGTAACGTGGCAAAAAAATCCCCTGCTCCACAGAGGCTGTCCTAGCACCCCGGTCATACAAACACTCGTTAACAGCCTTTTCTTGTTGGAGCAGGTGGTCGAACATTAGGAGTGTCTAAAATCAAGCGCCTCACTGGCATGTTGTTTCGCCGCTGGATATCTGTAAAGTGCACCATGGCCTTGTAGGAACGCCTGAAATGGGCACACACCTTCCTGGCCTGCTTCAGGACGTCCTGTAAGCCTGGGTGCTTATGCACAAAGCGTTGTACAATCAGATTACACACATGTGCCATGCACGGCACATGTGTCAACTTGCCCAAATTCAATGCCGCCAACAAATTTCTTCCGTTGTCACAAACCACTTTGCCGATCTCCAGTTGGTGCGGAGTCAGCCACTGATCCACCTGTGCTTTCAGGGCGGACAGGAGTGCTGGTCCGGTGTGACTCTCTGCTTTCAGGGAAGTCAACCCCAAGACGGCGTGACACTGCCGTATCCGGGATGTGGAATAGTACCTGTGGAGCTGGGGGGGGGGGGGGGTGCCATGATGTGGAGCAAGACATAGCAGCAGCAGTAGAGGACTCAGCCGAGGAGGTTATGGAAGAGGATGGAGTAGAAGGAGTAGAGGAGGTGGTAGCAGGCCTGTTTGCAAGTCGTGGCGGTGTCACCAACTCCTCTGCAGAGCTACGTATTCCATGCTTGGCAGCCGTCACCAGGTTTACCCAATGCGCAGTGTAGGTGATATACCTGCCCTGACCATGCTTTGCAGACCAGGTATCCATGGTCAGATGCACCTCTGCCCCAACACTGTGTGCCAGAGATGCCATTACTTCCTTTTGCACAATCGAGTACAGGTTGGGGATTGCCTTTTGTGCAAAGAAATTTCGGCCGGGTACCTTCCACTGCGGTGTCCCAATAGCTACAAATTTTTTGAACGCCTCAGACTCCACCAGCTTGTATAGTAAAAGCTGGCGGGCTAAGAGTTCAGACAAGCCAGCTGTCAGTTGCCGGGCAAGGGGGTGACTTTGTGATATTGGCTTCTTACGCTCAAACATGTCCTTGACAGACACCTGACTGTGGGCAGATGAGCAGGGACTGCTCAGGGCGAGACACGGAGTGGCGGATGGTTGAGAGGGGGCAAGCAGGGCAGCAGTGGTTGACGTGGCTGAAGATGCTGGACCAGGAGGAGGATGGCGGCTTTGACTTTGTGTGCTGCTTGTACTGATGTGTTGATCCCATAGGCGTTTGTGATGTGACATCATGTGCCTTTGCAAAGAAGTTGTACCTAGGTGGGTGTTGGACTTCCCACGACTCAGTTTCTTTTCGCACAGGTTGCAAATGGCATCACTGTTGTCACAGGCAGACACACGAAAAAATTGCCACACTGCTGAGCTCTGCAATGACGGCATTCTGGTGGTGGCAAAAGCATGCGTTGACTGGCGTGCTGTCTGGCTGACCCCGGGTGCCGATGCATGCTGTCTGACTGTGCCACTAGCTACTTTCGACGACCTCCCGCTGCTTCTTTCAACCCGTCTCCTCCTCCTCTCTGTCTCACCATCTGAACTTTCCTCCTGTTCTTCTTCTCTTATAGCGGGCACCCACGTGACATCCACGGACGCATCGTCATCATCAACCGCTTCACTTCTATCTGACAACTCAACAAAGGAAGCAGCACCGGGTACAACATCATCATCATTATCAGACCGTACATCCATGTGTGTAATGCTGCCTGACTGGGACATATCCCTGTTATATACATCCTCTGGCACTAATGTTTGTGCATCACTCATTTCTTCCAACGGATCTGTAAATAACTCTGCTGACGGATCAAGTGAAGCGGCTGTGGTGCTAGTGTTGGTGGTGGTGGCAGGCGGGCGAGTGGTAACTGGAGAGGTGCCCGAAGCTAAGCTGGTGGAGGATGGTGCGTCTAGGTTCCGAGCGGAAGCTGTAGAAGATTGGGTGTCCTGTGTTAGCCAATCAACCATGTCCTCAGAACTGATATGAGTGTCACTGGGCACTGGGAAAAGTTGGCAGACTAGATGCAATAGGCCTCACACACACGCCTTTAGGGAGGCTACTGATATTCAATCGATTACAGTAAAAAAAGGGTTGTTTTTTTTCACTGCAAGCTACTGTGACACCAGATATGAGTGTCACTGCGCACTGGCAAAAGTTGGCAGACTAGATGCAATAGGCCTCACACACACGCCTGTAGGCAGGCTACTGATATTCAATCGATTACAGTAAAAAAAAGGGTTGTTTTATTTCACTGCACACTACGGTGGCACTAGATATGAGTGTCACTGGGCACTGGCAAAAGTTGGCAGACTAGATGCAATAGGCATCACACACGCCTTTAGGCAGGCTACTGATATTCAATCGATTACAGTAAAAAAAGGGTTGTTTTATTTCACTGCAAGCTACTGTGACACCAGATATGAGTGTCACTGTGCACTGGCAAAAGTTAACAGACTAGATGCAATAGGCCTCACACACACGCCTTTAGGCAGGCTACTGATATTCAATCGATTATAGTAAAAAAAAGGTTGTTTTATTTCACTGCACACTACGGTGGCACTAGATATGAGTGTCACTGGGCACTGGCAAAAGTTGGCAGAGTAGATGCAATAGGCCTCACACACGCCTGTAGGCAGGCTACTGATATTCAATCGATTACAGTAAAAAAAGGGTTGCAATAGGCCTCACACACACGCTAGCAGGCTGGCATATGCAAGATTACACAGAAAAAAGTAATAAGATAAAATAAAAAGGGCTTTTTGGGTTGCTGTCCTTGCAGCAGATATCAAAGGAGTCCTTCAGGTGTGTAGTTAAAGCTAAATACACAGCCTGGCTATCTATTTCCCTATTAAATAAAGAGCAGGTAGAATATATCTCCTCTCTCCACGAATGCAGCTACAGAATGATTCTAAAATGGAGGCTGTCATACAGATGGAAGGCTCTGGAAGGGAGTGTATGCTGTTGATTGGCTGGAATGTGTCTGCTGACTGTGATGTGCAGGGTCAAAGTTTCCTCAATGATAAAGAATAGGGAGCGGACCGAAAACCGCATATGTTCGCCGTTCGTGGCGAACGCGAACATGCGAAAATCGCCGTGAATAGTTCTCCGGCGAACTGTTCGGGACATCACTAGTGGGAGTGAGCCTGATGGCCCTCAGATTTTCAGGAGGTCCAGGGAATAGACAGGCGTATAGGGGGATGCGGGTTTGAGTAGTGTGATTTTTTTTAGGAAGATATTACAGTGTATAGAATAGTTTCAAAGGGGCTCTCTTGAGCTAACAAAATAATTAAAAAGTAACAATTTTTTCGTAACTTTTAAAACCTGAAATTGTGGCACTATGCATTTACAAATGTCATTTTACTTTGATACCATTGTAGGTGCCCAACTTTTCCAAGATTTTTACTCAATTTGTGCATAGCACCATAATTTCAAGATTTTAAAAGTAAATACTAAAGATTACTTTTTAATTATTTTGTTAACTCAAGAGTGCCCCTTTTAAACTATTTAATAAAAATTATCTTATTTAAATCTGATTTATTGTAAGGATATTTGCAGCACCAACATCAAAATATATGTCTTTTGAGTTATTCTTTAGCCTTAAATAACAGATATGTGATTTAATGATCACATTCTTTAGAAAACCAGGATTAAGTCTTTTTTTGCCATTGATGACAGTTATTGATTAATTAATTAATGGATTTTAGTTTATTAATTAATCAATAGTTAAAACAAACAAACAAAAAAATATGAACACATACATGCTTAGCCATTTATGTTTTAATAATGAATGACAATTCCACATCATAACTTGATTTATTGATTAACTAATTGAATCAAAAAATTATAAAACAGTTTCAGGCCAATCTATAGTTTGCTCATAGCTTTTTTGGTTTGCCCCTCTTTAGGAAAACAGGATTACCTGTTTATGTTTTCCATTCATGACAGTTTTACATAATTTCATTAATGTATATTAATTTAATAATTACTTCATAATTCTGTTCATGCTTATTGTCTAACAGGGATTGCACCTGATAAGCACTAAAATATTTAAAGCCCTTTATTATATTATGACCCTTTTTAATATTTTGCAATGCATTGACTTATGAATATATTGATGATTAGGCCTTTGTTTTTGCCTATGTTTTGCATGTACGCAAATGAAGAAGGATACTTTCAATGATTCATAAATTTATTCAAACAAAAAATTACAAATGCTTTTTACATCATTTGAGAGATTCCTCATTTCTGCACCTGCTTGAAGACAGACAGTGACCTCTGCACAATTTCAGCTGATATAATATCAACTTGACAGGTATATGGTCTAGTGATGACATTATTCAGAAAAATAGGATTAAGTATTTTTTTAGCCCATTGATGACAGCTATTGATTAATTAATTTACGTCATTTATTTTAATAATTAATCAATAGTTTAAAAAAAAATACATTATGAATACATATATGCTTAGCCATTTATGTTTTCAGTAATTACAATTTCACATCATAACTTCATTTTTTGATGAATTAATTTAATCCAAAAATAAAAAATCAGTTTCACGCCAATCTATAGTTTGCTCATAGCTATTTCTGTTTGCCCTTTAGGAAAACTTGATTACCTGTTTATATTATGCAGTCATGACAGTTTTACATTCTTTTATTCATGTGTATTCTTTTTTTTAATTAGTTCATAATTCTTTTAATATTAGGTGACATGAGGGTCCATAGCAAGGGTAAGACTATAACTATAATGAACCCCTATTCTGGTTGTCTGACATTTGAACTACTCAGAACAGGGGAAATAGAGCCCCATAACTGGTTAAAAGCTAACCAATAGGAATGCACATATTACAATCCATGCATTCTGATTGATTGAAGTCTTAAGGGATGGTAGCTTTCTCGGATTAGTTACTGGGTAACCAATCAGAGTTCCTATATTCAAATACTGACAGAATCCATAAAAATTTGTATATAAGGCGAGCGTGCTGTCAGAAACCCATTGGTCAGTGGGGGCATTCCTCAGAGGAGAAGTTCCATTAGTTTAGGCTAGTTTTTTAGTTTTTTTTAAACCGGCTGTAATTATTATAGGTCGAGGCCCTTTCCATGGCCAAAGAGAGGAGCCGAGGGTCTTCAATAAAGAAAGTACCCACTTATCCAGGGCTCAAGAATGAGGACTAGAGTGTTGGTAATCAATCCTGGAGGTTCGTCAAATGGAGGGTAAGTATAATTGCCTCCCAACATGTGTAGATTTTTTACATTCTTTTTTTCATGTGTATTCTTTTATTAATTAGTTCATAATTCTGTTTCTGTTCATTGCCTAACAGGGATAGCACCTTATAATCACGAGAATCTTTAAATACCTTTATTATATTAAGACACTTTTTATGATTTTAGAAAGAATTTACTTATGCATATAATATAATATAATGCAATAATACATTATGAATACATATACTGTATGCTTAGACATTTTTGTATTCATGAATGAGAATTACACCTCATAACTTGATTTATTTATTAATTAATTTAATAAAAACATTACAAAGTTTTGTCATGCCAATCTACAGTTTGCTCATAGCTCTTTTGGTTTTCCCTTCTTTAGGAAGACATGATTACCTGTTTATGTTTTGCAGTCATGACAGTTTGAGATTATTTCATTAATGGATATTCATTTATTAATTACTTCATAATTCAGTATAAAATAATATATATATATATATATATATATATATACCGGTATATATATATATATATAAATATATAGATGCTTAGCTCTTTAGCTTTTAAGGTATGCAAAATAAAAATAAACCTTTGATTAATTAATTAATTTACTTTGGTATTCATTAAAGGTAAAAAAAAATATGTACAATAAAAAAAAAAATTCTTACACCTGTATTTACAATTACAGATTACAATGGCAGACAACGCAGAAAATAAGAATGAACATAAAAGAAGAATGGCAAGGGATAGATATAGAAAGTTGTACTGAGATCTATGTTGAGGAAGCTCACGATAGTCCTTTATATACACCACTAACAGTAGACACTCATTATTGTGGATTAATGAATGTAGTTTGTCAGTTTTGTGGGGCCTATCATTTTCTGAAAGAAAGACCAACTGATGTAGAGTTTATTAGTTGCTGTCAGAAAGGAAAGGTAAGACTTCCAGAAAGATACACATTTCCAGAATTTTTAGAAAGTATGATGAGTGATCCAAAATTTCCAAATTATACCAATTTTAAGAAAAACATTAGGTCTTATAACAGTGCAATTTAATTTGCTTCAATGGGTGCAACATTAGCAGAAAATGTCCCAGGACATGGTCTTTACTGTTTTAAAGTACAAAGACAAATTTACCACCGGACTGCACATTTACACCCAAAATCAGGAGAACAAAGGAAATGTGCACAGTTATATGTCCTTGATACAATGGAAGCTGTTGAACAACAAATGATACTTCCTGAAAATAAACAATGCTTACCCATAGTCTTTGAACAGCTCGATAACATTATGGCCAACATATAGTCAAGCATAAAGAAATTAGCAGAAGTTGAAAAAGAACAACAGGCACATGCGCAAATAAATCAATTGCCAATGCCAAGAGTAAATATGGTTCTCAAAAGAGCAAATGAGGTTGCCATGGTATTTAAAAATGATGATGGGGTACCACCATTTGAGCGGGATTTTAGAAAATATCCACTCAATCAAGAACAACCTTTTATAAACATAAATATTTTAAGTAATAATTTGGATCCAATGACATATCCCATTTTCTTTCCAAATGGTGAGCCAGGATGGCAACCAAAATTACAGTTGCAAAGTTATCCCAATAGTAAAGTTCATGTTAGAAACAATCTTTCTATGCTGGAATATAAAGTGGCACAAACTGCTATTCGGGATCATTTTAATCCTATTTTATGTGGGGGGAAACACACTCAACAATGGATTATTGATTCCTATCTAGAAGTCGAAATGTCAGATTTGTCAAATTTGAATAAAACAAGCTTTGAGTAGAACAATATGGTGGATTGATGGATTATGTCACTGAATTGGCTGCTAACAGAGACATTCCTGCTGGAAGAGCAATGATTTTGCCATGCTTTTTCCAAGGATCTCCTTGCAATATGCGAGAAAGATACAATGATGCCATGGCTATTGTCACTAAATTTGGCAAACCAGATTTATTCATTATATTCACATGTAATCCACAATGGCCAGAGATCAAAGAAAATATACAGCTTGGCCAAAATACTTCTGACTGACCAGATTTGGTGGCAAGAGTATTAAAAATAAAACTACATTAATTAATTCATG
The DNA here is from genome assembly GCA_027410445.1 of Discoglossus pictus. NCBI lineage: Eukaryota > Metazoa > Chordata > Amphibia > Anura > Alytidae > Discoglossus > Discoglossus pictus. Next base: position 341,054,591 of record CM050165.1, on the reverse strand, counting down.
ATATAACTAAAGCACACTTATTTGGGAAATTTGTGGCTGTTGTTTATACCATTGAATTTCAAAAAAGAGGCCTGCCACATGCACATATACTTTTAATCTTGCAAGAAAAAGATACATTGAATACGGCAGACAGAGTGGATTCAGTAATTACTGCTGAACTGCCACATCCAGAGAAACATTCAAAACTTTATGAGATTGTAACTCATAGAATGATACATGGTCCATGTGAAGATATCAACCTAAATTCACCATGTATGGAAAATAAAAAATGCACAAAAGGAGTTTCCAAAACAATTTCAAATGCAAAATGCAGAATTATGCTAATTGTGATGGATATAAAAGAAGAGAAGGACAAATAGCTATTATACGTGGCCAAAAGGTAGATAATAGATATGTGGTTCCATACAATCCACATTTGCTAATGAAGTACAATGGACATATCAATGTGGAAGCTTGCACTTCTATCAAATCCATCAAATATGTGTATAAATATATATACAAAGAATATGATGCAGCAACTGTTGTTGTGCAAGGTGCACAAAATTTACAAGACAATCCAATTTTACATCACAAACTTTCATCTTATTTAGATGCTCACTATGTAAGTGCTCCAGAAGCAATGTGGCGTCTTCTCAAATTTGAGATGAATGATCGGTCACATGCTGTGTATCGATTAGCTGTCCATTTGCCGCAAAGTAAATTTGTTTGCTTCACTGCAGGGAATGAAAGAAATGCTTAAGCACAAAGTGAATATAGAGCAACAACACTTACTGCTTGGTTTCAATTAAATTGTCAGGACACTGAGGTCAGACAATTTTTATACATTGACATTCCAAATCCCTATGTATTCGTAAATGGTGAATGGCGCATGTTCCCGGTGCACAAAGTTATGAACATTTACACACAGTCAATGACATAGTTTATTATACTTTCCAATTAGCTGCAAGACATCCAAACTTCCTGGCAGACGATACAGAATGGGAGAGATGTCTCGAAGAAGCAGCACTATGTCAAATGCCAAAGCAAATGAGAGAACAATTTGCTTTAATTTGCATCTTTTGCAATGTACCTGATGCATTAGCTTTGTGGGAAACATTTAAATTACATATGTGTGAAGATTTCTTGAAACGTTACAATAAGACCATTGCTCTATTGAAAGCATTAATGGAAATTCGGGAAATCTTTCTTTGTCATGGATTAAATTGTGCCAATTTTAATCTGCCTGACCCAGGAATTATAGATGAAATTAACTTTGACAAGTATGACACTGAGATTGAATACCAAAAAACACAAGAACAAATTGGAACTTTAAATGCATTACAATTGGAAGCTTTTAACTCCATCACAAATTCAATAGATGATGCTCAAAGAGCGTTATTTCTATCTGGATGGCCCTGGTGGATCAGGAAAAATGTATCCATATAATTTGTTTATGAGTTTCATTCGAGCACAGGGTCAAATAGCACTGCCATTTGCAACCACTGTAATTGCCGCACTTTTGTTAGAAGGTGGTAGAACTGTGCATAGTGGATTTAAACTGCCAGTTCCCATTCTAGAAACATCAGTGTCGGATATTAGAATGAATTCATTACAAGCAATAAAAATTTCACAAGAGTAAATTAATTATAATAGATGAGGCAACTATGATGTCATGTCATGCCCTGCAATGCATTGATCAATTATTAAAATAAGTTATGGGTAATGATTTGCCATTTGGTGGAAATGTGATGTTGTTAGGAGGAGATTTTATGCAAACATTACCTGTGGTGCCACATGGCAATAGGACTGACATTGTTGAAACGTGTATAAAGAGAAGTGAGCTGTAGAAAATATTTACACACCTTAAGTTAGAAATAAATATGAGATCTGAAGGCCAACATCAATTCAATGATTGGCTAATTCAGATTGGAGAAGCAAAACATCCAAAAATAACGAATTTACCTGATGATACTGTTGGAATTCCATCAGAAATTATTTGCAAAGAATCACTAATATCAACAATCTTCCTCAATACCATCAATAACGAGGATTACTCAGACATTGCAAGCAAAGTCATATTGACATCAAAAAATATAGATGCCTTGAATCTAAAAAACGAAATTTTTTAATTAATCAATGCACCCCAAAAAAACTATTACAGTGCAGATTCCGTTGTGGCTGATGACAAAGATAGTGAAGCTAATTTTACTATGTAATTTATTAATTCTTTAACTCCCTCTGGAATGCCACCACATATTTTGCAACTTAAAAAAAGGGCAATTATCATGCTACTGAGAAATATGAATCCCAAAAAAGGACTTTGTAATGGGACCAGAGTCATTGTGAAGAATTTAAAGGATCAATTTATACAAGCAGAAATTATGAATGGTACCTATAAAGGCGAACCAGTTCTTATACCAATAATTGATTTGACTCCAAGTGAGAATGGTTTGCCTTTTGTCCTTCAAAGGAGACAATTTCCCATTATCATGGCATTTGCCATGACCATCAATAAATCCCAAGGATAAACTTTTAAGTCTGTGGGTATTTTTTTGAAGGAACCTGTCTTTGAACATGGACAACTCTATGTTGCATTTTCAAGATGCAACAATCCAGAGGAAATTAAAGTTCATATTGAAGAAGACACAAGTCAAGGTGATTTATTGGAGGATGGACGCATTTTTAGCAAAACATTGTGTACTATGAGGTGCTGTAAACATAGAGAACAGTGGTTTTATTTTGAGGATTAAATTTTATGTCACTCGGACTCATCTTAGAGGACTACTATTTAACTAAGAAACTCTATACAATGGCAAAAAAACATAGAAAACAGTGGTTTTACTTCCAGGACAAAATTTTATGTCACTGGGACTCTTTATAGAGGAAAACTATTTCACATAGGAAACTCTATGTGCCTTTGGCATGAACTACAAAAAATAACAATAAAAAGTAAAAAAAAAAAAAACAATAAACAGTGGTCATATTCTATAGACAAAATTACAAGCCTGCTGGGCTCTTTGGAAGGGAACCACTTGGACATAACAAAAAAAAAATGCAATGTCTTCATATATAACAACATTGAAAAAGGAAAACTTCTCTTAATTCAAAGAAGTTATATCACAACAAACAGTGGTTTTATTTCGAGAACGAAATTTGATGTCACTCGGACTCTTTTTAGAGGACCACTATTTCACTAAGACTAAAACATAGAGAACAGTGGTTATACCCCACGGATGGACTTTTATATCTGGCGGTCTCTTTTTAGAGGACCACTATTTCACTTTGGAAACGCTATGTGCCATTTTCAAGAACGACAACAATAACAACAAAAAGAAAAATTAACATATTGGAATGTGTTAGAACTTACCTTTTTACATGATTGGACTCACAAAACAACTAGGTGGCATTTTTGTTAAATTCAAGGTTAAATGTTATTGTTTTCTGTTACTATTTGACATGTTAACATTGTATTTTAAAAGTTGTGCAAAGTTGGTTCTTTGTATATTGTATATAGTAAAGGATTTATGTTAGTAGAAGGATAACCATTTCTTAATACATTGAAATGTATAATTAAATACAGAGTATTGATTCCGGGAGTAATCCGATCACCAGTTAATGGGGTCAGGAAGGAATAATTTTTTGTCCCTCTGATACAATTGGCCAAGTTTCAATGGGGGTTTTTATTATTTGTCTTCCTCTGGATTCAATACCTATTTGGTTTAACAGTAATTTTAAAAAAAGTTGAAAGCATTATGTTATTATTGTAAATACTTATTCACAGAAAGTTTACATAGTCTTATGTTATTCATGCATAGCTATCAATTAAAAATGTTAGTATTGTTTAAAAAAATGGTTCAAGATTGTTTCAAATATAAGTTGCATGTTTCAAACTTTTATGTTATGGTTTACCATATGTATTCATCAAAACTTCAGCTATTGATATATTGTTGTTCCATATATGACAATTAAAAGAGTTAAAATTTGCAAAAAAAAAAAAAGCTATACCTGTTGGTGAAATACAAGTTAACAATGAGGTAGGAGGGGATGAGTGCTTAAGCATTTTAACTGTTTTTTCAACAAGCACTTTTGTTTTTTGATAATTAGTTTTAGTAATTGATAGTGAACTGAAAAATAGATTTAACCTGAAAAGTGCTTACACTTGCCCTATCAACCAAAGGAGGCAATGCAGCTAAAAGAAAGATGAGAGCACAGGTCAGAGGAAAATAGATATAGGTGACCTCAGGGCTTCTAATCAAGGGTGACAATAGAACTATTTAACTTGAATTAGAAAAGTGTAGGTTATTGTAAATCTACTTCCAGGAAGCATTATCTCTTGTACTGAAGGCGTGGGGTGAAAACTTCAAATCCACTATAGATTCTGAAGAATATGCATAGATCACAAATGAGATGTGAAATGTTCAGTGTCTGCAACCAGACAATCACATTACAGTGAATGTAATAATTGCTAATTATGGAAAATATAATAAAATATTGATATCATGGTTATAATAGAATTTAAAATATATCTCTCTCTCTCTATATCTATCTATCTATCAATGATAAATATATATATATATATAGATATATATATATATATATATATATATATATACTAAAATGTAATATTATTATAATAAATATATTTTTAACTTGTTTGCTTTATGTATTTAGTTATTCGACATACACTTACAGTGCTGAGTTTTTCTTGCATTTTATAGTGTACTGACTATGAGTGTAAAGTGCCGTACTTATTTCTGATGACAAGTTTACTGAATCAGGAAAACTATAGTATGGCCTTTGATCTTTTAAACTAGGCTATAAATGTTCATAATATGTGACCCCATCCCTTTGTTCCAACACTTCAGTTATATTATCTCTCTAATTTGTGTGAGTTACCCAAGTTCCAAGGAACATAACTCTGCATGTAGGAAGTGACCTGTGGCTGGATGCACTGGGTGTTCATGTATACAGAGCAAAATTGAAAGTGCTTTTACAAAACAGCATCATGTGATCAGTTTGGTATGTTCTTTAGTGAATGTGAGGACAACTGGTGCATCAAATTTACGATTTGCTGTTTTGAAGAACTGTTTCTGATAAAAGGCAAACGTTTTTAGAAAGTAAAAAAAAAAAGTTTTATGCTTTGCTGCAGGCAGCCATTATTTTTATCCCTGGACTTTGGATGCAGATAGGATATCCATTTAGTTCTACTGAAAGACTTTCCATAATTGTATGCAATTTATAATAGGATCAATGTAACCCCAAAGAAATATAACTTAAATAGGATCACTGACTAAACCCAGGAAAAATTAATTAATTGAGCTAATTATCAAGACAAGTTCAAAAAAGTGTATTGCACATATGAAACTTCAGTTGTCCTTTCAGCTGATTATCATGCCCCTAATTCTCCGATTCATTTAAAAGGACACTTATTTCAGCACAATTTGGATCACACCAATGTAAAGACCTCCTAAAAGCATGTTGAAATACTTCTTGAATTTTTGAAATGGGTGCATTTTTCACTGAGAAATTAATAAATTAAATTTGTGTTTACATGTGTCACAGCACATAACCAAAAATAAAAGAGATAACCCTTCACAAATTCATTTGGACAGAGAGTGGAATACTGGAATCCCAATAAACAGGTCAGTTCCTGAGTTCAGGGAAAAACTACTTTAAATCTTTGTCTTCACGGTTGAGCATATGCTATTAATCATGGAACAGTCAGGCAGGACACACCTAAAACTTCAGATTTTTTAGCTGTTATTAGTGTAATTAAAATATAGATAATTTTAATATACAATATTGTGCTCTTTCATACCATGAAGAGCACTTACAGTAAGGTAAATGGCCCTTTAAGGAATTATCTGGAAAATGTAATATTTGAATAAAATATATATTTTAATTTGAAAACAGGCTTTACATAAATAAAAACACACAATCATCAGAGTTTGTCTACATTGTTCATCTTGTAGCCTCGTGATATCTGAAACAAATATCTTAAGATAATTACAAGGAAGGTGCATAGTGCCAGTTGTCCATTTTCCCATTTCTACATACGACGGGAAGTTTTTAGTCTCACATTCTGTTTGCCAAACATTAAAGCTTCTTCTTTTGACTTCATACAGTTCTTTACAAATTCAGTCACTTTATTGAGCCCTTCTGCCAGGCCTTGGCCATTGAGGGCACTGCAGGGTTGTACGTACCAGTCTCGATCAAAGCAATACTTCTTCATGTTAAATTTCCGAGTTATCTCTTCAGCGTTCAGTGCTCCTGGCAGGTCTTGTTTGTTTGCCAACACAACCACTGGAACATTTTTTATTAGCTCGTTCTGCAGGATAAGTTGGAATTCTTTCTTTGATTCATCCAGATGATTTTTGTTGGAGCTGTCCACCACATACACCAGTCCATCTGTGTTTTCAAAGTAATAGCACCAAAAAGATCTCATCTTCTGCTGTCCACCAACATCCCACATTGTCAACTGCAGATGTTTATCTGAGTGGATCATCTCCACATTAAAACCTACTGTTGGGATTGTTGTAAAAGGCTCCTTAAACTTAAACTTATATAGCACTGTGGATTTTCCTGCTGCATCCAGTCCGAGTATCAAGATTCGTGCCTGTTTTACCCTGTGAGAGGAACCGGATAAACCCATGTGTGGATTCCTTTTCTTAAGTAGGGAAGTGAGAGGTTGGAATAGCTTTGCATGATAATTTACAGAAACGTGTTCTGTGTACTTATAAGCTACCTTATCAGCATGTGGAAAGGTGCATTGTTTATGAAGGTTTAATGTCCACCGTTTGTCACAAAGGTAGAGCTGTCACGAGTAATAAAGCGTAATCAATAGGGTAAACCAAAGGTCAAAATATATCTGAACACTGTGAAGAATTCTATTAGTTCATTCATGTAATTTTTGTTTAAAGCAGTACGATTCTAAATAAATATTTTAAATGGTAATATCATATGAATACCTGTGAATTACATTTCTTCATTAACCTTACTGATTTGGGGTTTTAATGTACATATAATGCTATGGAATTTGAATGATAAAATATAAACTTTTCTATTGTTTGTTCAAAAATTTCCCATTTTGATTTCAGTTCTTATAGAATGATCAGACTTGTTATACTAGATTTACAATAAGAAGCAAATCATTAGTATTTCATAGACTGAGTGACAGTCGTAGAGCCCTATTAAATTGCTAGCCTGTAAAGTTACGATCTGCGGGTTACAGGTGGAAAAACCCTACGGCTTTTAAAATCTGAACTCTGTCCCAGCTATTCATTTGATCTGTCAAGCCCATATATGTTACATTTGCAAAACGCTATTAAGTTGCAAAGATTCCCCAAAGATGCACTGGCGTTCAAACCCATAAATGGCAAATGGAGCCAAAAATCCTACGGGTACTCGAGAGGACCTGCAAGGGGGTTAAAGTCCTGTCCGTAGCACTGTAAAAGCAAATATAAAGGCAATACTGTATTTTAAATTAAATGGAAATTAATGTAATGTATTAGTATTAATAGCACAATATTCGCAAGCCCACAAATCGGCAATAAAAATAATTTATTTTACGTTTAATTTCCGTGTTATATTGATCCCGGCAATCAATGTGTTAATATATAGAATAGAACTTGCATGGGCTACAATATCATATTTATTTATTATTTCATATTGCATAACTTCTGGAATACGGTCCTGATCGCAACTCGTACTTCAAACCCGTAAGTGATCGAAATCTAATCTCTATGTTTTTAGTGACATAATAATGACAATCTCTTTTACTATTGGCTCCGTCTAAACCTATAATCATGTTCACTGCCGTAAATGGAACGTGCGGAAGCATGGTTTACGGATTTGGATGTCGGCCACATATGTTGCAGGCTTGTCTAATTTAATAGCTCTGTAACTCCGCCGAATTTCAAGCCCGCAGACTTTGCGGCTGTACCACGACTGCTGCAGGTTTCAAATTGAATAGGACTCATAGTTTACCATTTACTGAATGGTATAAAAGTACTATAGATTTACAGACATCGCATTAAAATTTTTTACTGAAATGCTCAATGCTTCATTTGAGCACAATGTTACACTGGAAAGAAAAGAAGTTCACAAATTAAATGGACTATTATATTTTTAAGAAAAAAAGAGCTGTGTGCACCCATTGATTATACTCTTTCTATGTATTCAGTATTTCTTTATGGTATCCAGCTTGGGTAATTCACCTACTTGCACTGTTCATTTGGTGCTATCCACCACATACACAGGTATATATATGTGCAAACTATTGTACACACTTCCAACCAAATAGACCATAATTAAAATGACAGATAAACATATGGATTTAAACCTTTCTTATGTTACCTGTTGATACTCATCTATTTGTCCAAGAGAGTGAGTGAGATTGTGAGCATGTAATAAGTGCTGTAAGTTAAACTTCACTCTGAATTAAATGTATATCCCAGATTTGCACAGTGCACATGACATATATTATTTTAACGTTGCTCATGAATATAGTGAACACTCCATAACTCACTACAGCCAGATATTATTGCTCTGGATAGATTGCAGGGTCAAATAACTCTTGTTCCCACAACTACTGACCATATACATATATATTTGACTTTTTAATTGAACCACATGGGCATGTATGGAGATGAGCAAGATGGGCCCCCCATTCACCAGCTCTGCCACTGTCCCAAATCACTTCACATATGTTCCATTCACCATCAAGACTGAAGCAGCCAATTTTCAGGGGGCTAAACCAGCGACACTGGGTCTCTTACATCTACATGAGCAGAAGCAGTCACCTTCCAAGTTATATTCACCTTTGTTTCCTTTACCTCAAAACCTAAAGCCTCACACACCACCACTCTGAACTCATTTAACAGGTTCTCCCACCTACCATGTCCACACCCACCCACCTATGTGTTGTGTTACTTTATATAAAGGTTTCTGCACAATCACCTCCATTTTTCACAGCTGATACAGCTGATAATCATGAATTTACCCACTACTCTGTTTTGAATTAATTGAAATCCCTTTTCCCCCTTTTAAATCCTCAACCTTTTGTTTCATTAACCCATTAGTCTGTAAGCTTGACAACTCTCAGTCTTGCAAAGCACTTTGCATAAAAGTGTCATGTGTATGATTTTTAGTTTAAGGACAAGGTTGTCAAATTACTTATTGTTGTAACAGTACCTTGTCCTTGAACTAAAAATCATACATATGACACTTTTATATAAAGTTTATTGTACCTAGCACTATGGAATGTGTTGGTGTTATATAAATGAGAGATAATAATAATAATAATTGTTATTATAATAATAATAATGTTCACCCAGGCTATTACATACCAGGGCTCTGTCAGATGTCATTATAATTATTTTTGAGTTCCTTTTAAGAAAATAATGTCATATAAACAAATTGTAATTTGCTATATACAGAAAATTGCACAGACTGTTTGTTTACTTGTTTAATTTTATTGTTTCTTGTTGAGGTAAATAAAAAGCCAAACATATAAGTAGGTGATCGGATCATTCTTATGGTGATCAGATAACCTTTATAAAAAAATAACGATCTGCCACTAATAAAATAAGAGGGCCCTAACCTGTTCTGGGCCCATGTGCTGTGCACCTGCTGCACTGACAGTAGCTCCACCATTTGATTGCAAAATGTATATACAAACAGTAAAGTGGTTTTCAGATGTGGTCTTTTCTCCCTATGTTCCTGTGACATAATTATTTGAAGCATCAGATATTGCCCTGTGAAAAGATGAAAAAGATTAATGTGTTTTTGTGGGTGGATTATATTATTATCTATATGGATATTACCAGTGACATTTCTACTTACTTCATTTCACTTTTGTCCTGAAAAAAAAAACACAAATCAGATATTTGGCTGTCATAAAACACAAAGAGATAGGAGCTTAGCATTATCATGGTACAAGATGGTACATTAGAAGGTCATAAATCTTGTATCTTTATAGTTGTATGAAGCTGCAGTTACAACATTTACAGCTTCGTGAAGAACAAATATCTATTAATTACATATATCATATCATACGTGTTATGGCAACCAAGAATACTTACTACAATATCTAAGATATTGCAATACTTAAAAAAACAGATAACAAGCAATTTCAATGCAAGACAAGAATGCATGGTAACTAATAATACCAACTAGAAAAACTAAGATATTGCAATTCTTTACAAAATAGATAACAAGTAATTGCAATGCAAGGCATACAACAACGTCATATAAATGTAAATAATAGGAATGTTATGTATAAGCATTTAAAGTAATGCAGAGAATACATTGTTAGCAACTTTATTGAAGTTGAAAGAGTATAGTGTGAATCTTTGCTTGTTTCTTAAATTGCATAAAGTTTTAATTATACCAAATGTATTACCATATGGAGATGCTCCACTGCGCCACTTTAAGATTTTGTCTGTGAATTGTAATTGTTAGCTTTTGCAGTTCACACTAAGAATTGTTTCTGCTATTAGTATGCCCATAACCCACCTCCCTTAAACTTCACTCACAGCTTGGTCTGCTATACATTTTATTGTTTTCTATTCTGGATACAGAGTACATAAATACAATGCAGTATATGCTTATCATAATTATATGTACAAGAGTATTGATTTTGTAATACGCAAAGCGTCATAAATATGCTATTCAATCAATGATGAGTGAAATGACTCTTTGAGAAACTATGGGCAGTGTGGTAAAGCTCACAACATGATTAGGACCAGCACTGACTCCCTGACTGGTGACGGCACAGATGGGCTGAGCAGTCATATGATGTTACTGGTGAAGTGACAATGTCAGCAAATGTCAAATGATAAAGATTGACTTTACCTGCCTGCACCATTTTTGACAGCTGAATGTACAAGTAATTAGAGTAGACCCACCCAAATATGAATTATATACAGCCAATGTTACATGTCCACCTCTGCTTTTGGAATTTGCCAACTGTCTTCATGCTACTTCCCGGCCACTCCTGCAGAGTCCTTTTGCCCCTTAGGTTTAAGGTGAACTGATTAAGTAATTGCAAAACTAAGCTGCAACAATTCTGTCTCTATATGTATCTTCCCTCCAAGATGCCTCTGTCTCCCCCTCCACTTGGGTCCCTCTGTCTCTTCCTCCTCTACCCTAATATCCCTGTCCCCAAGATACACATACAAGCGCTAACATTATATATATATATATATATATGTAACGGAGCTGGAACACGCAGTCCAATATCTCCGCTGGTATACGGTAAAATACCCAAGAGGCACTACAGTTTCACCATTCCCGACCTCCCATATTGGACGACACACAATTTGGGAGTCAAATGAATACTGACTTTATTTTGTTATGTGCAGAAATATTTATACACATCTCTTCCCACAGGCAATCCACATCCCCCATAGTTGGCCACACAATACACATAAAGAGAACAATAGGTGTGGTCACCCCTCCCTGAGGCTCCTTGATACAATCAGACAATGATTAAATCAGCCGTCTTTGTTCTTATGTTTGAGAATGAATAAACGTCCTTATCTGTAACAGGATAATCTCTCCTGCCAAGGTCTGCACTAGCCTGGGGCCAATATTCTGCAGAGCATAAACCAACATACATACAGTATATTACTAGGATCATATTTTAACCAAGAATTAAATAACCATAAACAGGGTAAAACAGTGATGGGTTCCGTTACACACCTCCCCCGTGACCATAAGCCGGCATACACGGTCTGATCCCAACGGATCGGCCTGGGGATGTCCGGACAAAAGTATTTGTTGGTCAATTCTCTAGTTTGACAACCCATCGGCATTACTGCAATTCACATTGACTCACATTTCACATATCCCCAGATAGCTGGGATCTGAGAGCACAAAACTACCGAATAGCGCTCAGATCCTATGCACACAGTTCGATGGCCATGTAGCTAAAGTCTTTCCCATAGTCTTTCATTATATGAATGGGCTCCATGGCATAGCTATCTGGGGTATCACCGCTCCCACAGGGCAAGTACCGAATGACCCCCCTGTATGTAAAGGGCCAGAATGAGTGACATACACTCTGGTATGGCCGAATACTGTGTTTAAAGGGCAATATGTCCCAGGGCCATAGTCGCCGGGCAGGAGGCTGGCAAACAGTCCTCTCCAAGACAAAGTGGCGAAGGGCACTTCGTCACACATCTCCCCTTTGGGGGGAAGTCTAACCAGGCACCTGAATATTTCGCTGTGGTGATGGGGCAACACGCTGAGGGGACTTGAGGGGCAGAGGCCAGAGGCACTCTGCCCTGATGCCAGCTCTTCTGCTGGTATAACTTGCAGGACATCCTGCTCTGTACAAGGGACAAAGGGAGGCCAGAGGCCGACTGCACTCTGCCCCACTGTCAGCTCTTCTGCTGGGGTACTTGGGACGTCTTCCGGCTCAGTAGCCAGGGAAAGGTGGGGGTCAGTGGGGGTTAACATTTCCTCTGTTAACCCTGGGGCCACATTAGAAGTTAGCTGGGGAGGGGAATTTGTACTTACCCCCTCCTCCGGTTGTCCCAGTGAGAGTAGCTGGGGATCTGGACAGGCTGTCCAGCATGCCGGTAGGTGAGGCACAGAGACCCTGGTCCCATCTGCGCCGTCTGGGAGATTGGTGTCTCCCCTTGTTAGGGTAAGCTGTCGCTGGGGGTAGAGGGTGACATCTTCAGCTCCCTGGGGTACACACTGCCGCTGGGGAGGAAGGACGGCCCCTTCTGCTCCCTGGGGTACACACTGTCGCTGGGGAGGAAGGACGACACCTTCAGCTCCCTGGGGTACACACTGCCGCTGGGGAGGAAGGACGACACCTTCAGCTTCCTGGGGTACACACTGCCGCTGGGGAGGAAGGACGACACCTTCAGCTCCCTGGGGTACACACTGCCGCTGGGGAGGAAGGACGACACCTTCAGCTCCCTGGGGAACACACTGCCGCTGGGGAGGAAGGACGACACCTTCAGCTCCCTGGGGTACACACTGCCGCTGGGGAGGAAGGACGACACCTTCAGCTCCCTGGGGTACACACTGCCGCTAGGGAGGAAGGACGACACCTTCAGCTCCCTGGGGAACACACTGCCGCTGGGGAGGAAGGACAACACCTTCAGCTCCCTGGGGTACACACTGCCGCTGGGGAGGAAGGACGACACCTTCAGCTCCCTGGGGTACACACTGCCGCTGGGGAGGAAGGACGACACCTTCAGCTCCCTGGGGTACACACTGCCGCTGGGGGGGAAGGACGACACCTTCGGCCCCCTCGGGTACACACTGCCGCTGGGGAGGAAGGACGACACCTTCAGCTCCCTGGGGTACACACTGTCGCTGGGGAGGAAGGACGACACCTTCAGCTCCCTGGGGTACACACTGCCGCTGGGGAGGAAGTACGACACCTTCAGCTCCCTGGGTTACACACTGCCGCTGGGGGGGAAGGACGACACCTTCGGCCCCCTGGGATACACACTGTCGCTGGGGAGGAGAGTTAGTTGGAGTATTCCACGTGGAGCGGTTTCTGTTTCTGGGACAGTCTCTCTGCATGTGGCCCTGCTGGTTACACGTGTGGCACCTGATGTACCGTGGAGGGGTTTGGTAGTTCCCACCACCCGGACGCAGTGCTGGGGGGGGGGGGGTTAATGGTGGGAGGTGGGTTAGCAGCTCCCAAGATGGACCGCTCCCGTGCCCGCTGCTTTTCCATTATGTATTTGTGGACATCTGTCATTAACCATTCCAAGGTTTTTATGGGAAGCGTACCTGGGAAAAAGGCCAGTCTGCTTTGGAGTTCTCTTCCAAACTCAGTCTGTGGGGTAATAAGAGGTACTGTAACCATGAGTTCCTTTCTGTCTGCATCCCTGTAGTCCGCGGCCGCCTCCTCCTCCTCATGATGGAACGCTGTCCGAAAACTAGCCGGTTCCATCCTGCTGTAGCCAGGGGCGCTGTACGGATACTAGCGTTGCCCTCAATTTGTACTCCACGGAATGGTGTCTCCTGTAGCTGTCCTTCTGACCGTGGGAACAATTCCGCCACTTGCCACCAAATGTAACGGAGCTGGAACACGCAGTCCAATATCTCCGCTGGTATACGGTAAAATACCCAAGAGGCACTACAGTTTCACCATTCCCGACCTCCCATATTGGACGACACACAATTTGGGAGTCAAATGAATACTGACTTTATTTTGTTATGTGCAGAAATATTTATACACATCTCTTCCCACAGGCAATCCACATCCCCCATAGTTGGCCACACAATACACATAAAGAGAACAATAGGTGTGGTCACCCCTCCCTGAGGCTCCTTGATACAATCAGACAATGATTAAATCAGCCGTCTTTGTTCTTATGTTTGAGAATGAATAAACGTCCTTATCTGTAACAGGATTATCTCTCCTGCCAAGGTCTGCACTAGCCTGGGGCCAATATTCTGCAGAGCATAAACCAACATACATACAGTATATTACTAGGATCATATTTTAACCAAGAATTAAATAACCATAAACAGGGTAAAACAGTGATGGGTTCCGTTACAATATATATATATATATATATATATATATATATATATATATATATATATATATATATATATATTCATTTCTTCGCATATATATAGTTTGCCTGGAGCATTTTGCTGGACTGCTTAGCACAAACTTAAGTATTACAAATGTGTATATTGGTATACCTGAGCACTAGAGATCATATATCCACCTGTTTCAATATATTTATTAAGGCCAGCTCAGACCTTCCCTAAGATCACGGAGTAGAGATCTGATACTGGCCTGAAGTACTCTATTTGATAATCGCAAAATGTGGCAACAAAAATACATATACAAAACTAACTTTATTAAATCTAAAATAAGAAAGTGAGTCAGTAAATTATTTTACATTTTATGTAAAATAATTTTCTGAGTCACTTTCTTATTTAAGTAACATTTTTTATTGTAACGTATACATGAATATTTGAAGAATTTTAAACAAGTTATAACTTATTTGCAATATTGAATCCAGAGGAAGACAAACATTAAAAACCCAAAGTGAAACTTTATAATTCCTTCCTGACCCCAGATACTGGCGATCGGCTTACTCCCTGTATCAATACTTTCTCTTTAATTATACATTAGAAGTTCCCAAGAAATGCAATAATCCCCCTACTGACATCCCATAAAACCCCTAAATCCATACATTGAAACCGATATCTAAACACAATGCAAGTGCTAAGTAGATTCTATGGTACCCATACAGGTTGTAATATGAATGTTAGACTGTGTGAACTGAGTAATGCACAGGGCACTTAGCCTCTCTGTGCCTGACCTATGTTAACACAGTGTTGTTTTCTTTTCTGTATCTGTTTGCTGTATTTTGCCAACCTGTTTGGGAAACACTGGGTAATGGTTTTAATATTTTTATTAAACTTACAACATCTTCTAAGATACAATATTTACATTACAAACATTAACAACGCTTACTAACCGTTAAACTTGAATGTATGAAAATGGCAAATATAGTTGTGGTGCAAATAGTGTTTCACTTTTCCATCGTTTAATAACCGATGCTCACTTCCAAATGTTAATTTGTAGTGCAAATGGGACATTAAATTGTCTCTTGTCAAATAGTGGTTACTCTTAAGAGTCCAACATACTTTCAAGTTTGTAAATGTTAATTTTAAATGTATTGTTTGCCTGTGTTTTTTTTGTTTTCCTTTTGTTGTAGAACTTACAGCACCTCATAATAAACTATAATTTTAGTAAAAACTCTCCCATCATTTAACAACTCACCTTGACTTTAGTTTTTTTACACTAAAACTTTAATGTTTTCCTGAGGAAAAGGCCACATACAGTTGTCCATGGGCAAATACTGGTTCCTCTAAAAAGACTCCAACGACTTAAAAGTTTGTCCTTGTGATTTATTAATGGTCATAGCAAATGCCATGATGATGGGAAATTGCCTCCTTTGAAAGACAAAAGGCAAACCACTCTCACTTGGAGCCAAATCAATTCTTGGTATAAAAACGTGTTCACCTTTATGGGTACCATTCAGAATTTCTGCATGTATGAAATGATCTCTTAAATCCTGCACAATTAATCTGGTCCCATTACAACGTCCTTTCTTTGGGTTCATATTTCTCAGTAACATGACGATTGCCCCTATTTTTAGCTGTAAAATATGTGGTGGCATTCCAGATGGTGTAAATGAATTGATAAATTCAGTTGTAAAGTTGGCCTCACTATCTTTGTCATCAGCCAGAACAGAATCTGCACTGTAATAATTTTTTTGTTGTATTTATCAATTTCAATATTTCATTATTCAGATGCAATGCATCTTTATTTTTGGATGTTAATATTACTTTTTGTGCAAGGTCTGAATCTTTATTGTGAATTATTCCATTTTGGAATATAGCTGATATTAGTGACTGTTTACAAATAATTTCCTGTGATATTTCCACAGTATCTTCCGGTAAATTACTTATAACCTGTGTTTTTTCCTTCTCCAATCTTAATTAACCAATCATTGAAATCATGTTGGCCCTTGGATCTCATATGTTCTAATTAAAGATGTGTAAATATATTTCATAGTGGATTTGCCTTTATACATGTTTCAAGAATCTGTGTCCGATTTCCATGGACAACCACTGGTAATGTTTGCCTAAAATCTTCACCTAACAACATCACCTTTCCCCCAAAAGGCAATTCTGTAGCTATGACTTCATGCAACAATCGATCAATACATTGCAAGGCATGGCACAACATCATTGTTGCGGCATCTATTATAATGAATTTAGTTTTTTGTAGTTTTTTAGCTTGAGATGATTTAATTTTAATATCCGACACTGATGTTTCCAAAATGGGAACTGGAAGTTTAAAGCCACTGTGCACAGTTCTCCCACCTTCTAACAATCCAACCAGTTATTGCAAAGGCCAGAACTATTTCACCTTTAGCTTGAATGAAACTCATCTCATCAGTAAATTATATAGATACGTTTTCCCCGACCCTCCAGGTCCATATAGATAGAAATACTGCTCTTTGAGCATGTCATCATCTATTGCTTTTTTGATGGTGTTAAATACTTCCAACTGCAATGTCTTTAAACTTGCTTTTTTTCCCTCTGTTTTTTGTTGTTCAATATCAACATCATAGTCTTCAAAGTTTATTTCATCAATCAGTCCTGGATCTGGCAGATTGAAATTTGCACAATTTAATCCATGAGAAAGAAAGTCTTCTTGAATTTCTCAAAAAAGTCTTCACCCATATTTAATTTAAATGTTTCCCACAAGGCTAATGCATCAGGCACATTACAAAAGATGCAAATGAATGCAAGCTGTTCTCTCATCTGCTTTGGCATTTGACATAGTGCTGCTCTCCCATTCAGTATCATCTGCCAGTAAGTTTTGATTTCTGGCAGCTAATTGAAATGTATCATAAACTATGTAATTGACTGTAAGTAAATGTTCATAACTTTGTGCACCTGGAACATTTAAAAGTAGTAATCTTAAGCAAAAGCGTTAAATGTCTCTTGGACTGATAGTATACATTCTGGGTATGATTTTATTTCCACTTTTTTTTCTTTGTCGCCATGCCCCATTTATGAAGACATAATGATAAGGAATCTCAATGTATAAAAATATTCTTGCCTCTGTGTCCTGTAAAATTAATTGAAACCATGCAGCAAGTGTTGTTTCTCTGTTTTCATTTGAAACCAGAGCATTTCTTTCATCTCCAGCATTAAAGTAAACTAATTGTCTTTGTGGCAAATGTACCGCTAATCGATACACAGCATGTGAGCGATCATGCATTTCAAATTTCAGAAGACGCCACATTGCTTCAGGAGCACTTACATAGCGTGCATCTAGATAAGATGAAAGTTCATCATGTAAAATAGCATTTTCTTCTTGGTTTTGTACACCTTGCACAACAGTTGCTGCATCATATCCTTTGTAAATGTATTTGTACACATATTTTATGGATTTGATTGAAGTGCAAGTTACTTAATCAGGAAGTGTGGATTATATGGAACCACATATCTATTATCTACAACTTTACCACAAATTATTTCAGTTTGTCCTTCTGTTCTTTTATACAAAGGATATCCATCAAAATTACCATGAGTTTGCACTCTAAATTCTTTTGGGAATTCTTTAGTGTATTTCTTATTTTCCATACATGGTGATTGGGGATTAATATCTGGACCATGAATCATGCAATGTGTTACAATTTCATAGAGTTTTAAATATTTTTCTGGATGCGGAAGTTCAGCACTAATCAGTGAATCCACTCTCTCCACTGTATTTAGTTTATCTGTTTCCTTTTTTTAAATTCAATGGTATAAAACAAAAGCCAGACATTTTCAAAATAAGTGTGCAATGGTGATGTCATGGATTAATGCTGTTAGTTTGATTTTGAATACTCTAGTCACTAAATCTGGTCTATCAGAAGCACTTTGTCCACGTTTCAAATTTTCTACAATCTCTGGCCATTTTGGATTACATGTAAATGTAATGAATAAATCTGGTTTGCCAAATTTAGTGACAATAGCCATTGCATCATTGTATCTTTCTTGCATATTGTGAGGAATTCCTTGAAAAGAAGAGGGCAAAATGATCGCTCTGCCAACTGGAAGTTGTCTGTTTGTAACCAATTCAGCTACATAATCATCAGTCCAGAATATTGTTCTACACAAAGCTTATTTTGTTGAAATTTGATAACATTTAGATTATTGGCTTCAACTTGTAAATATGAATCAATGATCCATTGTTCTGTGAGTTTCCCGCCAAATAAAATGGGATTAAACTCATCACCAATAGCAGTTTGTGCCACTTTATATTCCAGCATCGAAATATTGTTTCTGACACAAACCTTACTATTCGGATAACTTTGCATTTGTAATTTTGGTTGCCATCCTGACTCACCGTTTGGGTAAAAAATTGGATATGTCATTGGATCAAAATTAGTACTTAATATATGTAGATTTATGAAAGGTTGTTCTGAACTTCTGGGTTATATTCTAATATCCCACTCAAATGGTGGTTCACCCTTGTCATTTTGAAACACCATGGCTACCTCATTCGCTGTTGGAAAATTGTAACATCTTTGATCACAATGATGCATTGGCAAATTATTTATTTGAGCATGGGTCTGTTGTTCTCTTTCTACTTCAGCTAATTTTTTGTACGCTTGAGTATATGTGTTGTTCTCCATAACCTTATCAAGTTCTTTAAAAACTATGGCTAAACAATTTTTTATTTTCATGAAGTGTTATACATAGTTCAACTGCTTCCATTGAACCTAGGACATATAACTGTGCAAATTTGCTCCCCTGCTTCTGGGTGTAAATGGGAAGTGCAGTGAAAATTTGGCCTTGCACTTTAAAACAGTAATGGCCATGACCTGGCAGATTTTCTGCTAATCTTGCACCCATTGAAGCAAATGAAATGGCACTGTTATAAGACCTGATGTTTTGTTTGAAGTTTTTATCATTTGTAAATGTTACATCAATCATGATACTTTCTAAATATTATGGAAATGTGTGTCTATGTGGCAGTCTTACCTTTCCTTTTTGACAGCAATTAATAAACGCACCATCTCTTGGTCTTTCTTTGTCAAAATGATATGCCCCACAAAATTGACAAACACATTTAGTAACCCACAATGTGTTTCTACTGCTAAAGATGTAAATAAGAGACTATCGTGAGCAGATATATTACTACTATTTTCTATATTCACATTACTCTCATTTACCAATGTTTCACATGTATGGTGTGTTTTACTTTTTATTTTATTGCTAGCTCCTTCACGCTCATTTTGTGCTTTTACAGTCATTGCTCTTTTGTTGGCAAGTCGGTCTTCTTCTCTTATCCTTCTTGAAGTCTCCGGTGACTGGTTTTCTCTTGATCTTTGCTTCCTTTTTTTTTTTAATTCATGTTTTATTACATAGCAAACAATGGCAAACATGACATGAGTACTATTTTTATTATTACCTGCTTATGTAAGTTGTATTTCTATGCAATTAATATATTTAATCTGTGTAAATAGCATTTCAGTCCATGTGTATTTTTCCATACTATTTTTGTTATCTTAAAGTATTATGTGAAAAATCTTTCACGCCTATTATGGGCGAATTTGTATTATTTTCATCAATTAATTTATGTTATGAACAGAAGGGCCCACTGGACTATTTGGGGTTTATCTGTTATTATATGTGTGGTTAGAAGGTACTAACAATTTGCTTAACATTTATATCATGGATGTAATAAGTGCATGTGGTGCTGTAATTGACTAACATTGCAAAACTGTATCTGTGTTAGAAAAAGCATAGTGGAATTTATATGGCCCTGCGATCGGCCACGTGTGAAGGCTCTGGCTTTATTCATGAAAGGGGTAACTAGTTTTATGGCTCTGTAAGAGGAGAAACAAAAGGTGTAATTAGAAGAAAGTTAGATGCCTCTCTACATCAGGAAATCATGTGGGTGAGGGAGAATAGCAAGCTATTTGCCTAGGAGGATGGGCTAGAACTGGGGGCAGTCTTTGGTGTTTTGTGTCATCTTTCTGTTTTTTTTTTAATATATCTTTGTAACAATAAAGAAGTGGCAGTCTGACTTTGGACACACTAAACACAGGTGGTGTCAGAGTCTGCTTGTACTAATCGAAGGTACATGGGTGTGATTCTTAGATCCTAAGAATAGGGGTCTGAGGTGCATGTCTCTGCAGTAAGGATGCTGTCATCTGAAGTGTCTGCTGGTGTCGAGATCTGAACAAAAAGTTGCGACCGTGGAGAGAGAGAGATTTGGGGTGAGCGTGGTCCCCCCAAATTGGCCGGTCGTGACATTTGGCTGGCAGCGGTGGGGATCTCTGTATAAAACACAGAAGGATGGCAGCTTATGAAGAGATGTCTGCAGCAGAGGAGGAGGAAGTGTCCAGACGGTATCAAAGATGGATGGAAGTAATGCCTGCAGGTTTTACTAAGGATCAGCAGAGGGAACTCCGGATACAAATCACACAGGAGGTACAGGGGAACAGGAGAAGGGTAAGCAATGGCCCTGTCTCAGGTCCTGTGGAGGGGAAATGCTTATCCCCAGTAGAGAAAGAGAGCCAGGTGACAGAGGCAAAGGACTGCAGAGGAATGGCCCTTCTAAAGCAATGGATGGCGTTCCTGGGATTGTGGCAGGACCATGAGCTGTCATGCTGGCTGAAGAAACTGGTATGGAAAGAGATTGCCTTAGAGAAACAGTATCATGCCAGGATAGGGCCTGTTGGTGCCCTTGAAGAGGATCTCTATGTTCAATTGGAGCTAATAGATGGGCTCTGGGAGATCGTCTTTGGTGATCCTGAATATGGCATGGGGACTGTAAGGAGGAAAAATAACTTATTTCTTAAACGCTGTCATGGTCTGGGATTAGAACCATGGTCCCCGGAGGCTAATTTGCTGGAACCCCTGATTCAGCAAGAGCTGCAGCTGGAGGCTGAGTATGTTGAATTGCTGGATGAGGCATCCATGGAGGGGTTTTGGCCATCCAGTTGGGAGGAACCCTGTCAGGCGGACAGGGAGGAAAATGATTGGTTACCAGAGGTCTGGGGAGAGGATATTGTGGACTCTGACCAGGACAATACCAATGTGAAGATACAAATGGACAAGGCCCAGTTAGTTTTTGCTACAACTGGGACAGATGAGGAGGGTACCATACATTATGGGTACATCTCAAAACCGGTGGAGTCTGAGTCTCAGACAGGAATAGCAGGCCAGATGGAGGGCCTGGGAGAGTTCTGGAAAGAACCAGAGATGGATTGTGAACCTAACATGGGGTTCCCGTGGATAACTACAGTCCAGGAACCAGCCATGGGTACAGGGGCGAACACCAAGAACAACCTTGGGACTGTGTCAGACCAAGGGGGGCCAGCCAGACCCAAATGGCTGGGGCACAATTGCTAATAACAAGGCAATTGAGAAGACAGAGAATGTCTGTAAAACTGATGGCCCAAGGGGATGTCTGGATGAGAGCTGTGAGGTCCTGCCAGGGAACACAGTGACCAAAGATCCCAAGGGAGGCGAGATGGAATACAACGCACCAACTGTGGTCCAAGGAGATGGAAAAATGGAGTCCCATGCCCAGACCATTGCTGCAGGTGAGAGGGGTTACCATGCCCAGACTGCGGTGCAGGTGAAAGTGGAGCCTCCATTCCAGACCACCATCATGGATGCTGGGTTCAGTATCAGACTGGTATGTTCCTCCCTGGAGGTGTTAGTTTATGGGACTCCCAAGGAAAATGTTTCCCCTCAGACATTGGGAAGAGGAGGGCACTGGCCCTGGTTTTTGGGAGGGGGGCGAGCCATGTCACCTTGGGAACTGTCACCTGGACTTTGTACCACCCTGGGACCCTTTGGACTGGGTGAACGAATAGGCCCAAGGACTGTTTTAGATGCAGCTGCCCAATTAAATTGTTTTCCCCAATGGATGGGGAGGAAGGGGGCATGTGCCATGGCCCAAGGAAGGCGGTTGGCAATTGAGCCATGGAGGCTATGCCCAAAATTGTGTGCCCATTGGAATTGGAAGAAATGTGGACTGTGAGGCTATTACAATCACCATCACTTGCACAAGTGAGATCAGTGTGGCTAGAAATTTGTCCGTCAGGAGGAATTCCTAGGCCACACTAGGATTGGGGAAACTAGCTGTTATGAACAGAAGGGCCCACTGGACTATTTGGGGTTTATCTGTTATTATATGTGTGGTTAGAAGGTACTAACAATTTGCTTAACATTTATATCATGGATGTAATAAGTGCATGTGGTGCTGTAATTGACTAACATTGCAAAACTGTATCTGTGTTAGAAAAAGCATAGTGGAATTTATATGGCCCTGCGATCGGCCACGTGTGAAGGCTCTGGCTTTATTCATGAAAGGGGTAACTAGTTTTATGGCTCTGTAAGAGGAGAAACAAAAGGTGTAATTAGAAGAAAGTTAGATGCCTCTCTACATCAGGAAATCATGTGGGTGAGGGAGAATAGCAAGCTATTTGCCTAGGAGGATGGGCTAGAACTGGGGGCAGTCTTTGGTGTTTTGTGTCATCTTTCTGTTTTTTTTTTAATATATCTTTGTAACAATAAAGAAGTGGCAGTCTGACTTTGGACACACTAAACACAGGTGGTGTCAGAGTCTGCTTGTACTAATCGAAGGTACATGGGTGTGATTCTTAGATCCTAAGAATAGGGGTCTGAGGTGCATGTCTCTGCAGTAAGGATGCTGTCATCTGAAGTGTCTGCTGGTGTCGAGATCTGAACAAAAAGTTGCGACCGTGGAGAG
Organism: Discoglossus pictus; assembly: GCA_027410445.1. Lineage (NCBI taxonomy): Eukaryota > Metazoa > Chordata > Amphibia > Anura > Alytidae > Discoglossus > Discoglossus pictus. Next base: position 341,031,316 of record CM050165.1, on the reverse strand, counting down.
AGAGAGATTTGGGGTGAGCGTGGTCCCCCCAAATTGGCCGGTCGTGACATTTTACTTTACCTCTTTGTCTGTAATATTCAGCCATTAATATTCTAAACAGCTTCAAATATTTTTTGATTTTCCAGCAGCAGAAAATAACCAGTGAGATTATTCATCAACTGAGGAGAAAGTGTAATAAATGTGCTAACTGTGCAGTATATATAAACTGCGTGCACAAGCACAAGCCGTTATTTTTCATGGGAAAACCGCCATTTTAGATTTGTAATGTTGTTATTTGCAAGTTACTCTGTTGTTCACGCTAAAATGGCGATGATTGTCTATTTCTTACGTGCCTATTGAGCATTTTACGGTCTTCCTAATCATATATCTTGTAAGTCGGACGTGGCTGGCGTTGCTCGGGTAAGTGTTACATGTTTCGGCCTCGTTTTCATCCAGTTTGAGACTTTTTCCGTTTTTTCGGCCACCATTTTTTTGTTGCTTAGCCGATTTTAGAGTATTAAAAAACTCACTACTAACATAGAAAAGGTGGCTCAGGTTAAAACAAGTATTGATCAATAGGGTGCTACTAGGGAAAAAACAGAGAAATTAATAAACACTAGTTATACAAGAAATCCCTATATTTGCACACCTATTATTATTCAATCTCCTAAGGGACAAACATTAAAACTTCATTTTATTACATCTCTTAAAATAAATTAAAATATTATCAGACACATGAATAAACTAATATTACTTGCTTATAAAGCGTTGAATACAAAAGTGCGAATATATAAAGTGCGAGTGTTCATATATCTAGGAAAGGAACCAGGATAAATGCTGATTCTATAATAATATATTATAAATACTATATACAAAGTGCTATCAATAAAGTGCTTTTGTGTATAAATAATAGTGCTTCCCAAACTGAATCAGACCTCTAGCTGATTCACAGTAATCCAAAGTACACAGTGCAATGCGATAATATTAGCGTTGTTGCTATAATATTTACAAAACTCTAGCTTTCTATCTATTTGTTCAAATTCCCCTATTAAATTCATTACTCTATGGAGCTTTAATGCTCCTATTAGTTCTAATCATAAGATATTGCTCTTAGTGTTGTACGATTCTCTAATATCTTTCTCCTATAAGAGACTGTATCTTAGCGTGCCACGCTGTTTAAACGCCTAACGATTACATCATCAACTTGCGTGCACGCTCCTGTGTCTGACTATTAAAAAACTCAAACTATGGTTCAAATAATCTTGCTAGCTCACTCACACGATCCCTGGCTCTCCCCCTGAGTTGTCTGTGAGTGTATAAATATTTTTTTGAGAGGATCTGTGTTTTTTTTTGTGGGTCTTTGGTGTTATGCACTTGGCCGATAAAGTATTGCGGGCTGTAAAGTATTGTGTGCTTCATAGTATTGCGTGCCTACGGCGCTCATCTCCAACCCTGTAATGAGCGCCTTTGGCGCTCATTGCAGTTAAGTCCCGCGGGGCTCGCGATCAGAGCCTGTGGCGCTCATCGCACTCTGTCCCTCAGGATCCAACCCCGCAACTGCGTCCCTCACTTCGCAAGGGCTGCAGTTGCCGCCTGCAATGAGCGCCTTCGACGCTCATTGCAGCTAAGACCCGCGGGCCACCACCCCGCAACTACGTCCTTTGCTTCGCGAGGGCTGCAGTTCCGGGACACAACTGCGTACCTCACTTTGTCAACTTGCAGAACGACAACTATATATGTGATTAATATCAATATGTTCATCAAGCCATTAAAATAAAAACTAATATTCAGATTGTATTTTTAACAAATTTGAATGGAAAAAATATATTCTGACATGCATATGAAAAATAACTAATACATCATTCTTGGAATGTACATATATGTGAATGTATATTGTACTTCTCTAAATGGATAGTAACAGTGAGGCTTATCTTTTGTATATTCTTTATGATTTGACTTCTGTTGTAAAACTCAAACTTAAGTCAATAAAACATAATATTAGTAAAGAAAAACATTTACAGGTTATTACATAGACTAAAATATGATATTCTGTGAACGTAGAGATACAATGTACATTTATAGATTGGAGCAGTCAGCCAATTTGCATTTTATGACATTTGCAGGTAGTTATCTTGAGCATATAAAGATCTTTACAGTTAGTATTACAACTGATGCAAATGTAATTCCAAATATTACAGAAATTCATAAATATAAAAACATGCTACAAAAACATTAAGGCATCTATCTCTTTAACCTGACATATCAGTATGAAACATGTCTGTGATGTTTGCATTGATTGGGTACTCAACCATTGTTCACCTCAGTGCTCTAGAATTAGAATAATTAGCAATTGAAATTAGGTTCAGAGAAAGCAAATTCTTGATTATTATGTCAGGAATCTCAAAATGCTGGAATTTCTTTTTTATATGTTTTGTTTTATTTAAAAGATTAGAAAGAATGCAAAAATATACAAAGCTGATAAAAAATATTATTTAAATGTAAACTACTAATGGTGTTAAAATATTATTGTTCTCCGTAAAAAAAAAAAGTAAAAGGCCTGAAAAAAAAAGAGATGGTTAAATTAAAAGCAGGAATTTACTTTATAAAATAATTCTAAATCTCTTCCATCATTTTTCAATCTGCATCATATTCCATATCTGAAACTTACTTACCACAGATTTTGACCAACATTGACCTTAATGAAATATCAAAGCATTAAGAATGTGAAAAAATATTTTTTTAATGTTTTAGTAAGTGGTTATTGTAGAAAAAAATCTAATGTTGCATTGGTGCGCTTAGAAAAAAAGATAGTTGAGAAGGTATGTAATACATTATATTAAGTTGTGCAGAGCACAGTTCATTTGAAAATGCAAGTGCTTTCCAAAATAGATGGAAAGTACCAGGATATTTTTAAGCAACAAACACATCAACTCTTAATAAGTACAGTCCAGGACATACAGTATGTTTAATCTATTTGATTAATTTCTCTTCAACAAAAAACATTGTATCTAATGTATTTTAACTCCCGAAATGAAAGCTAGTTTACTGGTATGTAACTCACATTTAAAGGGCTATTATGTGGTTCTCAGAAGCTTCCCCAGAAACCTAACTTTCTCCAGCAGAATCCAGGGGAGGAGGGTCTTCTTTACCCCCCAAAACTCCTGCCTTCAGCTACAGAAATTCTCCCTCTGGATAATGAGGGGGGAGGGCTTCTCAGTGTGCAGCAGTCATATCGGGATCATCAGCAGAAGCATCAGGATAATTGGATCAGCATAACCATCATAATCTGCTCTTCAGTGGGCGTGAAAAAGCCAAGGAGACAATCCCCATGCACAGATCCAATTCGGATCTTCAATTTCCTTCTCATAGGATACATTATAGGGCACTAAAAATAATAAAAGCCTTCCCTTTAAATTAAACACATTATTTGTATGTGTCCTAGAAAGAGCATACACTTTATTTACTCCATGTGACTCGATTTATAGCATCATAAATTTATACAGGTTTTGCCCCAATCAACAACGAGGAACTCCCCTAGACAAACACAAGTTTTACACCTTCTGTCCCCTACATGGGCTAGGACTGGTTCCAAGGACCTGGTTCCAGCCTGTCTTTTTCCTCAGCTAGGTACTGAGGAGGATAATGTGAGCCCTTGAGCCAGAATGTTGGGTCCAACCTGAGTAGGGGAATGTTTATTAGTTTAATGCAATAGTTGCACCCTAAAACACACTCTACACACAAAATAATGACCCTAAAAATGGAAAATAGGCTGAGAGCCCTCTAGGCTCAAATGGCCTAGTGTAAAGGGCCTTAGGGGTCCAGGGCATGCAACCAGAGCTTGGGGAAAAACATCACACAACAAGTCAGTGGTAAAGTATGTCACAAGGTCCTTATGGCTATTATAATACCCCATTATAATATCCCTTTGAGTCAACTGGCTAGGTGGCAAACGTTCATCATGGTCCAGTGGCTAAATCCAAAATTCCAAGTGTCCTGGAGTTTGTGCCAGGCCCTGAAGGGCTGTTGGTTGTGGAGGTTAGGGGAGTCCCACCCTAGCCCCAAAAAGTGGGTTGTGACAACCATCCATCCCACTTAATTTTAAAGCTATTGGTTTAGTGGCACATTTCTGCCAAGGCCACTAATAGTTTTCAGTTGGTGGCAGGCTGCTTCAAATCTCATGGAATAGTGTATCCATATTCACATACAAATCTACACATGTATTTTCTGGCATACAGTATATATACAAAAATGCACGTACACTGATATCACTATATAAAGGTGAATATAATGATGGGGCCATAGCAAAATTAGGAATATTAACTGTCAAACAAATCTAAATGAGTTAGGGCAGCATAAAACCTAAATGTGCCACTGGAAACAAATATGTATATATCACATATATAGTTCTCAGCAATACGGGTTGTTGCTAACGTTTGCGGGCTCGCATAGCGAACCCGCTGCAACTGCGGCCCTTTGCAAAGCGAGGGCCGCAGTTGCTTGCAAGGACACTGGTGGAGACGCTCATCCCTACGACCCTGTGCGACTTAGGCAGGGAATGCCTAAGGCGCTCACTGCACTGGTGGAGATGAGCGTTGTAGGCGCTCATACCTACAACCCGCGGAACTACACATCAACACAAAACTCAATTACACACTTAAGAATGCGTCCCGTAACACTTGCAACAAGGAAAGCAAGACTTACAAAAAAAAATACGACCCACGGCACTTAGAAAAAATAAATAAATACGAGGTACAAAAAATACGAAGTTAACCGCCAAACCACACACATACAAAAACAACAATAACACCACCAAAATTAACAAAAAAAAACATCACTCACAGCACGGGGGGACAGCCATGATGTCTTGGAGTCAGGTTGCACGACAATTGAACCACAATTTGCAAGTTTCCACACACGCGACATAAGCGACAAAAAAAATGGCAGACGAAAAAAAATAAAACGAGGCTACGCGACCAATAAACACGCTAAAACACGGCAGACACATAAAACTTCTACACAAGACCGTACGAGGTATAAAATACACTATTAGGGAGGACGCAAAATGCTCCACACCCGCGTAACACAAACACAATCGCCGCCATTTTACAACACTAACATTACTATTCCAAAATGCAGATTTACACACCTAAACAAACGATTTGTGCTCGCACATGCAGCCTACTTATACTACACAGGCTACACGACCAATAAACATGCAAAAAAACGCCAGACACATAAGACTTTTACACAAGCCCGTACAAGGTATAAAATACACTATTAGGGAGGACGCAAAATGATCCACACCCTCGTAACACATACACAATCGCCGCCACTTTACAACACTAACTTGCAACCAATAACATTACCAACTGCAGAATGACACATCTAAACAAGTGGTTTGCGCTTGCGCACGCAGCCTGCTTATACTACACACTGCACACAATGCTGACACTTACACCTCAGCTCTGCAAGAGTGCAAATGTACATTGTATGCTGCAGTAACATCAAAAAAGATTGTTAGCTCTTCAGAATATTGCTTGATGCAATAGGTAAAGCATATTAATTTATTATTTTATTAATTCATTAATTATCATAAAAAAATACATAGAGAAAAAAAAAAGGACCAGGCGACAGGATCGCAACAAATGCTGAAGGCGTTCAGTGTGCGACTCACAATGAGCACCGAGGGTGCTCAGACGAGCAAAAGTACACCAGGGGAGAGGCTCGCAATGAGCGCCAAAGGCGTTCAGCGTGGCCCTTTCAATGAGCGCCGAAGGGTCTCAGATGACCATATAAACACCAACCGAGAGGCTCGCAATGAGTGCCGAAGGTACTCAGACGACCAAAAGACTTACTTTGTGTGCCAAACAGCATTACCTGCCTTACAAATTTGTGACCTTCATTTTTTGACGGGCAATTCGCTAGTTTTTTGTAAAAGAGATTACTTGCAGCACTGACTGTTTTGCAGAAATGGCATAAACTAGGAATAAGTTAGGTCTGAGGAGAGCAGTCCTGATGTATTGTGCATTCTGATGTGCATTTTATGAGATAAAAAGGTGCAAGGCTGTGAACTTTCTATTCTCTTTGACAGTGACGTGCACATATGCATGTCATACGCTTTCACTTATCAGTATGGCATAACTGAGATATTTCTCAGATATAACAGCCTTGATAAATATGTTTGTGTTAATAGTCCTGTGCTTCATTAGTAAGGCATCCTTCAATGGCTCTAAAATAAATCTGTTACCAAAACGTACCTGTACAACAGTATATATTTTTATATGAAAAATTGCTCTATCAAACCAGTTCATGGCTACTTACCAGTATTTCCCAACCATGGATTCCATGAGAATATAACTCCACATGTTCTCTCTTTATAGATGGGCTATGAGACCCTGGGTAAGATTATGATATCTTAGGGGCATTTTGAGTTTTTTTCAGGTCCTGTAGAGCCAGTTATTGGTACTAGAGAGGTATTATTTGTTTGAACAGGAGCCATTGTGAGATACAACAATTATTGTACTGCTGAATTTGTTTTGGAAACAGCAAAGAATACTTGTTTTTTTAGGTAACCACTTGGTTAGCATTTTAGCTACTATTAAAATATAACCTCACACTCTCTCCTGGCTCCCAAGAATATCACCTAACTCAGATATCTCTGGTCTCTCTGTCCCACTCACCCTCTCTCCTGGCTCCCAAAAACATCACCTAACTCAGATATCTCTGGGCTCTCTGTCCCACTCACCCTCTCTCCTGGCTCCCAAGAACATCACCTAACTCAGATATCTCTGGTCTCTCTGTCCCACTCACCCTCTCTCCTGGCTCCCAAAAACATCACCTAACTCAGGTACCTGGACTTCTAAGGATTATCTGCCATTGTTAATGATTATTTATCAATAGAGATGTCGCGAATAGTTCGCCGGCGGGCTGTTCCCGGCGAACATCGCATGTTCGCGTTCACGGCGAACTGAGAACATATGCGATATTCGACCCGCCTCCTATACATTATCATTGAGCAAACTTTGACCCTGCAACTCACAGTCAGCAGACACATTCCAGCCAATCAGCATCATACCCTGCCTTCCACACCCTTCTACCTCATGGACAGCAGCCATTTTGGAATCATAACTAACTTGCAGTCTTACTGAGAGGAGGCTGAGTGTAGGTGATACTGCATCAATAGGGAAAACCATAGCTAGGCTACTGTACACAGTGTGCAATACAGTCCTGAAGGACTCTTTTGATCTCTGCTGCAAGGACACCCCTGTGTCTCTTCCCCCCCTTATCATCATCCTCCCCTCACCTTAGCACCCAACCCTAACACCCCTCACACTTATCCCTAACACCTAACCCTATCATCCCTCACCCTAACACCTAACCCTAACACCCCTCACACTTATCACTAACACCCCTCACTGTAACCCTAACACCCCTCACACTTATCCCTAACACCCCTTACCCTAACCCTAACACCCCTCACACTTATCCCTAACACCTAACCCTAACATCCCTCACCCTAATACCTAGCCCTAACACTTATCCCTAACACCCCTCACCCTAACCCTAATACCCCTCACACTTATCCCTAACACCTCTCACCCTAACACCTAACCCTAACACCCCTCACACTTATCCCTTACACCCCTCACCCTAACACCCCTCACACTTATCCCTAACACCTAACCCTAACATCCCTCACCCTAACACCTAACCCTAACACCCCTTACACTTATCCCTAACACCCCTCACCCTAACACCCCTCACACTTATCCCTAACACCCCTTACCATAACCCTAACACCCCTCACACTTATCCCTAACACCTAACCCTAACATCCCTCACCCTAACACCTAACCCTAACACCCCTTACACTTATCCCTAACACCCCTCACCCTAACACCTAACCCTAACACCCCTCACACTTATCCCTAACACCGCTTACCCTAACCCTAACACCCCTCACACTTATCCCTAACACCTAACCCTAATATCCCTCACCCTAACACCTAACCCTAACACCCCTCACACTTATCCATAACTCCCCTCACCCTAACCCTAACACCCCTCACACTTATCCCTAACACCTAACCCTAACATCCCTCACCCTAACACCTAACCCTAACACCCCTTACACTTATCCCTAACACCCCTCACCCTAACACCTAACCCTAACACCCTTCACACTTATCCCTAACACCCCTTACCCTAACCCTAACACCCCTCACACTTATCCCTAACACCTAACCCTAACATCCCTCACCCTAACACCTAACCCTAACACCCCTTACACTTATCCCTAACACCCCTCACCCTAACACCTAACCCTAACACCCCTCACACTTATCCATAACACCCATCAACCTAACATCTAACCCTAACATTCTCACACTTATCTCTAAGACCTAACACCCCTCACACTTATTCCTAACATGCCTCATCCTAACACCTAACCCTAATACCCCCTTACACTTATCCCTAACAGCCCTTACCCTAACACCTAACCCTAACATCCCTTACCCTAACACCCATCACACTTATCCCTAACACCCCTAACCCTAACACCTAACCCCCTCACCCTTATCCCTAACACCCCTTACCCTAACACCCCTCACACTTATCCCTGTGTCTCTTCCCCCCCTTAACATCAAGGGAGGGGGAGGATGATGAGAGAGGGGGGAAGAGACACAGGGGAGGATGATGAGGGAGGGGGGAAACAGACACAGGGGAGGATGATGAGGGAGTGGGGAAAGAGATACAGAGGAGGGTGATGAGGAAGGGGGGAAAGAGACACAGGGGAGGATGATGAGGGAGGGGGGGAGAGACACAGGGAATTATGATGAGGGAGGGGGAAAAGAGACACAGGGGAGGATGATGATGGAGGGGGGAAGAGACACAGGGGAGGATGATGAGCGAAGGGGGTAAAGAGATACAGGGGAGGATGATGAGGGAGGTGGGAGGATGATGAGGGAGGGGGGATGAGACACAGGGGAGGGTGATGAGGAAGGGGGGAAAGAGACACAGGGGAGGATAATGAGGGAGGGGGTAAAGAGATACAGGGGAGGATGATGATGGAGGGGAATGTTAGGTTATTTATGCCCTTTATGGATTAAAACCAGACTCTGCATCAACTATGTAATTTTCCGTGGGAGTTTTGACATGGATCCCCCTCCGGCATGCCACAGTCCAGGTGTTAGTCCCCTTAAAACAACTTTTCCATCACTATTGTGGCCAGAAAGAGTCCCTGTGGGTTTTAAAATCCGCCTGCCCATTGAAGTCTATGGCGGTTTGCCGGGTTCGCCGGTTCGCGAACATTTGCGGCGGTTCGCGTTCGCGGTTCGCGAACCAAAATGTAATGTTCGCGACATCACTATTTATCAATTTTGTGATTAATATCTGTTACACTATCTGCTTACATATCTGCAGTCACTTTTCATCTGTAAATAATTGTATACCTGTGATTTCCTATGTACCTTCCCCCATTATTAGCATTGTTTGTTTCAAGCCATGTGTTGTGGGTTGTAACTTATATCCCATCTTAAACCACTCTCATTTGCCCTAAGATATCTCTGGTCTCTGTCCGACTCACCCTCTCTCAATCCCCTCCCTCACTGCCCCTCACCCAACCCACTCCTTGTTAGCTTTAATTTATTCATTCAGTCACACTAATCTTCTACACCTGACCAATTTGCAGCATTTGCTAACTATTCCCATTAACCCTTTACACAATATTTCCTCTTGCCTGCTTCTTTCTCATATCCCTCTGTCTTTTCCTCAGACTCTTCTTAACTTCTCCACTTTTTGTCTGCAACACACCCATCTCACCTCTCATGCCTTCCTCTCCACTTTTACTCACCCATGAACTCCTTCTACTTAAGCTGTGGTTAAACTATGTGTCTCCTGACATTTCCATCTGCAGGTTACATTATCTGTCCACTAGGGACAGATACCATATTACATAATAGTGCCAATCACTTTCTATCACATATTTTCCATCTCTAACTAATGCATAACCTAACCTCTTTATTTTCACAACTTCCTTCCTACGTACCTCTAACTTCCTTCCTAACCTTGCTATTCCTTATAATAATAGTCTAAGTTGGTGAAGTTAAATGAGAAAAATATATATATATACATAAAACTATTTTTTAAAAACATAAAACATAAAATTGACATGTGCGGATGTATTTACCCCCTTTGTTATGAAGCCCATAAAAAGCTCTGGTGCAATCAATTACCTTCAGAAGTCACATAATTAGTGAAATGATGTCCACCTGTGTGCAATCTAAGAGTCACATGATCTGTCATTACATATACACACCTTTTTTGAAAGCCCCAAGAGGCTGCAACACCTAAGCAAGATGCACCCCTAACCAAGCACTGCCACAACGACCAAGGAACTCTCCAAACAAGTAAGGGACAATGTTGTTGAGAAGTACAAGTCAGGGTTAGGTTATAAAAAAATATCCAAATCTTTGATGATTCCCAGGAGCACCATAAAATCTATCATAACCAAATGGAAAGAACATGGCACAACAGTAAACCTGCCAAGAGACAGCTGCCCACCAAAACTCACAGACCGGGCAAGGAGGGCATTAATCAGAGGCAGCACAGAGACCTAATGTAACCCTGGAGGAGCTGCAGAGTTCCACAGGCGAGACTGGAGTATCTGTACATAGGACGACAATAAGCCATACTCTCCATAGAGTTGGGCTTTATGGCAGAGTGGCCAGAAGAAAGCCATTACATTCAGCAAAAAATTAAATGGCACGTTTTGAGTTTGCGAAAAGGCATGTGGGAGACTCCCAAAATGTATGGAGTAAGGTGCTCTGGTCTGATGAGACTAGAATTGATCTTTTCAGCCAACAAAGAAAACGGCATGTCTGGTTCACACCCAACACATCACATCACCAAAAGAACACCATCAGTGAAACATGGTGGTGGCTGCATCATGCTGTGGGGATGTTTTTCAGGAGCCAGGACTGGGAAAATGGTCAGAGTTGAGGGAAAGATGGATGGTGCTAAATACAGGGATATTCTTGAGCAAAACCTGTACCACTCTGTGCATGATTTGAGGCTAGGATGGAGGTTCACCTTCCAGCAGCACAATGACCCCAAACACGCTGCTAAAGCAACACTTGAGTGGTTTAAGGGGAAACATGTAAATGTGTTGGAATGGCCTAGTCAAAGCCCAGACCTCAATCCAACAGAAAATCTGTGGTCAGACCTAAAGATTGCTGTTCACAAGCGCAAACCATCCAACTTGAAGGAGCTGGAGCAGTTTTGCAAGGAGAAATGGGTAAAAATCCCAGTGGTAAGATTTGGCAAGCTCATAGAGACTTATCCAAAGCGACTTGGAGCTGTGATTGCCGCAAAAGGTGGCTCTACAAAGTTTTTACTTTAGGGGGGTGAATAGTTATCCACATTGACTTTTTCTGTTATTCTGACCTATTTGTTGTTTGCTTCACAATAATAATAATACAAAAAAACATCTTCAAAGTTGTGGGCATGTTCTGTAAATTAAATGATGCAAATCCTCAAACAATCCATGTTTATTCCAGGTTGTGAGGCAACAAAATACGAAAAATGCCAAGGGGGTGAATACTTTTGCAAGCCATTGTACTTACAAATTACACATAATACAAATACACATATATTAAATAACACACATAGATACACAAAGAGCTAGGTCTCTCCATACACAAAACACACACCATCCCATACCCCACACCCCATCCCCTAACAGTTATTAAATATACATAATTTTTTTCCCATTATCCTTATATTCTTTTTGAGATAAGTATGGAGGGAGGAGAGAGGAGGGGAGAGGAGCTGAGGGGGGGGTGAGAAGTAGAGCCAATCAGGAGGCACCAAGGTGAGAGCCAATCAGAATAGAATACACCCCTATATCCCATTATGATTAGCCGATGTAACTGGCAATAATTTTTAAACCAATCAGCAAGCACTATTGCCTTCAGCCAATCAGAATGGGATACACCGCTGTGGGGTGTATCCCATTGTGATTGGCTCCAAGCATCTGTGTCTGGCTGCAATCTGATTGACAGTTACATATGCCAATGGGAAAACACACATGCTTGAAGCCAATCATAATCGGATCCCATTCTGATTGGCTGAAGGCAATAGAGCCATCTGATTGGTTTACAAATTATTGCTAGTTACATCGGCCAATCAGAATGGAATATAGGGGCGTATCCCATTCTGATTCTCATTTAGAAATTTTACCTCAGAATGCAAAAGAAGCCTCATTTGCGCCGGACAGCTCCTGAGTGGAGGAGCTCCGTTAGATTATTAAACATTTTTAGCCCATCAGATTTTTTTGGAGGGGGCCTGCCGTCGAAGACCTTGAGGAGGGTGGGGGCATCGCTGGATGGGCATTTTGGACATGGGCAGTGGCCTATTTAGAATGTATTGTTTTACTTGTTGTATTTATGTATGTATTAATTGTAATGTTTCTTTTTTTGTAGGGGTCCCGGACCTGTGGTCATTTTTAGACTGGGTCCTTGCCTAGGGACAAAGCACAGAAAACCATCGTCACTGGAGGGGCATTTGGGCAAGGTAAATGGTCATATTTACTCTATTCTAGGTTTAGTAAGGGGGGTTGTTTTAGGTGAAATTTAGGGTTTTTAATTGTATGTATTTAGGGGTCTTATTGTATATATTTAGGGGATTTAATTGTATGTATTTAGGGTTTTTAGTTGTATATATTTTGGGGTTTTAACTGTATATATTTAGGGGTTTTATTGTATATGTTTAGGGTTTTTTATTGTATGTAATTTATGTTTTGATTTGGTGTAATATAGTCTATTTTTATTTTCTGTAATGTAGGCTTTTTTTAATGTAATTTAGTTTTTTTTTCCTTTATGTGATTTACTTTTTTTTATTTTATGTATTGTAGAATTGTTTCAGTAATATGTTTTTTCAGTAATGTGTTTTTTTAATTTTTTAGTAATCTATTTTTTTATTTGATGTAATGTAGTTTTTTTTTATTTTCAGTAATGTAGTTTTTATTTTGTGTAATTAGTGTTTTTTTTATTTTCTGTAACTAGTGGGGTAGTAGGGATTTTATTAGGCAGTTAGGTAGGTAGGGGTTAATAGGATAGGGTATGGGGGATAATAGGATAGGGTAGAGGGGGTTAATAGGATAGGGGTTTACTGGGGGTTAATTAGTTAGAGGGGTTTATTAGTTAGAGGTGGGTTTATTACTTAGAGGGGGGTTAATTAGTTAGAGGGGGTCAATTAGTTAGAGGGGGTTTATTACTTAGAGGGGGTTAATTAGTTAGAGGGGGTTTATTACTTAGAGGGGGGTTTATTATTTAGAGGGGGGTTTATTACTTGGAGGGGGTTAATTAGTTAGAGGGGGTTTATTACTTAGAGGGGGGTTAATTAGTTAGAGGAGGTTTATTACTTAGAGGGGGGTTTATTACTTAGAAGGGGGTTAAATAGTTAGAGGGGGTTAATAGTGTAGAGGTGGGTTATTGATGTAGAGGGGGGCTTAATAGTCTAGAGGGGGCTTAATAGGGTAGAGGGGGTAATAGTGTAGAGGGGGTAATAGGGTAGAGAGGGGGGTAATAGTCTAGAGGGTGGCTTAATAGTCTAGAGGGGGCTTAATAGTGTAGGTGGCTTAATAGGGTAGAGGAGGGTTAGTAGTCTAGAGGGGCCTTAATAGAGGGGGGCTTAATAGGGTAGAGGAGGTTAATATTGTAGAGCTGGGGTTAATTATGTTGAGGGGGGTTATAGAATGGTATAGGGTAGGATAGGGGTTAATAGGGTAGGAGTTTATTGGGTACAGTTAGGGTTAATGGGGTATAGTTAGGGTTAATGGGGTATAGATAGGGTTAATGGGGTATAGTTAGGGTTAATAGTGTAGTGTAGTGCTTAGACTTTGTGTCATGAGGGTCCTGGAGGACCCTCATGCTTATAGTGTTAATATGGGAGTTCATAGTGTCCTATAGGTGTCTATATAGACCCCTTTTGGACTGAGGGGTTAATTATTGTCTCATGAGGGTCTATATTGACCCCCATGAGTGATGGGGTTATTTTAGGTGCCGGGCGGGTACCTATAGTACCCCCGCGACAAGGGTTAAGTTTTTTATTTATCGCGATCTGAACCCCCGCCTTAAGGGTTAATGTGATGACACTGCGTGGCTCCCAATTGGGGTTAATGTTAGGTGCTGCGGTGGTACTTACAGTACCCCCGTGGCCTATATTGTGCATAAGTGTGCCGCGGACCCTTTAAGGACCCGGTGGCGGCAGGAAATAAAAATGTTTAAATGCGGCGGGGGTCCTCATCGGGCCCCCCACTGCAAGAGTTAATGTTGGGGCAGTGGGGGGGTCCCAATGGGGACCCCCAGCATGGGGTTAATGTGAGGACCGTGCGGGGGTCCTCTCTAGCACATGTAGGACTTCGTCCTTCATTTGCAATTTACGAGTTGGGATACGTTTGAAAACTTGGAGGAATCGGGCAATTGAATATCGATTTGCGTTTTTAGCCCTGCGAATGTGACGGTTTAAAGGCTTCAGAGTGCTGTAGGCTACGAGTTTGCTGGCCGCTATTTTTGCATGACCGTAACTCGTAACCCGATCCACGCGCGCAAAAAGACACCAACTGAATAGCAAATTTGCCTGCGATCTCACTTGTGGGCCCTCGTAACTCAAATTCGGCAAATTGAATCAGGCTCACAGTTCATATAGAGAGAAACAATACACAGATTAGCCTGCATCACTAACAATGGATTGTCACAGTTCTTCTAGCTATATAAAAAGTTTTATCACTACCTTAAACTACCTTAGATATGCAAAATAATTCCAAAACAATGATAACAAATTATCAGCCCCATTAAATTCCAGCCTTGTAGATACAAGGTTTGTACTTAAGCCCTCAAGTGCCTCAAATTTAGAAAAGTTACGACGCTATTAAATTAGCCCTGCTGCGAGCAACGTGTGAGCTACGCCGCAGGGCCATCCGTGTCAAACACAGAGAAACTGTGCAGTAGGAGTGACAGCCTGCGAGATGATCTCGCAGACTCCCCCACCTCATCACTTGCCGAAGGCGTCCCGTTCTGTCAGTTCTACATACAGGCCCTGCCATGGGGGGCACTCCAAGTACGCCCTGGCACTTTAAATTAACCCCCCTCTATGCTGGAGGTCCCCATCGGGACCCCCGAAGTGTCCCCCATATTAACCCCTTGCTGCAGGGTTCCATTAACCCATCAATCCTGACCCCGCTGCATTTAAAAATTCTAAATTTCCCGCCTCGCAGGCCCTTAAAGGACCTTAAAGGTCTTGAAAGGACTCGCACTAAAAAAATATTACCCCTGCCACAGGAGTCCCATAAGTACCCCCTCCAGGCACCTAAAATGATCCCCATCACTCATAGGGGTCTAAACAGAGCGCCATGAGCACTTAATTAACCCTATAACTCATGGGGCTCTATATAGAGCCCCATGATAATAAAATTAACCCCATCAGTCATGGAACTCTAAACAGAGCGCCATGAGCACTTAATTAACCCCCTCAGTCCAATAGGGGTCTATATAGGACACTATGAACCCCTAGTTTAACCCTACAAGTACTATGAGGGTCTAAGCACTGCACTACACTAATAACCCTAACTATACCCCATTAACCCCTTAACCCTAACTATACTCCATTAACCCATACTAAACCCTATCTAACCCTAACTGGGCCTATCTAACCCGTACTGGGCCAATCAAACCTAACTGGGCCTATTTAACCCCATCTAGCCCTATTTAATCCCATCACTTATGGGGTCTATACAGACCCCCATAAGCCTCCATTTAACCCCATCCCTTATGGGGGTCTATATAGACCCCCGTAAGCCTCTATTTAACCCAATCAGGACAATGCAAAGCCTATTATTAACCTCATAAGTGCCATGAGGGTCCTCCAGGACCCTCATGACACTAAGTACAAACACTACACTACACTATCCCCCCAATAAGGACCCTCATGGCACTTATGGGGTTAATAAAAGGGTTTTCATTGTCCTATGAGGGTCTCCAAAGACCCTTACGGGTCTGATTGGGTTAAATAGAGGCTTAGGGGGGTCTGTATAGACCCCCATAAGTAATGGGGTTAATTGGGACTAGATGGGGTTAAATAAGACCAGTTAGGGTTATTAGGTTCAGATAGGTTTAAATAGGCTCAATTAGGGTTGGATTTGACCAGTAAGGGATAGATAGGCCCAGTAAGGGTTATTAGGTCCAGATAGGGTTAGATAGGTCCAGTAAGGGTTAGATAGTGTTTAGTATGGGTTAATGGAGTATAGTTAGGGTTAGGGGGTTAATGGGTATAGTTAGGTTTAATAGTGTAGTGTAGTGCTTAGACTTTACCATGAGGGTCCTGGAGCACTTGTAGGGTTAACCTAGGGGTTAATAGTGTCCTATAGGGGTCTTTATAGACCCCTATTGTACTGAGGGGGTTAATTTTAGTCTCATGGGGCTCTGTATAGAGCCCCATGAGTGATGGGATTAATTTTAGGTGCCTGGGGGGATACTTATAGTACCCCCGTGGCAGGGGTCAATATTTCTTTAACGTTGGTCCTTTCACGACCTTTACGGGGATCCCCGCTGCAAGGGGTTAATGTGGGGCTGCGGGGGTCCCTATGGACCCCTGCAGCAAGGGGTTAATATGGGGGCTGCAAGGGTCACCATGGGGACCTCCAGCATTGAGTGGGTTAATGTTAGGTGACTCGGGGATACTTGCAGTACTTCTGCGGTCGGGATTGGTTGATGGTGTGCCGCTGGCCCTTTAAGGACCCGCGGCAGGAGATTTTACATTTTTAAATGCAGCCGGGGCCTGATCGATGCCGATCAGGGACCCCCGCTGCAAGGGGTTAATGTGGGGAGGCTGCAGGGGTCCCTATGGACCCCTGCAGCAAGCGGTTAATATGGGTCACTTTGGTGGTCCCTATAGGGACCCCCAACATAGAGGGGGGTTAATGTTAGGTGCCACGGGGGTACTTACAGTACCCCCGTGGCAGGGATTCGCTAATGGTGTGCCGCGTGCCCTTTAAGGAGCTGCGGCGGGACATTTGAAAACATTAAATGCAGCGAGGGCCTAATCGTTGCCGATCGGGGACCCCTGCTGTACGGTGTTAATGTGGGTAGGCTGCAGGGGTCTCGATAGGGACCCCTGCAGCATGGGGATGTGTTTAGGGAGCAGGGGGAGCATTAGACAGCTGTGTCGGGCTGCTCCGATGCAGCACGTATAGGCTTTAGGATCCCTTGCAAGCACTTTTTTGTGCCCGTAGGGATTCTTTCGAGGTGCGAGGTTCTTATCTTTCATCAGATGGGCAATTGCATAGCTCACCCTTTTAAGATGTTACTATCATTTCAAATGCTCTATATTTTCAGGTATACCAAGCATATAACATGAATATCTTGATACATTGCACATTTGGATATTATGCTAGTCCCACAACTAATACTATTCTGTGTTACATATGGCTATATTGTATTTAAAACATGGTCACTTACCAGCTTTAAAATTATGCTTTTTTTGTTTATCACATTAAGTTAGAACTGATTCATGCCTCCTATTAAGCTGAATCTGACTGTCTATAAGTGTGCCATTATTCCTATAAACCAGATTTTTGCTTATACATCATATATAAACCACTGGATCAAATCCATTTTCTCTTCTGACAACAAGGCTATTTGCTTCTCCTGCCCCACAAAACACGTATTTCGATACTGTATCTTCCCTTTTATTCATCTCTCACTCCTTGCTACATAAATGTACCACTTTCACCTTTTTTTCCAACATGAAAACTTTTCAAAGACTCTGTCATTACATATAGAACTCAAGTGAAATGGGTTAGAACTCAGGTATCTCAAAGAGTAAATTACATTAAATACAAAGTCAGATGTCTTCAACACAGGAATTCATATTTTGTTCCTGGCAAAATAATACATATAAAAATACAATAGGATATTAGCAAAAATCTTATAATTTTGTGTTTGCAATCACATTATAAATTTGTGAAAAGGAATTTTTTATTATGTTTATATATCATACAATTTTAACAATAGTTAAACATTCTGAAGCAGTGTACAATCTGAACAAAATGCACTGAAATCAGAGATATGCTTACCTGATCTAATCCCATTGTTTGCTGGATTTTCATAAATAATGCATATTGTGCTATTATTTTGACTGCCTAGTAAATAAAGTAGAGCTGCCTCAATTGATTGTTCTATTTTTTTTTTGCTATTTCTTATCTGCTGCAGGAGAAGTCAAACATGATGTCACCTGAGCTGTTTCTGGTATGTTAGTTTACATAAGGTCTATGGGGCTGATCGTTCACAGACTTGCAGAACTGATACTTATATTAAACGAGTATAAAACTGTCAATAAATACTTGATATTACAAACAAATACTATGGCTAGTAAAAACAAAAGCTAAAAAAAATTTAAAATTTGAACTTTCTTTAGTATTTATGGGTAGAAGAAAATCTGTGGTGGGGTGTAGGCCCAACAGGCTTAGGGAAGCACATTTCTATGGGGCAGCAGGATGACTGAAGGTGCCAGTGCAGTACCAGTTCTGTCTCTAAGTATACCTAACATGTTCTGATATAAATAAATCAAATAAACCTATGATTTGGGATATAGCAAGGGATAGGAGGAGTAATAACCAGGATGTGGGTGCGCTCAAGTAAAGGTGGCATGGGCGCCCATCGGTCTGAATGGACTGAGGGCAGCATAAATCCTAAATACACCATGAGGCAAATCAATAGAACACTAAAAATGCAGTTTAGCAGCAAATGTTTCAGTTGTAACATATAAAAACTTTATATAAAATATCCTCAATTCTTTCAACTATAATGTAGTTGTTTATTTTATATGCTTTTGAGAATATGTAATATATTAATTCTTACCCTAGATGGCGCTGCCTTCCCTTGTTTGTAGTCTTCCAGACGAGAAGTACTTGAAGAGCAGATAAAAGTAGCTTCTAATGTACACAACTAGGGACATATTATAAAGACACACTTTTAATAGCCCTGTCTATCCCTAGGATAAACAGGGATTTGTTCAAGTTGCAATTAACCCTACTTTGATGTGAGGAAGTGTGTAGATTCAGCATACGCTGTAATTAATTATGAAATAATACAGAAATGTGCAAAACCTCTTTATTTTAATGCCCACATGCACCTATTTCATAGTCAAAATATTATTTACAATTCACTTTCTTTCAAAAGATATAATGCCTATAATTCTACGTATGATAATAACATACAGCAACAATCATCAACTCTTTATTTATTGGTAGGCAAACAACAAAATACATCCCAGAACTAGACCCTGTGCAAGAAGCACTATAGTATTATTTTTATATCTTGGAAGTATCATTTTTTAGGGGCATAACAAATTGTTTTTAAATTATTTTTTCCCCATGTTTTTGTTACCAATACATTACATTTTTTAGATTTTGTGATGAGCCTTCTCTTGTGATCTCCTGTTTTTACCATTTGTGTCTAGATGGATATCTTTCTGTTTTAGACAGAGCACCTGAGTGCAGTGACAGAGCTAATAAATGGAGGGCCCCAGTGCAAAATATTTTGGGGACCCCCTTGCAACCTCTCTATAAACCCCATTGGGGTCAACAAAAAAGCCCAAAGTATGTGTAGTTGTTCAGATTACCTATACAGTAATGAAATCACTTTTCTAAAAAACAATTATCTGCTCCCTTCTTAGGGTGGGGGAGTAGGTTGCATAAATGTGAATAGACCTAGGGCAGCACAAATACAAAATACATAATTGATTAATATTAATACATGCATGTTTTTTAGTGTTGAATTGGGATGTATTAAGTGGAGAGGTGAAGAATTTTTGGACTTTTCCTAACTTTTATGTAAATATAGGGCCTCATTCAATTAGGGCTCGTAAAATGGTTGCAAATTCCTGATTCCCTAAG
Organism: Discoglossus pictus; assembly: GCA_027410445.1. Classification (NCBI taxonomy): domain Eukaryota; kingdom Metazoa; phylum Chordata; class Amphibia; order Anura; family Alytidae; genus Discoglossus; species Discoglossus pictus. The sequence continues at coordinate 341,011,383 of CM050165.1, read as the reverse complement.
TTTTGGCTACGTACTCTAGTAGCACTACGTTTGCGCTGCTATTCAATTGGCCGCAGTCACACGTTAGCCCTCCTTCCTGATGATCGCAAACCCTGCCATCGGCAGTAAGTGCGGGCTAGTACATGATCGCGGACGCAAGCCCGTCAATCGTGCTTCAAGCCCGCAAACGCGGAATAAATGCATATATAAAATCAAGACAGCACTGAAAGGCACTGTAAATGATGGGGATCACAATGGGGGACATTGGGATTAAAAGCACTATATTCTCAAGCTCGCACATCACCAATAGCCAATACTATAATTTCCTTCCAAAGTCCGACGGGCTTGTATAACAAGTTAAGGGCTTTGAGGTCATTCAATCCTGAGCCCATAACTTGTTCTTCTTTGGCCAGAAATTACAGTATTGGCTATTGGCGATGTGCAAGCTTGACAGTGTTGTGCTATTAATCCTAATGTCACCCACTGTGTTCCCCATCATTTACAGTGCTGACCTGATTTTATATTTGCATTTACAGTGCTCCGTGTTTGCAGCAAGAAGCAAGATTCACTGGCTTGCGTCCTGGAGGACTCTAATGGCACTTATAGTGTTAATTGTGTCCTATAGGGGTCTATATAGAACGCTATTGGACTGAGAGGGTTAATTATGGGGTTCTATATTGACCCCGATGTGTGATGGGGTTAATTTTAGGTGCCTGGGGGTACTTATAGTACCCCTGTGGAATGGGTTCATTTTTTATTTAGGGCGGATCCTTTAAGGACCTCAGCGGCGCCAATTTGAAATGCTGCAGGGATCCCGATCGGGACCCCCACAGCAAGTGTTAATATGGGTCCTTCCGGGGGTCCTGACAGGGACCCTGCAGCATGGGGGATTTTATGTTAGTTGCTGTGGCGGTACTTACTGTACACCAGTGACATGGGGGTAACCGTTTGTGCGCCGCGGGCCCTGCAGCAAGGCGTAATGTGGGTCCCTGCGGGGGTCCCAATTGGGACCCCTGCATTATGGGGTTAATGTGGGGACTCTGTGGGGCTCCCGATCGGGACCCCTGACTTATGGGGTTAATGTGGGGAAACTGCAGGGGTCCTGATCGGGACCACTGCACCAAGGGGCTTTGATTTGGGAGTAGCGGGAGGATACGTAAGGGCTTTGCAAGCCCTTGCGACACCTTCTTGGTGCAAGAAAGCTCAAGTTGGCTTTTTGCCAGTTATGGGTTTGACGGGGTGGATAGGAAGGAGTGATCGCAGCAATTGAATAGCAAATTGCGATTTGGGACTTGCGGCCTTGAAAGATCAAAGGCTTTGGGGGAAGTAACTAGAGATTTCTCAAATCATAAAGGGATCGCAGGTCGCAGCAGATAACGCAATCGGAGGACGTGATCGGAAGGCAATTAAATAGCAACCAAGCTTGTGATCACCCCTTGTGACCACGTTTTCCAAAATCGGAGCAATTGAATGACGTCTGTAGTTCTGAGGCTTCCAATTTTTATTTTTCTGGTTGTCAGATAGACTGATGTAGCAAAAGGGACAAGGTAACTACAAAATTATTTCTAAAACTAGAAAAAACAAGAAAAACAATAACAGCAGAAAAGAAAAAGAAAAAATAACAAGGGGGAAACCACAACGTGAGAAAAAAATAAATAAACTACAGCAGTTTATTCAGTGGATTTAAGCTTTATGAGTATTGTACCTAGGAAAGGAACACATTCCTTACCTTTCAAGGAAAATTAGTGATTGATCCTCCGGGTCCCAAACCTCCTCTAGGGTGTACACTTTGTTTGTGGTGGTATATAAGGGTGTGATTTACATAATACCTGTTGCAATACTTTCCCGGAAATCTATCCAGGGACCCCATATTTGCAAAAGGATTTCCACTGAGTCTGTAAGAATATCTATGAGATGCTCGTGTAGCATGATATGGTTTAATTTCTGCCTGACCGATTGGAAATCTAGTGTTATACACTTCCATCTCCTTGCAATGTGATTTTTTGCTCTGAGCAATATAAATTGTAACAGTTTTTTTTGTTGAGGAGATAGGTTTCCCAGTAAGATTCCCAGCAAGCATGTCTCCAAATGTGGTTTTATTTGGACAGAGAACAAATCAGAGGCAAAGAGTCAGTTTCATATTTTATTATCCTTTTATTTGCTATAATTGCAAAATAATATTTTTTTTGTACTAAAGTGCACACCAGTTATGTGTTTTTGTGGCCCAATATAAAAATATTCAGAGATACTTGGAAAAATACAGTGGCTTAACCCTTGACACCCAGTGATAACGTTTGGGTATAGTTGGGTGAATCAGTGAGTACAGGTAGGTCCATCTGTGCTCAAGCAGCAACCACCTTTAATACTTGCCAGTTTATAGATCTTGATGAGGCCTTCTGCCTAATAATTTTTGGGGGAAAGTTCTGCATTTTATTTAGCACTACTATTTTATCTGTATAAAATAGTCACATACCATAGCCTGAAATCAAACCAGGATGAAGAAACCTGACTAGTAGTGGTTCTTCAGATATTAATGTTTTAATTTTTGATCTCCATGAGAAAATAATTGCAGTCACAGGCAGGCTAAGTAATGTTCCAACCACCAGTAATGTCACCCATACATGCTGGTAATTGGAATGCAAAGATTCCTTGCCGATGGCCATTTTTTCAATCTTAGTAGGTTTAAAATGGCAACTTGAATATCTCTAGGACAGAAGGTTCTTGATGTAATGAGCACAGAAATTAATTTAAAGGAATGGAAAAAAGGATTATGGAAAGAAGACATCTAGACAGACCCATATAATTAACTGTGTGAGTGCCAAGTGATTTGATTGATTATGGACTTTTTATTGTTTTGGATGCAGTCATGTAATTACTATAATGACTACAGAATAGCTTTGAGTTTATCCAGCTTTCTGTTTTAAGTGTACAGAAATGTAATGGGCATGAGGTAAGCTTGAGAGTCCATCAATGTCAAGGCTATTACCATCCATGTCAACAGAAACTTCTGATTGGAAATACAGTGTAGAGCTGAGCAGAGATCACAATCACTTAATTAACCTAAGGGTCACTGGCAGGCATTGGACATCAATATTCTTATGGAAAAGAATGACAAGTTCATCAATACCTTTTGTATTTTCAGTGCTTCCAGTCTAGTGCTTGAAATCTCCACATATCACTTTTCCACAGACAAAAGCTACTATTCGCTTTTGTGCTAATGGCATAGTAAGTGGCTTGGACAGATGCTGTACAAATTAAGTAGAAATGTGTTGGGCTGTCGATTTTTTAGGTTGTCTAAACATATTAAAAGTTGACTTTGCTCTTTAAAAAAATATTTTAGCCATATTGACATTCTAATTATAGAATACCTAATCCTAGTTTGTTTTGTTTTTTTACTGATTTTAATGTAAGGGATTTGTACAACATTGTACCTGCCTCCTCATGCTCCTTTTACATATCTGTTGTAACACTTCCTTATGAAGGAGTTAGAGCAGAAACCTGCAACATATGGCTCTAGAATCTAATGACATACTTCCTTGGTATTACTGTTATTGGTATTATTTCTGGACAGTAAGGAATGGTGACCATAAAACCACTTAATGGAATTTTGTTGATTTGAGACAAACTGTAGCTGTGAATTCAAAACATTGTTAGTTTGTTTTATTTTTACTCTTTGCAGAATATGCTCATTGTAATTATGGGTCTCCAGCGTTTCTTTAAAAACAGCCCCCTGCCATAAACAGTTGTTACTAAATATCAAATTCTACAAACTCCTTAAACAAGCACTGCTCTAAATACAAGTTTTATGGGGTAATACAAACTACATTTATTTACAATCTGTGTATTGCGAAATTTCGGCTGCACTGCATATACATATGTATATATATATATATATATATATATATATATATATATATATATACAGTATAAATAAATATATATATATATATATATATATATATATATATATATATACATGTATCTTACTGTGTCCAGACTTGCCAATTTTGATATTATTTGACAGAAACCTATTTTATATTTTGCTATTAATTTTTTATTCATTTCTGCAGCTACAAAGCAGCGTGTTGTTAGATTGTTGATTTGTTTCGTATTAAAAGATTTTAAGCAAGGTTTGAAATGAGAATCCCAGCATGCTGTTAAAATATAATCAGAAAGCACAGCCACTAAATTATTGGTTTTTCTGGATAATATCCAACAAGAAATTAAATTCTAAAATAGACTCTTCAATGCTGGCAGCTCAATTTAATGCAACATGTACACTAAACAGGTGGAAATTAAAATCAGCTCAAGTTGGAGGATGCATTTAGTCTCCCTTTATAAGCTATAGGGACTTGTCTTTCTACTATACATTGAAAGCTTTTCTAGAAGGCTTGAATATTAACTGTTTTGCTTCACTGCGATGCACACACCTTGGTACATTACAAATAAACTCTCCTTCAAACCACTGATGCCTACTACATAGTGTAAGCAGTAACAGTGTAAAATCTGGAAAAAATACAGGATGGTTTGGAACAGGTCCTTTAAAAAATAAGTTGATGCTAATATCACTGGGATGTGTTACATGCTCTTGACAACATTATTTAAGAACCAAAACTGATCTGATCTGAAACTTTATAAACCTAAATATCCAAAATATCACCAAAAACAGACCGTAACGGGCCAAAAAGGAACCTTTCATGCTAAAATTATTGTGATGTGTAAAATACAATTAAAAATAATATTTAAGCCCCAAAACCCATTTGATAATATGCTTTTTAATCCTTTAACAAGCCAGAATTGTTTTGTAAAATGACCCGGAAGCGAGATTCCATAAAGAGCCAGCAATACCAAATTCATCAGACACACTTGATTAGATGTAATAAACTTCAAAGAGTCCATAAAAACTAGTTCCAAGTACCAGTTCTGGGCCAGAATACAATATTTCATAAAAAGAGCTGGAACGGTGACATCCCATAGATCCAGAAATACAAAACTCACCAGACATACATGACTAGATGGGATTCATGTAAGTCCCGTACTGAGCCAGAATATGATTTTACAACCAGGAACAGCAACTTTCCAGAGATACATAAATCACCAGATACTCATAACAAGATGGAATTCATGTAATTAGTAAAACAAAAGGAAGATAATTCATAAAAAACACTCTAGTATACCCTATAATAATAGCTGAAAGGAGCCAACTTTATAATAACCAGCTCTCAGGCTGGTTTAAGAACATGGAGTAGGAAACAGTGCGAAAACCCACACACATACTGCTGTTTCTTTTTTCCCTTCTTAATTATACAGTGTGTGTGTGCGGGGGTTCAATCACCTTTCTACCCACCATAACATGTTTAGTGTCTGATTAAAGTCTATATCCAGCCTCATTTCACAATTGTCAGAACCAACCTCATGCTGAGGATCCCCATGTAAGTGTAAAACTGCAGTCTATGGGTGTGTTTCTTGCACTGTACCTTAATCCATGTTCTTAAGCCTGACTGAGAGCAGGGTCCATAGTCCTGAATGCATACCCATGTTGATGGGTCTGCAAAGTGTTTGCTACTGATGTTGATGGGTCTGCAAAGTGTTTGCTACTGAAAGTGATCTTTCATTTTAACTTCAAATTTATATTTAAGCATCACAATATTAGACAAATTGATACTGTGCCTCACCTGGATTGTTCAATTACTAAATTAATGATTCCGTTAGACTTTGGTCTCAATTCCTTGGCTCCTGTAAGAATTTCCCAGTAAGGCCGACTCTTAGCTACTGGAGTTTTTATAAGCAAATTTGCCAAACTATTCCATAGCCCCACAAAAAATACTACTGTAAAGTTTACTGACTTATACTAGGAGTTTTTGACCTCAGTTGTCTATCTCTAACGAGCGCTCCAAGCCTGGCTAAAGTATACCCGTAGGAGACTCCAAGTCTGAATCTCTGCAGTCTACATAGCAACACAGTGGATTGGTACCCACTACCTAACGTGACCACACTACACTAACTTACTGCACTACGTCCTCCTATATCCCTATATATCTATCTATATAAACTCATTCCCACAGCAGAAAAGGGATTACATAATAGAAAAAAATGCAGAAAGTTTATGACCTCCACCAATTATAACCAACTGCGCAATATGAGTCAGGTATCCCCAGGATTTTCTCATCAATACCCATGGGACCATCAGGCTCTCTTCCCCCCAACCCTTGTACTGTGGGATGGGGGTCCATTAACCCCATGGGGTTTCCTATGCACCCCTTATGGAACCCATGAATCCTAAAATTAACCTTATACCATATGAGTCCTTATGTACCCCCATGGTGCATAACATTAACCCCTATACCAGGTGGAGCCCTTTTCCTAGCCTAAAGGTGAGGATCAAGGGTATTCAAGATAGAAAGAGAACCCACTTCTTTAAGCGAAACATATGCACCTGCTTTATAAAGGGCTAAAGATTAAGGACCCAGTCTTTCCCCCAACAAACTTAGATTTTTATTTTTTTAATTTAATTTTTTCTTTTAAATTCAATATTTATGAATAGGATCCCTCATGCCACAGCAGAAGGGGTGGGGAGAAGGGGGTCTTGATGAAGGTTTAGATGGGGGAATCACAGGATATGCCTAGGCTCATAGCAGGTAGCGTTAGTAGCTCCTTAATTGTGTCAGATTTGAGCAGTCAAGCCTCAAATCCAAAACAATAAAGGTGTTACCTCTTACATGCTGTCTGGGGTATTTCTGTGTCTTTTGAGGGGGTTGAAAGTACCCATCAGTTTTTTTATTTATTTCAGCCATTCAGAGAGGTTTCCAAGTATATTTCAGCGAGCTTGGATATCATTACGAGAGGCATGTGATAACGATTTAGAAAAATATTTATGTGATAGGCACTTGGGGCTTAAGATATATGTGACATTTCGAGCATTCGGATGGCATTTCTTGAGGATTAGATTTACGTGTGTGATGTGACAGATCTGTAGTTTTTTACAAGTAAACTCCACTCGGTTGCTTGTTTACGGTCATTATAGCATAGAGGTCTTCATCTCCATTGAGATCAGTCTTTTAATACACCTGGTAGTGCAGACATTTGGTAAACTTATATGGTTATCATAATAGGAAATTGTTTGTTATACATATTTTGCACCTCATTAGGGAATAACTCTAATGGTTACTTATGGGAATATCTTTATGAAATATGCAATACGCTGTTGTTTCAAGTGATATATCTGCAGTATTTTCAGCTTCCAGTCATTTACAAGGAGATATACATCTCTGTATTTCAGAATTCATTTTCTTTGAATGATTATTATAAAGGTTCTATTTTGAATGTTGCTTAACTATTATAATTGGTTATACTGGAGGTCTTAAAAAATATGTTTCTTTTGGTTTGTAATAATATGAATCTATGGCTTTCTGGGTCGTTTTCTTTAAAATTCTATTCTGGCACAGAACACAGGCTATACAATTTGAGAGTCCCATCTAATCATGTGTATCTGGAGAGTCCCATCTAATCATGTGTATCTGGAGAGTTCCATCTAATCATGTGTATCTGGCTCTCTGGGAAGTTGCACTTTCTCCACATGTTACGAAAAATCATATTCTGGCTTGTTAAAGAGTTAATAAAGTATAATATCAGATTAATTTCACTTCTTAAATATTGTTCTTAAGAGTGTTTAGCACATCATTGATATTAGCATCATTTTCTTTCATACAGGTCTCGTTCTGTCCTGTTCCTGCATTTCACACATTCAATAGTTAGCAATAGTAGGACTACAGTAATTAACTACAGTGGTACCTTCATTCTTAACCTCCTCAACCTGTCTGGATGAGCAAAAAACCTTAATACTCATTGCATTTACTAAAACCAATTCACATTACTCCTTACAGGAGTTTGGTACTCAATGTTTTTGATACTCAACCTGCGGTCCAGAATGGATTAAGGTTGAGAACCAAGGTACCTCTGTATAATCCTCTTCATTAAATGAAGTGTGTGAGGTTTATTTTTGTTACCAGAGCGTTCTCAGTCCTGACAATGTCATGATTTTTAGACTTAAGACTCTAAAACCTCCATGTGTTTTCAGAAAATGTAAAGAAACAAAGTCCCTTACCATACACTGGCCTGTTTTTTATAACTATTACAACATGACTAGTCACCATTGTATTCACCCTTTTTATCTACCCCTTTAGTCCAATATTGCTTACATGATTTATCAATTTCTTGCTCTTATTATCTCTTACAGTGGGGGGTAGAGATGTCGCAAACAGTTCGCCCGCGGACTATTCGCGGCGATTTTGCATGTTCGCGTTCGCATCGGACGGCGAACACATGCGCTTTTGGGTTCGCCCCCTATTCTTTATCATTGAGGAAACTTTGACCCTGCACCTCACAGTCAGCAGACACATTCCAGCCAATCAGCAGCATACACTCCCTTCCAGGGCCTTCTATCTGAAGGACAGCATACATTTTAGAATCATTCTGAAGCTGCATTCGTTGTGAGAGGACAGATAGTGTAGCTACTGGAGATTTAGGGAAATAGATAGCCAGGCTGTGTATTTAGCTTCCACTACAATTAATCTAATTTCAGTTGCCTGCCTGTGTCAGGCTCACAGCTTATATTGTGCTCAGTGAAATAAAACAACACTTTCTTGACTGTAATAGATTGAATAGCAATTGCCTGCCTACAGGCGTGTGTGTGAAGCCTATTGCATCTGCTCTGCCAACTTTTGCCAGTGCACAGTGACACTCATATCTGGTGGCACCTTAGATTGCACGCGCAGTGCCCCAAATTTGAAGTAGGAGGTCCGACCAAGCATCTTTTTTCATCTCCCTGTTCCAAGAATCAATGCCATATACACGTCCCCTAATAGTGGACGTAACAGGGATTAAACAGATAGAAATAGTACTACTTAACAGTACACACGTTATAATAACGCAGACAGAGGCAACGCAGAGAGAGGAGTCTGAAGAAGAGGAGTCAGAGGAGGAAGGTGGCTTTGAGGAGGTGGAAGACCAAACACAGCAGGCGTCCCAGGGGGCTTGTTGTCACCTTTCGGGGACCCTTGGTGGCTGGGTGGAGGAAGAGCCCTTCAATGACATCAGTGAGGACAAGGAACGGGACATGGCTAGCTTGGTATCCAACCTTGTGCAAATGTGGAGTTTGCGGTTGTGCAAAGGGACTGTTTGCGGTTGTTTGCGGTGCATTAAACAGGGAGATTGGTCTGTTACTGTGAAGCGGGTGTAACCCTTACACTATCTGATCGATACAACATCATACCTGATGTTTTAAAGCATGTTATTCCAAACAATTTAGGAATGTTAGGTGATTTATGCCCTTTATGGCTTAAAACCAGACTCTGCATCAACTATGTAATTTTCCGTGGGAGTTTTGCCATGGATCCCCCTCCGGCATGCCACAGTCCAGGTGTTAGTCCCCTTGAAACAACTTTCCCATCACTATTGTGGCCAGAAAGAGTCCCTGTGGGCTTTGAAATTCGCCTGCCCATTGAAGTCTATGGCGGTTCGCCGGGTTCGCCAGTTCGCGAACATTTGATTAAAGTTCGCGTCCGATGTTCGCGAACCGAAAATTTGATGTTCGCGACATCACTAGGGGTGGGTAACATGTACTCCAGCCTGTTTCCTGGACTGGGAGAGTATGTCCCTCTTCAACAGCACACTGTCCATTTTCGCACTGCACAACTAGCAGATCACTTGCTAACAGAACAAATCCTCTCACTATCTATGTATCTTTCTCCCATTGACTCACCACTAAGTCTACAAAAAGAGACAATATAACACTATACTTATGAAAACTTAATTGGAAAGTTTGCAATAACAAAAAACAGCAGCTAGGACACTTGGAGTAATTTCAATATAGACCAATGGACAGTGGCGTAGCTAGAGCTTTTGTTGCCCAGGGCTGTCCCTGAGTTTGGCGTCCCCCCCAAGTGAGATCATGATATATATATATATATATATATATATATATATATATATATATATATGTGTGTGTGTGTGTGTGTGAGGAGATCCATTTTTTGTCTGTTGGCACCAGAGGAGGGTCCAGGAGGGCCCAGCACAGAAAACAAAAATGGGACTCCTCATATATATACTCTCTCACTCTCCCCTTCTTTCTCTCTCCCCCTTTTCTATCTCACTCTTCCTTCCTTCCTGTCTCTTCCCTCCCTGTCTCTCTCACTCCCTGTATCTCTCTCCCTATCTCCCTCTCTCTTTCCCTTCCTCCCTCTCCCCCTGTCTCTCCCTTCTCTCTCTCCCTTGTGCCTCTCCATCTCTTCCCTTTTGCCTCACACTGTCTCTCCCATCCTCTGTCTCTCCCATCCTCTGTCTCTCCCCTCTGTGCCTCTCCCATCCTCTCCCCCTCTATTTCTCCCATCCTCTGTCTCTCTCCCTCTCTGTCTCTCCCCTATGTGCCTCTCCCATCCTCTCCCCTCTCTGTCTCTCCCATCCTCTTTGCTCTCTGTCTCTCCCATCCTCTCCCCCCCTCTGTCTCTCCCATCCTCTCCCCCATCTGTCTCTCCCATCCCTGCCCCTCCCATGTCTCTCTCTCTCCCCCTTCTCCCACCACTTCAGTCTTCCTGCGGTGTCTGCAGGCTCTTCCTGTTTGGTTGTTCCTCTGCAGGCTCTCCCCTGGTGGCTCCTTCTCCCCAGGGTCAGAGGAGAGAGCCTGGATGGAGCAGGGAGCCTGAGAGAACGGCAAGGGAGTGCCACTGTCCCAGGTAGGGGCATTTTTGCTGCCCCCAAAGAGGAGCCACAAGCTGTGGTGCGCCCACTTCACCCCACCCTTGCTAAGCCTCTGTCAGTGGATACATTTGTGTGTTGGCAAGTCAAGTGTTTCTGATAAAAGACATGTTTCTATCTAATGTCCATACAGTATTGCTTTTTGGAGGGAGCGAAAACATGCCACTCGCTTTTTAAAGCCAATTTAAGTGTGCGATACAGTCCTTGGAGCCAATAGAAAATTGCCTAAGTGATAAGTGATTGACAGGGAGAGATAGTAAAGCTGCGAGCTTCACGCCCATGCATTGGCTGTGTTGTAGATTTTCACAAATTAGTACACAGGTACCTGAGCTGGAGGTTTTTGTCTTGGAGAGTAAGGGTAAGCGATTTTGGAGAGCAAGGTTATTGCAGTTTAAATGATTTCTATTTCTAATATTTTACATTTAATACATCAAAACACATATTAACTAATAACACATGACATAGTTACATGGTTACATAGTAATTGATGTTGAAAAAAATACTTTCTGTCCATTAAGTTCAACCTTTTAAGATCTCCTCAGTGAAATAAAACAACACTTTTTTCACTGTAATAGATTAAATAGCAATTGCCTGCCTACAGGCGTGTGTGTGAAGCCTATTGCATCTACTCTGCCAACTTTTGCCAGTGCTTCTTAATACATGCTAATATTTTATTTGCCTTTGCAGCTGCTGCTTGGCATTGAGCACTGTTACCTAGGTGGTTGTTCACAAGTACTCCCAAATGACTTTCAATATCTGATACCCCTATATTTTCTCCTCTAAGGCCCTCATTCAATTTGGCCAATTGAATAGGGCTCTAAATAAGCACATAACATATATTTTTTAAACAAGTTTTTAGTTAGTAAACATCTATCCAAAAGCAAGGTTTTCACTAACTAAAAACTTCTTTAAAAAAATTATGCTATGTGCTTATTTAGAGCCCTATTCAATTGGCCAAATCACAATTGAATGAGGCCCTAAGTCATTAATAAATATGTTAAAATGAGAGGACCTAATACTTAACCCTGAGGAAACCCACTTACCACGTTAGTCCAATCGGAGTATGTTCCATTTACCACAACCCTTTGCTTCCTGTCTTTTAGCATCACTATTTCCATAAGCATATATTTACTGCAATTCCTGTATCCCTTAGTTTGCACAATAGTCTTACATGTGGCTCTGTATCAAAAGCCTTTGCAAAACCCAAAAAGACTACATCCACTGAGCTGCCTTGATCCAGGGTCCTACTAACCTTCTCATATAAACTAATTAGATTTGTTTGACATGACCTATCCCTCATAAATCCATGTTGGCTCCTACTTATAATCCTGTTCAAATAGACATATTCTTGTATATTATCCCTTATTAACCCAGTCTGTTTCACATTGTGATGTTCCTATAGCTTCCTTCCTTAACTTCTTCCCATTAATATATTACAAAAATATTCTAGGGTTAGTCTTACTCTCTTTTGCAACTAAGAGTTTTTGTTGGCCCCTTACAGTTATGTTTCATTTCAATATCAAATGAGACTGTGTTGTGATCACTATTTTCCAAAGGTTGCCCTATTTCAACATTTGATACCATATCAATATTATTTTTGATAACTAAATCCAGGATAGACTCATTTCTAGTAGATTCTTGTATAACCTGGGCCAGATAATGATCCCTGTGTAGTCTGTTATACAGTTTATTTCAGGGTAATTAAAATCTCCCATTAATAGAGCTTGCCCATGCTTAGCTGCATTTCCAATCTGTAACAATAATTGCATTTCCTCACTTTCAATTATATTTGGGGGTTTATAGCATACTCCAACTGATAATCTTTTGGAATTTGCTGCTCTGCTATTTAACTCTAACCACAAACATTCAACATTACCGCTAGTTCCAGCATAAATATCTTTTCTTACTATAGGCTTAAATTCAGGCTTAACATACAGACAAACCCCTCCTCCTATTTTACCAATTACCCTGTCTTTCCTAAATAGGTTATAACCATCCAGATTAACAGTCCAGTCATGAGAGTCATCCCACCATGTTTCAGTAATGATTATTAAATCCCATTTTTCATTAATTGCCAATCATTCTAGCTCTCCCATTTTTCCTGGCAAGATTTTGGCATTAGCAAGCATACACCTTATGTTATGAGTTTGTATTTTTGAAGTGCCTGCCTCTGTACTTGAATTACTTTGTAATACCTCCCTATTGACTATACTAACCCTCCCCATCTCTTCCCCCACGAGAGGTTAATTCATCCCTTATCCCTCTACACCTTCAATCCCATTACAATCACCCAGTGCCACCCCCCCCATCTATTAGTTTAAAAACTCCTCCAGCCTTTCTACCATACTATCCCCTAGCACAAAAGCTCCCTCATCATTAAGGTGCAATCCATCCCTGCTAAAGAGATTGTACACAAATGAGAAGTCACCCCAGTGCTCTAAAAACCCAAACCCCTCTTTAGGACACCCCAGCCATGAATTAACCTCCCTAAGCTCCTTCTGTCTCCCTGGACTAGCACATGGCACAGGTAGTATCTCGGAAAATACTACATTGGAGGTTCTTTCTTTAAGCTTATTTCCTAGTTCTCTAAAATCATTATTTAGGATACTCCATCTTCCACTAAATTTGTCTTTGGTATCAGTATGTACCAAGACCGCCGGTTTATTTCCAACCACTCCCAATAATGTATCTACCGAATCCACAACATGCTGAACCCGAGCACCCGGGAGACAGCAAACTGTTCACTTTCTGGTATCTGGGTGACCAATCACCCTGTCTACCTTTCTAATAATAGAGTCCCATACCACCAAACCTGCCTGTTGCTCTGCCTATTCTGCCCTCCCTCTCATCTAGTAAAACTGTTCTCCCGGCTGTTAGAGGGAACAGCTCTATCTGGCATTGCCATTCCTGAATGGACATCCCCAACAGTTTCACTCGATTTGGCAAATCTGTTGGTGTGTGCCAACTCAGAACTGGCCTGCCTCCTTCTCCGGTTCCACCTGCTTCTGCCTTGTAATTGTAACCTAGCTACCTCCCTGGACATCCTCACTAGTCCCATCGCCTACCTCCATGCTAGGCCCAATTAAACTGCTCTGTGATCCCCAACTCCCATTCCAGTGGAGCAATATCAGTAAGTGCTGCAATTCTCCGCTCCAGTTCTCCAATTTGACCTCCAGAGAGGCAACATGCTCACACATGTCACAGAGGTATGGACCCTGGATCATCTGTTCCAGTAGTGCATACATACAGTGCCTTGCAAAAGTATTCACCCCCCCCCCCCATGACTTTTTACCCATTTTGTTACATTACAGCCTTAAGTTTAATGTTGTGTTAATCTGAATTCTATGTGATGGATCAGAACACAATAGTCTAAGTTGGTGAAGTGAAATGAGAAAAATATATACATAAAACTATTTGTTAGAAATAGAAAACAGAAAATTGGCATGTGCGTATGTATTCACCCCCTTTGTTATGAAGCCCATAAAAAGCTCTGCTGCAACCAATTACCTTCAGAAGTCACATAATTAGTGAAATTATGTCCACCTGTGTGAAATCTAAGTGTCACATGATCTGTCATTACTTATACACACCTTTTTTGAAAGGCCCCAGAGGCTCCATCACCTAAGCAAGAGGCACCATTAACCAAACACTGCCATGAAGACCAAGGAACTCTCCAAACAAGTAAGAGACAATGTTATTGAGAAGTACAAGTCAGGGTTAGGTTATAAAAAAATATCCAAATCTTTGAGGATCCACAGGAGCACCATCAAATCTATCATAACCAAATAGAAAAAACATGGTACAACAGCAAACCTGCCAAGAGACGACCGCCAACCAAAACCCACGAACCGGGCAAGGAGGGCATTAATCAGAGAGGCAGTACAGAGAACTAAGGTAACCCTGGAGGAGCTGCAGAGTTCCACAGCAGAGACTGGAGTATCTGTACATATGATGACCATAAGCCGTATGCTCCATAGAGTTGGGCTTTATGGCAGAGTGGCCAAAAGAAAGCCATTACTTTCAGCAAAAAACAAAATGGCACATTTTGAGCTTGCCAAAAGGCATGTGGGAGACTCCGAAAATGTATGGAGGAAGGTGCTCTGGTCTGGTGAGACTAAAATGTAACTTTTTGGCCATCAAAGAAAACTCTATGTCTGGCACAAATCCAACACATCACATCACCCAAAGAACACCGTCCCCACAGTAAAACATGGTGGTGGCAGCATCATGCTGTGAGGATGTTTTTCAGCAGCCGGGACTGGGAAACTGGTCAGAGTAGAGAGAAACATGGATGGTGCTAAATACAGGGATATTCTTGAGCATAACCTGTACCACTCTATGCGTGATTTGACTCTAGGATGGAGGTTCACCTTCCAGCTGGACAATGACCCCATACACACTGCTAAAGCCAAATGGTTTAAGGGGAAACATGTAAATGTGTTGGAATGGCGTAGTCAAAGCCCAGACCTCAATCCAATAGAAAATCTGTGGTCAGAATTAAATATTGCTGTTCACAAGCGTGTATATAAATACACATGGTGAGTGGAGGTGAGGGGAAGTGAGTTGAGTGGAGATGAGCGGATCCGAGGCCCCGGATATGAGGAGGAATCTCCTCCTCCCAGCAGTACCACAACCTTGCTCACACCATCACCAGCCCCACCACCACAAAAACTAACCCAGCTTCCACCCAGGCCCCAGGCCCTCCCCACTTGGAACAACTACCGCCTCCTCACCCAGACATGCACACACGGAGCAGATTCCAAATTGCACCAATAGAGGCCGCTATCGTGGAGATGTTGGTCCTGATGCGCCAGCACATGACGGATACTCGGGGCTCAAGGCCAGTGTCTCCTCAAACCAGGCTTCCATGGACAGCAATCTGTGGATGCTCTATAGTGAGGTGAGGTACAAACTGAACATCTGAACATTCATGCCACCCAGCACACTATGATTTCAAGTACTTCCTCTATGCCTCCGTCACCTCCAGTGCTGCTACCTCCTGAGGTGGAAGAGGAGGTGGGAGCTGCACATATTTTTTTGACCTTCTCAACAGCACTCCTCATTGACAATCTATTGGTTCAAATGTTAACATAATCTAGCCTGGCTATAGAGTAGAGGATCATGGCCTATTTGATGGTGATATTTTGTAAGCAGATGGCTACCTCCCATCACATGGTCCAAGATCCTCTTCTCTGTGGCCACGTAGGGTTATGTTTAACATTTCACCAATTGATGATCACTGATAATTGCTGTTGAGAAGAGATGCTGCAGTCCCTATATTTTTGTTATGCTTATTCTTTTTTTTGTGGCACATTTCAGGTCCATGAAGGTATCTTCTTCATCTGCAAGCATTGCTAAAAATATGAAGTACCGTATATACGCGAGTATAAGCCGAGTTTTTCAGCCCTTTTTTTAAGGCTAAAACGGGCCCCCTCGGCTTATACTCGAGTCACTCCCCCCCCCCACTTACCTCCATCTGCAGCGTGACGTCACATGCGCGCCACGTCATTAGCATTGGCCGGGTCAAGACGCAGGAAGGAGCGTGGAGGCCGGAGGAGAAGCTGCAGATGGAGGTAAGTGAGGGGAAAGGGAGAGGGGGAGGTATTTAGAGGGGTAAAGTGAGGAGCGGAGTTTAGGATGAGGAGGGGTAAAGTGAGGAAAGGGTTTTAGGATGAGGATGGAGGGGGGTTTAGGATGAGGATGGGGAGTTTAGGATGAGGATGGGGGGTTTAGGGGTTGAGGAGTGGGGTTGAGGTTGAGGAGGGGGTTTAGAATGAGGGTTGAGGATGAGGAGGGGGGTTGAGTTTGAGGAGGGAGGTTGAGGAGGGGGGTTGAGGATGTGGGGGTTGAGGTTGAGGAGGGGGTTTAGAATGAGGTGGGGGTTGAGGATGAGGAGGGGGGTTGAGGAGGGAGGATGAGGAGGGAGGTTGAGGATGAGGAGGGGGTTTGAGGTTGAGGAGGGAGGTTGAGGAGGGGGTTGAGGATGAGGAGGGGGGTTGAGGAGGGTGTTGAGGATTGGGGGTTGAGAATGAGGATGGGGGGTTGAGGATGGGGGTTGAGGTTGAGCAGGGAGGTCGAGGAGGGGGTTTAGAATGAGGAGGGAGGTTGAGGATGAGGAGGGGGGTTGAGGATGAGGAGGGAGGTTGAGGATTAGGAGGGAGGATGAGGAGGGGGTTGAGGATTAGGAGGGAGGTTGAGAATGAGGAGGGTGATAAGGGAGAGGGGAGAAGAGACACAGGGGAGAGAGAGGGGGGCACAAGAAAAGGGCACACAAGAGAGGGACACAGAGAGCACAAGAGGGACACAGGAGGCAGCACATTTCCCACCCTCGGCTTATACTCGAGTCACTCATTTTTCCCAGTATTTTGTGGTAAAATAGGTGCCTCGGCTTATACTCGGGTCGGCTTATACTCCAGTATATACGGTAATTAGAATTTATTCACAATGGCTCTCAGATAGACATTCCATCAATGACATTCCCTCCTAAAAATGTAACTCAATATTAATACAATCATATATCCGGTTTTCTGATACATTATTGTCGTTCGCATAAACTTAGACCAATACAGCTATGGCAGTGGTTTTGCAAACTCCCACAATGGCATATTAATCAAAGCCAGCATTAATACACGCACTAGTGAAGCATGACATATTCTCCTCAATATCAGTATGAGTCTGATGTAAGTAACAGTGATTATGACCTTTGTGTACTCCATATTAATGGGTAGATGTTCCAAACTTATGATATCATAAGAATACTTGAAAATTTGATAACACCCTTTATACCAGATTAATGTGATATCAATGTTGCTAAAAAATATCAGATGGAGATGGTGATAGTATTCTTGGACCGCTCACTGTGGTCACAGCTAAGCATTTATTGTGAGATGACACATCATTATTAATGGTCATGGCTAGTGATTTATCATAACTAGCTAAAGGTTAGTAATGCCTGCAGATGAAGACCAGACCTCTCTCATCATCTCTCGACTAGACTACTGCAACTCGCCTCTTGTTGGCCTACCCACCACCTGACTGTCTCCACTTCAATCCATTATGAATGCCTCTGCTAGACTCATCTTCTGTACACAACATTCAGTCTCAGCATCTCCTCTCTGTCAATCCCTTCACTGGCTTCCCTTAGCCTCAAGAATAAAATTAAAGGGATAAACCTCTAAAATGCATTTAAGAGAGAAGGCTTTAAATATTATTAGATTGTTTTGAATGAAAACAAGTGCAGCAGACATTTATAAACTTTACTTGTAATAATGAAGAAAGGCAGCTTTGCAACACTTTCAAGATCTCCAGACAAACTCTCATTGAGAGTGTCAGCTACAGTTAAACAGCGTAGACTGGAACAAATAAATTTGCAGTGCTCCATAAGTGGATCTGTGTATAACACACAATACATTGATATTAGACTGGAGCAATCCCAGCATTTTCAAACGGAGGCTGACTGTGCAGCATATTTCCACAGACTGTCACTAAAGCTGTGCATTAAAGAAGTAGCTGCAGAGATTTTGCTACAGTTTTTAAAAGTTAAAAGAGACTCTGGCTTAAAGATGATGGGAAAAGGGTTATTTGGTTTAATTTGATCACAAAAGATCAACTTTTGTTTATGAAAGCTCTGTGCTACTGTATAGTGGGTATTCAGAAATTGTAGCATTAAATATGTAGGTATGGCTCAAAGAGTAGGAGTTGGTTATATCATTAAACATACTCTTTATTGTTATATATTGCAAATAATGCAGTTATTTGAGATTTACAAATGTGTACTACTCACAAAAGACATTAAAAGCCACTACAATATGTCAGTAACAATAATCATTAGGAAAACATTTTAGTCTGAAATCCTATATTTTATTTCCTGTACTTGAATTTTTCCATCCATTATATTTTCCTGTAAATGTTTTCAAGTCGGTTTCCCAATATCTCACGAGCGGAGTTTGTAGCAGTTATTTGGTCATCAAGTCTTAGAGTTATTGTATATTGTTGTCTTTCATGAGCTGTTTCACAGTAAAATAACAGCTCTGCTTTACTAATTTGGACTGTGACACTGCTGCCACTTTAAAGGAGGGCAACCAGGTTTGTGAAATCTTAGCTTATCGTGCAGCCCACTTAATAACATCTGTACTTATTTCCACAGTATGTTTTCAACTTAGTGCACGGAATACAAAAGAATGTCGCTAAGCCAAAATTAATTATTTTCCCTTAAACAGTAGTGGATAAAGAAGAAAAATGTATTTGTACAGCAACATAACAATATAGAGCCCTATTATATTAGAAGCTTGCAAAATCCTCAAAATCGTAAATTTGGCTGTGGGTATTTTTTTCTTTAAATGTTTAGATTTATTCTCCTGACATAAGCCTGCAATTTACCTCTTTAAGCCTAAACTCGTAAACCTGCCTTTTTAAGTAGGATTTCATGGGGCGTGATCATATGATTTGACGCTATTTAAGCAAGCCCGTAATGTACTTCTTAGACACAGCCAATAGTAAAGGAGTCCGTCATAATGACATCAGTAAACATGGAAGTTTGACATAATGTATAGCCTCCAATTGCAGATTAATTGATACCAATAAGTAATATTTGCAGATTGGGCTAGCAATCAATCTAACACTCTATAAAATGCATTAGATCATCTGTTCTAATCCATGTGGGTTTCATAATACAGTGATGGAAAAAGGTATTTGATCCCCTGCTGATTTTGAACATTTGTCCACTCACAGAGAAATGACCAGTCTATAATTTTAATGGTAGGTGTATTTTAACAGTTAGAGACAGAATAACAAAACAAAAAAAACAAGAAAAACTCATGTTAAAAAAGTAATAAATTGATTTGCAGGTTAATGAGTGAAATAAGTATTTGATCCCCTATCAATCAGCAAGATTTCTGGTTCCCGGGTGTCTTTTATACAGCTAGCAAGCTGAGATTAGGAGTACTCTCTTAAAGGGAGTGCTCCCAATCTCAGCTTGTTACCTTTATAAAATACACCTGTCCACAGAAGCAACCAATCAGAATCCAAACTCTCCACCATGGCCAAGACCAAAGAGCTGTCCAAGGATGTCAGGGAAAAGATTGTAGACATACACAAGGCTGGAATGGGCTACAAGGCCATCGCCAAGCAGCTTGGTGAGAAGGTGACAACAGTTGGTGCAATTATTCGCAAATGGAAGAAACACAAAATAACTGCCAGTCTCCCTTGGTCTGGTGATCTCACCTTGTGCAGTTTCAGTGATCATGAGAACGGTGAGGAATCAGCCCAGAACTACACAGGAGGGTCTTGGTAATGATCTCAAGGAAGTTGGGACCATAGTCACAAAGAAAACAATTGGTAACACACTATGCCGTGAAGGACTGAAATCCTGCAGCGCGCGCATGGTCCCCCTGCTCAAGAAAGCACATGTACAAGTCCATTTGAAGTATGCCAATGAACATCTGAATGATTCAGAGGAGAAGTGGGTGAAAGTGTTGTGGTCAGCTGAGACCAAAATAGAGCTCTTTGGCATCAACTCAACTCTCTGTGTTTGGAGGAGGAGGAATGCTGCCTATAACTCCAAGAATACTATCCCCACCGTCAAACATGGAGGTGGAAACATTATGCTGTGGGGGTGTTTTCCTTCAGTAAATGGACAGAGCCATGTACTGTCAAATCTTGAAAATGGGTCATGGATGGGTATTCCAGCATTACAATGACCCAAAACACACATCCAAGGCAACAAAGGAGTGGCTCAAGAAGAAGCACATCACGGTCCTGGAGTGGCCTAGCCAGTCTCCAGACCTTAATCCCATAGAAAATCTGTTGAGGGAGCTGAAGGTTCGAGTTGCCAAACATCAGCTTTGAAACCTTAATGACTTGGAGTGGATCTACAAAGAGGAGTGGAACAAAATCCTGTCTCTCACTGTTAAAATACACGACCATTAAAATTATAGACTGATCATTTCTTTGTCAGTGGACAAACATTCAAAGTCAGCAGGGGAAACAAATACTTTTCCCCCTCACTGTATGTATTAACCCCTTGAGTCCCAAATCGATATTACTCAGATATAACATTTAAAAAATATATTTTTTATTTACATAAATGTATTATTTATTATAAATGTATTTGCATTCATTTGAATGTCTTTCAATGCCTTCCTGTGCTTTTAAAGTTCAGTATTGTGTGTTTAATTGCTGCAACAGCTCTAATAGGTGTTTGAAAAAACCCTTGCAAATCCTATTTAGTACTCGTAATATTTTTGACAGATATTTCATAATTTTTTCAGTTGCGGGTCAGACTTTAAGTATATAAATGGAAAGAGGGCCAGGATGGAAGCTATAGAGGCATTACAATGTGAAACAGGCCGTCTGACAATTAGTGACCAGGAAAAGGCAGATGAGCTAAATAGGTTCTTTTCTTCTGTATACACATGGGGAGGTACCAGTGGTTGGGACTCACTTCACCAAATAATTGGTTTACGCAGGAAGAAATCCAAAAGAGGTTGGAAAAAATAAATGTCAATAAAGCCCCGGGTCCTGATAGAATACATCCAAGGGTACGGAGGGAACTGGGTTCTGTAATAGCCAAACTATTATATCTAATTTTTCAAGATTCACTCAACACTGGGTCACTACCAGATGACAGGAGAAAAGCGGAGGTGATACCTATATTTAAGAAGGGGGCAAGAGCAAATCCTGGGAATTATAGACCTGTAAGCCTCACTTCCGTAGTGGGAAAGCTTTTAGAAGGGTTAAAAAGGGATACTATACAAGAGTATGTCTATTCAAACAGCATTATAAGTAGGAGCCAACATGGATTTATAAATGAAAGGTTGTGTCAAACAAATCTAATTCATTTCTATGAGGAGGTTAGTAGGAACATGGATCAAGGCAACTCAGTGGATGTAGTCTTTTTAGATTTTGCAAAGGCTTTTGATACAGTGCCACATGGGAGACTACTGTGCAAACTAAAGGATACAGAAATTGCAGTAAATATCTGCTCATGGATTGAGAGCTGGCTAAAAGACAGGAAACAAAGGGTTGTTGTAAATAAAACATACTCAGATTGGACTAATGTGGTAAGTAGGGTTCCTCAGGGCTCAGTATTAGGTCCTCTCCATTTTAATATATTTATTAATGACTTAGAAGTAGGATTGGAAAGTAGTGTCTCCATTTTTCCTGTTGACACAAAGTTGTGCAAGGTAATTAAATCCGAAAATGATGTACTTTCCCCCCAAAGGGATTTGCATAAATTAGACAAATGGGCAATTAAATGGCAGATGAAATTTAATTTGAATAAATGTAAAGTTATGCATCTGGGAAGGAAAAATAACCATGCAATCTATAAACTTAATGAAGCAAATCTAGGGGTATCTGATATTAAAAGGGATTTGTGAGTGCTTGTGGGCAACCACCTACGTAACAGTTCTCAATGCCAAGCAGCAGCTGCAAAGGCAAATAAACTATTAGCATGTATTAGCCAGGGAAGCAAATATAATTCTACCACTATACAAATCCCCAGTACGCCCTCATTTGGAATATGGAGTACAATTTTGGGCACCAATACATAAAAAGGACATTTTAGAACTGGAAAAAGTACAGAGATGGGCTACAAAACTAATAAGGGGAATGGAGCGGCTAAGTTATGAAGAAAGACTAACCAAAATTAAACTTATTTTCTCTAGAAAAAAGGCATCTAAGAGGGGATATGATTACCCTATATAAATACATCCAGGGTCAGTATAAAGATTTGTCAAGGGAGCTTTTTGTGCCAAGTGGTTTTCAACTGACAAGAGGACATCACAGTAAGGGTGGTTAATCTGTGGAATTCTCTACCAAGGGAGGTGGTGACAGCAGATTCAATAGATAACTTTAAAAAGGGATTGGATATATTTTTAATTAAAAATGGCATTCAGAACTATCCTGGATACAGAGAGTATTGATCCAGGGAGGAATCCGATCACCAGTATCTGGGGTCAGGAAGGAATTCATTTTTTTTTCTTTTGAGACAATTGGCAAAGTTTCACTGTTTTTTTTTGTATGCCTTCCTCTGGATCAATTAACAACTAATCTGCCTATTGCAGATCAGATGAGATCTTAAAAGGTTGAACTTGATGGGCAATTACTATGTAACTATGAGCTAGAACTACGGGTCTAATAGAATATAGATTTTGTGTAACTTTTATTATTAAGAGCTCATAATATTCACGCTGTGCTAAAACCAATGGCGTTCTAAGGCCAAAGTTGCGTCTTTGCCTGGCCTGTAATGATTGTGAATGGGTAACTCGTAATCAGCATGCGAGTAGCTAACAGAATATGTGGCAGTTTGAAGAGCAGTTTTAAGTGTGTATAAATTTACAAATTGGGCAAAAGAATAGGGTCCAAAGAGTCTAAACCTTTTCTTGTCATTGCAGGTATCCATAAAAGACGTTTAAAGGACTTAGTATTATATATAAATATAGCTTGCTAGCAAAAATGTTAAGCAAATTTTTTATTAGAAAGATCCATTCTAAAATATTTGAGGACAGGGCTTGCATTAATTGATTCCAGCTGATTGCTTCAGAGCATGTATGGTGCTTCAAACATTTAAACATACCCCCAGCTATCTCCATCCTTAATAGATATACTCTAAGCTTTCAGGAAGTACTCAAGTAAGACCAGGAAGAAACTTGCATTCTATAAACTAATCATCAAAAGTTAAGATTTTCTCCAAAATGATTTTATATTCAAGGCTTACATAGCTGCAAATGTTGTTAGTCTGTCACACACTTCCAACATGAAGTTTTCCAAGAAACACAATGGCCCTTTAAGTGCTGTGTAGGAGCTAAAACCGATGAATGCTGTAGTGTTGCAGATGCATATGCAAAGAACATCACATTACATCATAGACCACCTTTAAAAAACACACACACACCAAACGATGGACAGATCTAGATAAGAGAGTCTTATTATACAACAAATTTTAGAGGCACAGACTTTTTGTTACTGTACACATATTTATTACATTAATTACTGTTACCAGTTGCCAGTGTTCCTTTAATGAGGACATCGATTTTACAAAAACAGAATGACAGTAATAATATGTTGGCACTTTAATATAGTTGTAACAACAGTAACAATGGAGTCAGTTTGTATATTCGTAAGGATCTATTCTCATAATTGGGATATTTACTGATGACCATTATTTCTGCAGTGTCACACTTTAAAGAATCACTAGAAACTAAATAATATATCAAACAATAAATATTGGTTTATTGCTTTTTAATTTAGAAGGGATTATAAGTACCTAATATTTATGTAAACATATCATGTATACATGTTTAAGATAAGTTATTTTTAATTTTCCAAAAAATAAACTGAAGCTCTCTCAAAGTGTAGAACTACTAAGAAAGGCGAAAGTGGTGCCAAAATACTCTCCAAATGTTTTTGGATTTTGACTTTGTAGGAAAAGGGGGCATTTTTTGTCGCCAAACAACCTAAAACCCCTCTGGATAATGATTTTTTTTTTATGTGCTTGTCTGTTCACAAATCTAAAAACTGTTGTTCTACCAAATATTTCATTAAAATCATGAGAGCATAATCAAAAAGCTAACAGCAATTTTAGTGATGTTTTTAAATGACAAGGGTCAAAAATTAGTTTTTCATAAATGCAAAAATTGTTTTTGCATTCAAGGCAAAAAGGCAACTACTCTATTTTTTCATGTATCAAGGCTAATATAAAGAATAACTCATGCAAATCTTAGCATAGTATTATGCATTTTCCCTCATACCCCATACCATGAATATCGTTTGGATACTGAAGGATTTTGAACAGAATGAGGGGCACAATACTATCATAATTAAAACATCTTTCTGTGAACTTCTTCTAATTTGTTTTGCATGCATTTTTGCAGCAGAGGTCAGTTAATGAGTGCTCTAAGCACATACCTACGCCAGATCTAAAAATGTAATATATTTTCTGCTACACAACTGGTGTCCGATTAGGAAAACCATTCTTTCATTTGATGTAACAGTCAGGACAAATTGGACCAAGGAGTCAAAACAAACAAGTCTTCTCATTTTGATGTATGGTAATAAATTGTCCTCTAATAGTATATCTCATTTGTTCACAGAAACAAAAAATAAAACCGTGCTGAATGTTTATGAGCACACTTGCAATCTGAGGCACATTTCCCTGATGAATGAAGGGCAAAAACATATATTCCCATAGCACAAACAGGTTTTCTAAAAACAGAGTGAATAAATATTACGGTTCTACAGCTTGATACAAAATGTGTTTTTAAGTGCATCATGTTATGTACCCACCACCAAAAAATAGATTAACATCTCAGCTAGCGTAACACTTCCGTTTTAATACAGATAATTGCTTGTTAATGGAGTAACAATGTTGAGTCATAGATTATATACTTCCTGCTTGTTCATCATTTAACAGATAATGGATACATTAGCGGCTGTGTCCTATATTTAAGACTAGGACATGGTATGAGGCTGTAGAACGATCTTAATACGGTTTCCACATTTTTCTACGGATTTAAAATAAAATAGGTTGCCTGAAGTCCACTTGCACATTTATAGAACTTTCATTGATCTTCTGTTTTGCTACTATTCCTGAACTTTACCACCATAACAGTTATGTTGTCAGGGCATCCCCTGTAAAAGGATTGGAGCACAATGCTCTTTGCTCCAAAATGAGGTTCATCCAAGCGCTCCTTGATAAACCGGACAGCTTCTTCGTTGCTGAAGGCGTCCCACAGACCATCTGATGCCAAGATCATAAACTCTGGTTGTAGTTTGTCCAGGTCAAAGCTTAGGATATCAGGGTCGGAAATGATGACATTTAGGTTTTTGAGAGGGTAATCACCCAGAGATCGAGACATGGCCAGGATGCCTTGAACTCTCCAAGAGCCATTGAAACTGATGAAACCACCTAGAAAAACAGCAACACAACACAATACGATTATAAATAGACAAGCAGCACAGAAAATAATGGGATAAAAAAAACATAAATACATTGAAGTATGGGTTATATACACAGCAGACATATTTCAACCTATTTCAATCTCTCTTCAGTGTTCTTGTATCATAAATTTTTTGCACTCCTACCAAACCCATTTATATCTTTCCTTGGGTTATCTTTAGGCAATGGTAGTCAACAGACGGCACTGGGTCCAAATCAGGACCTCATGCTATTTCTTCTGGACCTCCTCTGCAATATTACCTGTATCATATATCCCCCTGAAGATGTTGAATGCTTAAATAAGCTATCATTTACTTGTTTTTCTTTTCTTATGTCACCTTTACTATGTAAACAGCCTTTCTGTGCCCTTCTGAATGCCATTATATTAAATTATTTGTATGTGTATCCTTAAAACAATATGGATTCCAGACCTTAACCTCATTCTCATAAAGATATTCAGATCTGAAATTCGTAAACATTTATTGGACTACCCAGTCTCTAAGATATCACTTTCTCATATCTCTCCTCTCCCTCTGCACTTCCTGCCAAACTACAATTTTTCCCTGTCTTATTTAGTCTTTTGCTCCCCCCTCTTGCTCCCGTTATTTCTCTCTCTCACCCCTATTCACTTCAGTTACTGACCGTCTTTGCTATACACCAGTCTCTGTCATCTCTCTTATGTCCTCATGTCAGTCTCGCCTTTCTCCTCATCTACTCCCCTCTTCATCTCTAACTCTCTACACTTATTCATCTTGACCTGGAATACAAATTTTCTATCATGCATGTAAAAGAGCATGTTTTAAACATTATAAAAGTGTATTTTTCATGAAAAAATATTTAGTAAAACCTGTTTAAACTTATTGGAAAGTGACAGGAAATATCTATATGTGAGCAGACAGTAGGCACAACTCTAGATCTCATTGGCAGACACCTATGACTCACACAGCTATATTGCTGACAGGGACAACCCCCAAACACAGTTATACATTCAAAGCAGTATATTGTGCTCCAGGAGCTTCATTTTCCAAAAAGAAACAGAATATTCAACACTATTAAATGCTCTATTACAGTTACAACTAAGAAACAATGCATTAAACGGCCCTTTAAACTCTCCCTCCCACTCTCTTCTTGTTCTATGACTCTCCCTTTTCCTTTCCTCATCTTCTTCACTCTCACCCACATGTAATCACTCTCTCCCTGCTCTATGACTCTTCCTTTCCTCATCTTCCTCACTCTCACTCTCATGTTCTCACTCTCTCCCTGCTCTATGACTCTCCCTTTTCCTTTCCTCATCTTCCTCGCTCTCATCCTCATTTACTCACTCTCTCCCTGCTCTATGACTGTCCCTTTTCCTTTCCTCACCTTCCTCGCTCTCATCCTCATGTACTCACTCTCTCTCTCTGCTCTATGACTTGCCCTTTTCCTTTCCTCACCTTCCTCGCTCTAACCCTCATGTACTCACTCTCTCCCTGCTCCATGACTTGCCCTTTTCCTTTCCTCACCTTCCTCGCTCTAACCCTCATGTACTCACTCTCTCCCTGCTCCATGACTTGCCCTTTTCCTTTCCTCATCTTCCTCGCTCTCATCCTCATGTACCCACTCTGTCCCTGCTCTATGACGCTCCCTCTTTCTTTCCTCATCTTCCTCGCTCTCATCCTCATTTACTCACTCTCTCCCTGCTCTATGACTGTCCCTTTTCCTTTCCTCATCTTCCTCGCTCTCATCCTCATGTACTCACTCTCTCTCTGCTCTATGACTTGCCCTTTTCCTTTCCTCACCTTCCTCGCTCTAACCCTCATGTACTCACTCTCTCCCTGCTCCATGACTTGCCCTTTTCCTTTCCTCATCTTCCTCGCTCTCATCCTCATGTACTCACTCTCTCTCTGCTCTATGACTGTCCCTTTTCCTTTCCTCATCTTCCTCAATCTCACCCTCATGTACTCACTCTCTCTCTGCTCTATGACTTGCCCTTTTCCTTTCCTCATCTTCCTTAATCTCACCCTCATGTACTCACTCTCTCCCTGCTCTATGACTTGCCCTTTTCCTTTCCTCATCTTCCTCGCTCTCATCCTCATTTACTCACTCTCTCCCTGCTCTATGACTGTCCCTTTTCCTTTCCTCACCTTCCTCGCTCTCATCCTCATGTACTCACTCTCTCTCTGCTCTATGACTTGCCCTTTTCCTTTCCTCACCTTCCTCGCTCTAACCCTCATGTACTCACTCTCTCCCTGCTCCATGACTTGCCCTTTTCCTTTCCTCATCCTTCTCGCTCTCATCCTCATGTACTCACTCTCTCTCTGCTCTATGACTCTCCCTTTTCCTTTCCTCATCTTCCTCGCTCTCATCCTCATTTACTCACTCTCTCCCTGCTCTATGACTGTCCCTTTTCCTTTCCTCACCTTCCTCGCTCTCATCCTCATGTACTCACTCTCTCTCTGCTCTATGACTTGCCCTTTTCCTTTCCTCACCTTCCTCGCTCTAACCCTCATGTACTCACTCTCTCCCTGCTCCATGACTTGCCCTTTTCCTTTCCTCATCTTCCTCGCTCTCATCCTCATGTACTCACTCTCTCTCTGCTCTATGACTCTCCCTTTTCCTTTCCTCGCCTTCCTCGCTCTCATCCTCATGTACTCACTCTCTCTCTGCTCTATGACTTGCCCTTTTCCTTTCCTCATCTTCCTCAATCTCACCCTCATGTACTCACTCTCTCTCTGCTCTATGACTTGCCCTTTTCCTTTCCTCATCTTCCTTAATCTCACCCTCATGTACTCACTCTCTCCCTGCTCTATGACTTGCCCTTTTCCTTTCCTCATCTTCCTCACGCTAACCCTCATGTACTCACTCTCTCCCTGCTCCATGACTTGCCCTTTTCCTTTCCTCATCTTCCTCACCCTCATGTACTCACTCTCTCTCTGCTCTATGACTTGCCCTTTTCCTTTCCTCATCTTCCTCACCCTCATGTACTCACTCTCTCTCTGCTCTATGACTTGCCCTTTTCCTTTCCTCATCTTCCTCACCCTCATGTACTCACTCTCTCCCTGCTCTATGACTTGCCCTTTTCCTTTCCTCCTCTTCCTCACTCTCACCCTCATGTACTCACTCTCTCCCTGCTCTGTGACTCTCCCTTTTCCTTTCCTCATCTTCCTTACCCTCATGTACTCACTCTCTCTCTGCTCTATGACTTGCCCTTTTCCTTTCCTCATCTTCCTCACCCTCATGTACTCACTCTCTCTCTGCTCTATGACTTGCCCTTTTCCTTTCCTCATCTTCCTCACTCTCATGTACTCACTCTCTCTCTGCTCTATGACTTGCCCTTTTCCTTTCCTCATCTTCCTCACTCTCATGTACTCACTCTCTCCCTGCTCTAAGACTCTCCCTCTTTCTTTTCTTATCTTCCTCGCACTCACCCTCTCTCCCTCCTTTGTATGAGTCACTCCATTCTTCTTTCATCCCCTCACCTCTCTCTCATCATTCTCTCCCAATCCACAATTGTATCATCTTACTCTCTCCCAATTTTTCATCCTTCTATCCATCAGTTGTTATATATGATACATATAAATGATATGTGTTGCTGTCTAGACATTCACACTGACCTCCTTGTGATTATGATGAGTATTGTTTATATCTCAGATTACACAGACTGTGTGCTTTCTGTACTTCCCTGTGGATTGTAAGGGTCCTCATTATCCTTTGTGTCTTTCTGCAGTAATATTTCATTACAAAAGTCCCATTATTTGGTTAGTGCTGCAGAATATGTTGGCACTTTACATATAAAATATATCAGTACCGCTTAATATAAAGGATGCTTTCAGTACTTATATTAATGATTTCCAGCCTACTTTGTTCTTTTTATGAAGAACCCCCCCCCCCAAAAAAAATGTAGTATATTGTTAAAAGAAGCTAGCGTAGGCTGAGCACACTGATTAAAATATTGTATCATAGAAGCTTTTGACAAGAAACAACTTAGAAGATTTTCATCTTCCAGCTCTATCTTCAAAAAAGGAAAAAATGATTAAATGTATGTTGAAAGCTTGTAGTATGGTTTCATGAGACAGGATCTTACCAGCTCTTTTAATCCTCTTTCTTTCTTTCAGCTGATATGGCTTGTGATCGTGGGATAAAGGAATAGCATTTCCATCCTTGTCACACAAGACACCACGTGAATCCCCGACATTTGCAACCGTGAGCTCTTTATCTGATAACAATGCAATTAAGCATGTCGTACCTGGAAAGGAGAACAACATATGTAAAGTGTTAGAAGAAAACCTTATTAAACTTCATGAAAAATGCACAAGTACAACAGAGAGCAAAGGATACAACTACAAACACCAAGAAAGCATAGCTCAGATTCCAAGACACAGCAAAAGTCATGTCTTCTACTGCAGGTGTAAACATTTAAATTGCACGGCATATACATCTCAAGTAAAGTACACACTGTGAATATTAACAAACACAATTAATATTCTCATACATCTAATTACATTTTCATTTACATTTATATATCATATACAAAACATTGCATATCATCATTTATTTATCTAGCTGACCAATATTTATAAATAACACCACATTGTCGCATATTTATTAGATATATATACATATATCTATGATAAAGTGATATGGAGCACAATGTTTTTTTTTCAACCATTAAACTTATAAACTTTTGGAAAAAAGTTATTTTTGGCATAAAACAAAAAATTAAGTAAAATCTGTTTACACTTCATTGAAACTAAAAGCAAATGCAGAGAGCATACTTGAGTCCATAGATCTAATTGGTTGGTAGAGGACAAGCCCCCAAAAGCAGCTAAACTTCGGGAAAAGTTTTTGTGCCCTGAAAAATGAATATACACTGTGGCATATTATTACATACCCGCTTTCTGATGTAACAAAGAAAAAATGATATCCACAATCCCTTTAAATTAATATATCTCTTTCAACAATCATATATTAAAACATTCATGACACATATCTCAAATGTAGAATGAACTGTTGAAGCCAAATAATATAAAGACTGAAAAATGTACTTCAGGCACATTCCTAAAAAAAAAAAAGGTACAAGTACAGTGCCTTGCAAAAATATTCACCCCCACTTGAAGTTCAATGTTGTGTTAATCTGAATTTTATGTCATGGATCAGAACACAATAGTCTAAGTTGGTGAAGTGAAATGAGAAAAATATACACATAAAACTATTGTTTAGAAATAGAAAACAGAATATTGGCATGTACATATGTATTCACCCCCTTTGTTATGAAGCCCATAAAAAATCTCTGGTGCAACCAATTACCTTGAGAAGTCACATAATTAGTGAAATAATGTCCACCTTTGTGTAACCCAACTGTCACATGATCTGTCATTATATTAACACACCTTTTCTGAAAGGCCCCAGAGGCTGCAACACCTAAGCAAGAGGCACCACTAACCAAACACTGCCATGAAGATCAAGGAACTCTCCAAACAAGTAAGGGACAATGTTGTTAAGAAGTACAAGTCAGGGTTAGGTTATAAAAAAATATCCCCAGGAGCACCATCAAATCTATCATAACCAAATGGAAAGAACATGGCACAACAGCAAACCTGCCAAGAGACGGCCACCCATCAAAACTCATGGACCGGGCAAGGAGGGCATTAATCAGAGAGGCAGCACAGAGACCTAAGGTCACCCTGGAGGAGCTG
This sequence comes from Discoglossus pictus, assembly GCA_027410445.1. Taxonomy (NCBI): domain Eukaryota; kingdom Metazoa; phylum Chordata; class Amphibia; order Anura; family Alytidae; genus Discoglossus; species Discoglossus pictus. Next base: position 340,980,039 of record CM050165.1, on the reverse strand, counting down.
CAGAGTTCCACAGCAGAGACTGGAGTATCTGTACACAGGATGACAATAAGCCGTACGCTTCATAGAGTTGGGCTTTTATGGCAGAGTGGCCAGAAGAAAGCCATTACAGCAAAAAACAAAATGTCACGTTTTGATTTTGCAAAAAGGCATGTGGGAGACTCCCAAAATGTATGGAGGAAGGTGCTCTGGTCTGATGAGACTAAAATTAAACTTTTCGACCATCAATGAAAACGCTATATCTGGCGCAAACCCAACACATCACATCACCCAAAGAACACCATCCCCACAGTGAAACATGGTGGTGGCAGCATCCTGCTGTGGGGATGTTTTTCAGCAGCCGGGACTGGGAAACTGGTCAGAGTTGAGAGAAAGATGGATGGTGCAAAATACAGGGATATTCTTCTTGAGCAAAACCTGTACCACTCTGTGCATGATTTGAGGCTAGGACGGAGGTTCACCTTCCAGCAGGACAATGACCCCAAACACACTGCTAAAGCAACACTTGAGTGGTTTAAGGGGAAACATGTAAATGTGTTGGAATGGCCTAGTCAAAGCCCAGACCTCAATCCAATAGAAAATCTGTGGTCAGGCTTAAAGATTGCTGTTCACAAGCGCAAACCATTAAACTTAATGGAGCTGGAGCAATTTTGCAAGGAGGAATGGGCAAAATACCAGTGGTAAGATGTGGCAAGCTCATAGAGACTTATCCAAAGCGCCTCGGAGCTGTGATTGCCGCAAAAGGTGGCTCTACAAAGTATTGACTTTAGGGGGTGAATAGTTTTGCACATTGACTTTTTCTGTTATTTTGTCCTATTTGTTGTTTGCTTCACAATAAAAAAAATTAAAAAACATGGGCATGTTCTGTAAATTAAATGATGCAAATCCTCAAACAATCCATGTTAATTCCAGGTTGTGAGGCAACGAAACACGAAGAATGCCAAGGGGGTGAATACTTTTGCAAGGCACTCTAGAAACATTTTAACTTAGTTGTGCTATTTTGCCGGTGATGCTGGTTTGCAAGCAGTTTAACGGCATGGGTGCCACGTGTGGGCAGAGTGTTGCTCATACTAATATCATGACATAATTATTTGCAATCATACACAGATTAAGACCGGTCTCAGCAGGCGATGTCATGATGGTGGGACATTTTGTTTGTCAATACATCCAAGTAACTGCTGTGCTGATTCCGTCATGGAAAAAAACATACTACTGTAAGCAAAGAAAAGAACAGAATAAAGTACTTTTTTCCTTTAAAGGAAAATTTCCACCAACACAAAACTTGCTCTTATGAATAAATATGTTTATATACGGTATGTTTAAATACATTGTTTAAAAGTTACAGCACTTGCCTTTTATTGCCACAAGATCTCTGAATCTGATCTGCTAAAAACATGGAAACATGGATATAGCATAGTCACAGGATAGAGCTGCAGCTGTAGTTTGATTGTTTTGGATGTTGCTATTGACTTTACATAGCTAAGCTAAGAAATCTTTGACTGAAATCAAACAGATTTGTCCAGTCTTGGCTCATATCTCTCCACAAATATGGAGGAGTAAAAAGGCAAACTAGGAAGTTCCATACTTATTACACGGATCACTGATCTTCTCTAGATGCCACCTTTAATATCAAAAAAGCATACATTTAGGTGGAATTTGTCCTTAAACTGTACCTCAGAGAGAAGTTTCATTTTATTTCACCAAATATACAATTACTCACATTTGATAATTGAGGTGCAATGCAAACTTCTTACGAACAGTGACTCACAGCAACACAAGCCAGACCCATTATACAATTTCCCCAAGGTAAGCAAATGTGTTTGTATGAATAAAAAAAAGCAAATAATTTGGTCTAACTTGGCTAACAAAAAAAAAATCTGCATTAAATTTTCATTATGACGCACAGTTTGCAAGCGGTGCCAAGTTAAAAAATACTTAAAAAATCAAATACTGAAAGGGTAGATGTCCAGTGGGATTTATGATGAAAAGTATAGAAAAACTCAAATTCCTCAAAAAGTCTCATAAGGAAGGGTAACTAAATTTAGATTTCTTAGGATCTGAAACTAGTAAGTGTTAAATCCTAATGACCAAAGGCGCCTATTCATTTAGTGAGTCCTGTGAGATATTACTGCTCATCTACTGCCGCTCGCTATAGCAGCATCTTGTGTGAATATCAATAACCGCTGGCCTAGATAAGAGGTATAGAGAAACGCTTAGTAAGTCAGAAAAGCCCCAGGCTGCGGAGACACAGACAGAACAATGAACATTATGAAGAATATGGGTATCTAAAGTGTACTAGTCCAGAGGCAATAATGCCGGCTCGAGGATACTAGATACAGAATAGAATATACTACTAGCTCTAAATAGGAATCCCAGACACACAAAATCGCTTAGTTTGGGCACATAGATAACAAAGTAGCGTATTTCTTATTAATATTTTACATCCAAGCTTTCTGTTATTGCAGCCCTTCCTCTCACAGCTGTCTGCCCGGCATTGTGAGCGTCAGTAAATCATACCTCCCGCACATGGCTCCCTGGCAGGACCATTGTACCAATCTCTCAATCCCTCTTTATTTAACAGATGATCATTTGCTCAATTGTACTAAAGCTTCTCTTTCTCAACGGATAATACCGGACTACAGTTTTGTCTTTGATAGCAAGCGTGCAGGCGTTGCTAAGTGAATAACATTAATTTTAAATGTGCAAACTGTATATATTTTGTACTGCAAGCAATTGAGATGAAAGAGCACACAATACAGGTCTGAAAGAGACAATAAACTCTCTATTGTCACGGGACATCTGGGCTGCTTCTGTGCATGTCTGAGTAACTACCTCTAAAAGATTGAAGCTTGGCTCGCTAATGACTGTATTAGTTGTGCATGCAATTAGACATAACGGCCACTGTGGTTACATTTTTATGTCTGTCTTTGGAATAACTAAACTTGATAATGAGAAAAAAAAAATCAGCAAACAAACACAACATTTAAGCTTTTTTTATGCAATTATTCTGTACTGTAGTGCTAATACGTTTCCAGTAGACCTAAGTTTTAGATGCTCCATTCCCATTGTGTAGGCAGAAGCTTCCTGTCTTTTAAAAGTCTCCTCCCACCTCAAGAGTTAACGAACCAAAAATAACAACAACAAAAAATGTACATTACACAGTAGCATAATTACATAAAACGTTAATAAATAAGAGCCCCATTAAATTGGTCACATCGCAATTACTTGAACCCGTAATGTAGCCCGTAAATGTTACAGATATTCAATTGGCAACATTTAGCAAATCGCATTCCATTTGCGAGTTACAGACTCAAAATAACTGCGGTTCTCAAAAACGTAACTCCCTCCTATCTCCTCCATTGATGTTTCAAGCCCGTAAATGTTACCAGTGCTAAAGACGCAAAATCCATATGCAATTACAAAGATTTAACAAGCCTGCAATTGCCTTCAAAGCCAAAAATGCCAATTGTATCAAAAAATTATACTAGATAGGACTCGCAAGTGGGTTAAACATCTGTTCGTATAACTGCAGCAGCAAATAAACACACACTACTGAACTTTAAAATACTGTTAAAATGATGGAAAGGCATTAGAATTAATTGCACAACAGTCTCAAACTCACAAATCTGCAATAAAAAATAATTATTTTTAACTTTTATTTCCATGTTATATAGATCTCGGGAATCAAGGGGTTACCCGCATTGACTAGAACAGTTGTTTTCATTTTTATTGATTTCTACATTGCAGGGTTGCGAGTCCGATCACAAATTTTACTTCTAAACAGTAATTAATTGTAGTATCAACTTAATGTTTTACTGATGTCATGATGACGGTCTTATTTACTATTGGCTGTGTCTAAGAAGTATTGCGAGTGTTTAAGAAGTAAAATTACGGGCTTGCTTAAATATTGTCAGATCATATGATCACGCCCCCCTGAAAGTGCATGGTTTGCGTGTGGAGGCTGTGAAAGAGCAGTTGCAAGTTAGAGACAATTGAATATATCTAAATGTTTAGAAAAAACACGACCCGTAGCCATAAGTTCAGTTAGGTTGCATCTGCGAGCTTGCAATTGAATAACACTCCAAGTCTGTATTTTTTTATTTTTTATTTCTCAAAACATTTTGCCTATGTTCAGATTATTTTTTGGAAAGGAGTATATTTTAAATGTATGGCATCAGAAGCACTAAAATAACTTGGACCACATTACTGTAAAGGTCTCCTAAAAGCAGGTTTAAATACTTTTTGAATTAAGGGCATTTTTCACTCAGAAATTAAGTCAAATAAAATCTGTGTATATATGTGTGAGAGACTGCCCATAGACTGCTCCACATCGGAGGGGCTTGGGTCGGGGTTTATTGCTATGTGCATTTATCCCAACAAACAAAACTGTAACCCTTTCCACTTCTATCTGTGCATCATGGAAGACTGGTACTCGCCTAAAGCAGGAAAGCTATTGGTTTAACCGGTCATTGCAGTGCAACTTGAGTCCAGGGGGAAACTGTACTATCAACCACATCCTTCCCCATAGAGCCTCAAACTCCATGCAGCACTCTGCTAATTAGTAATGCAACAACCAAAGGGCAGAATTGACAGCATGTAAACTAATATTTAAAAAGGTAAGATGTTTTAGCCATTATTTGTGTAAATAAAAATATATAAATAATTTTACCATATAATATCCATGAAGAGCACTTACAGTTCAGTGGCCCTTTAAAGTACCACTGTAGTTATTAAAAATGTCAGTTTATTTAATATTCCACTTAATAACATATTTTTGTATTAATACATTATTAAAATAAAGGAACAATACTACTAACTCATGATTTATTTTCCATTATGGGAGCAGCCATTTTACTATGAACAGCCCTTCCTTGATAGCAAGACTTCCTGTAGTTAATGTAATTGTAGACTTATCTGTAACATGGATCCATGCGCGCACTACAATGTATTCTACTTGTTCATGCTATGTCACTGATAACATCAAATGGGCATGTGACATAAACGGGATAAAGTGCACGTTGTATAAATCTGCAACCACAGCATTATCAAGATGCAGATCTCACAATCAAGAAAGGACTGTTAATAGGAAAATGGCTGCAAATCGAAATCATGAGTAGTGTTTTCCGTTTATTTTAGTAGTGTAGTGATACAAGAAAATATGTAGAATATTGACTAAACTGACACTATTTTCTGAAATTCCTTTTTAATAAATCATATTTTGGTGCACTCTACACAAAATGGCTTCTGTGGTGCCAGTTCCTACACATTTTTCACTTCTCATTTCATTACATCCTCATAATGCATTTAAAGATAGTAAGGCATATCAACTGTCAAAATAATGTATTTTATATAATATTTTTGTGCAATACTAGATCAAAACAGTTGGTAAAAGTGACAAAGAAAAGTAAATATGGATCATGTTACAGACTTTCTATAGGCAGCATGTCCCTGGTTATGTTAAAAATACAGAATTTATTTTCAGTAAGAAATTAAGAATTAATTAACTACATTATTGGTAAAGGTATCCTTAAATATAAAATCTTGCTATTAACAAAAATATGAATCAGTAGTTAAAATTGTAACATAAAACATAACAAGCTGCAACATCTTTGGCCTTCCTTATGTATCTATTTGGTATGAAAAAATAGCTGTGCTGTAAAATGAGTGATGAAATTAAAGTCTATGCTGTCCCAGATCCATGAAGATGTGTGCAACCACATGGTTAGATTTCTCTATAGGCACAGCAGGAAGCTGCTTGGGAACCACATCGGTAAGGGGCACGGTGTGCCAGCACCTAAACAGGTCTCCAAAATTGTTAAAAGCTACCACTTTTTAGATAGTATTCCATTTCATAAAATATTAAGCGCCTTGATGGTAGCCATAACAAAGCTCCTTTATGAGTTTTGCATTGTGTTGTACACCTAATTATATCCTCTCAACATAGGATTCTCTTGTACTGGCGATATCAAGGACAGGCTTTAGTGGTGGATATGTACTATTCTGCTTTATCAGAGTTTATAAGCATTTTCTTACAGGCATCTAGTTCTCAAGCAAGTATACAGAACCTGTAACATCATCATCCCTAACATGCGGCAATGTTTAGAGGCAGGAAAGGCCATTTGCAAAAATAGGTTGATGCCATATTGCTTATGATATATATATATTCAATAAAAAGGAAATATCCCTTTTTCTTCAGGTACTGTGCCACTGCTTGTGACAAAAATACAAGGGAAGTTATTACATGTAATACTTTATGTAGATTGTAAGCTCTTGAGAATGTGCTAAACATATTTCTTTAGTTAAAAATTAAAATTAGACCATAAATTCTTACCTGATGTCCATCCTCAGTACAGCCAATATACAACTTTTTTTTTCTAATTAAACACATACAGTTGTTTTCTTGTATTCATAAAAATGTTTGATCAAACATTGCATCAACAATATGGTATAATGGGTTGCAGATTTAAGTGTCTTGTTAGGTGTACAAGAAATCACTGCAGATCAAAGCCATCCAGAGGAGATGTCCTCATAGGAGCAGCTGTGACTATTTAGCCCTGTTTCGCAGCCTTTTATTTGTGTGCTGACCGCTAAGTGAACTGTAATCCGTGTGGTGTTGGTAGGCCTGTGATAATACAGCTCCTCTGGGCATAAATGTTAAAAAACTGAATATTTTATAATCTCGCTTTGGTCTTTCCTGAGATAAGTGTATCAGTAAGTACGTGTAGCCGTTAATCTTTCATATCTCATTGATAAGAGAGATTTGGATTGCAGTAGAAGCCATGTGCTGATCATGTAACATTTTGCTGGCTTTCATCTGCAGATGTGCACACAATTCTGATTACTGCCTTTACAACCTTTAAAAAGCCATGGCTATGATTATACAATACTGCCTCTCATTGTTCTGGTACTTCATTGGTTACTTTGTCCAGTAAATGTGTTTCCTTAAAATTATTTTATAACCCAATCTATATTTTTTTAATTACACTAATAACAGCTAAAAAATCTTTTAAATCTTTGGCGGCAAAGGCGCTCATTGAGAGCCTTGCGATGAGCCCCAAAGGCGAGCAGCGCTGCAACTGCGAGCCTCGCAAACCGAGGCAAGCAGGTGCTCATCGCGAGGCCCGCAGGATTTAGGCTTCCATCACCCTCTGCCTCTCTCTCATCTCCCCTCTGCAAGGGCTGCAATGAGCGCCGCAGGCGCTCATCGTGAGGCCTGCAGGGCTCCCATCACTCTTGGCCTCTCTCTCATCTCCCCCTCTTCCTCCCACAGCACCTCACCCCCAGTACCTGGTTCCTGACAGTAGCTGAAGCACGTACCTGGATGGAACCCTGCCAGCAGCGCCGCACTCACTGTCTTCTCCTACAGCTGGAACTACTTTCTGAATCAAGCCGCGCAGACAGTATGCGCAATGCGCGGCTTGATCCAGAAAATAGTCCCAGCTGGAGGAAGAAAGAGCCGTAAAGGAGGGGAGTGCAGCAATGCTGGCAGGGTTAAATCCTGGTACGACACAAGGGAGGGAGAGGAGGGGAACGGAGACACAAGAGAGGGAGAGGAGGGGGAATGGAGACACAAGGGAGGAAGAGGGGGGGAAAGGAGACACTGGGGAGGGACAGGGGGTAAGGAGACACGGGAGAGGGAGGGAGGAGACACAGAGGAGGGATGGAGGAGACACAGAGGAGGGATGGAGGAGACACAGGGGAGGGAGAGGTGTGGAAAAGACACAGGGCGGGTTGGCCAAGGCCAGTAATGAGCGGCAAAAAACGCTCATTGCGCAGCGCGAGATGACCACCGGTAAAGTAGACGCTGGGAGGGGCCTGTGATCATCGCGAGGCCCGCAAGTTACAGGTTACAAGTTACAGGGGGGAAGAGGCAAGCATTGGCAAACAGCATTGCCAGCTTTCAAATTTTATTCCTGTCATTTTTGACGGGCAATTTCCTAGTAGCATATATCAGTGTGGCCAGATTGATTTAGGTTTTCTTACATATGTAGGACCGATTTACATTCTTTGTTTTTCCTAATACAACATATTTATGCCTCATGTATAACCCATACTTATTTAGATATAAAGATAACTGTGTCATGTGCATATTTTCTCTTCCAAGTTATGTGGGACAGTAACGGTCATTTTTCAATCAAGAATGCTGCAAAATTCATTAAGCAGTTTGCCTGTAGAGCATTAGATAATTATTTACGAGGTGCTCGGAGACAAGAAATAAAAAAATAGAAGAAAAAAGAGGGCTGTATTAATTGTGCTGCAGCTTATAAGTAGTTGGTGTGGTAAGTGTTTCCTAATTGGAATGAAGAAAATAATTTACTTCAGCTAATAGGGCATGATGAACACAGAGATTTAGAGCCTATTTTAAGAAAGCTCGAAAGACAAGGGCCTAACTACACAGAGCTAATCAGCTGCTTAACACTCAAAAGGATTCTTCTTTTAAAGTCCATGTTTTAAAAACAGCATGTCAAGACAATTCTTCTCCATCTCAGGAGGAAATAAAGAAGCACAAATAGGGGCACAATCCGACACTTACCGTTTAATGGTGATACTTAATGCAAATACATCTGGCAGCATGCAGTTGGTGAAACTTAATGTATTGGACTGTATGGTTAATTAGAGCACAACATTATTGTAAGAGATGTTTAAAGGACTACTTCATTTTGTGAAGTATGTGACAAATGTACAGCATCAACAACCAAGAGCATAGAATTATTTTTAGATGTAATGTCAATTTTAGCAGACTTTGCTTGTGTCTATTACTGAAGCACTCGAGCTCTGTCCTGAGGGGGAGCTCTGACATTTTTTCTATTGAACAGCAAAAAAAGGAAAACTGTGGTCTCATTAACAAGTTCAGCTTTAAGTATCACTTTCCCACTCCCCAGCGCAGACTGACGCTAGCATGCCAGCCTTTAGACATTAGCAGTGTGCTAAGATTAAACATTTCCCTACAGATGCCTTTTATGCATATGTTATTCACAGAAGTTACATATTTCTTAAACTACAGCAGGTCCTTTAAAGGTATATGGAAGTTTCATGGATTATGAATGCATCCGATAAAGGAGAATCAGTAGTGAATGTTTTTGCATGAAAAAAATCCAAAATAAAAGTTAAAAAAAACTTACCCTAGAGTGTGCAAATGTCTTCAGTTTTTTTGGCAGTTGATTTTGAGGAGGAATGTCCCTGCAAACCCTAGCTTAAATGCATAATTTTGGCCAAGCAGAGGCAGCTACTGCTTTGTTGCAATGTCTGGGGATCAGTCTCTGCAGCAAAGCCTCATGGGATGTGTAGTCTTTAGTTCCCACCACAAAGAAACAGTTTCAGGAAGTGCTGCTCTGGATTTCTGCACTGTACTGCTGTTGGCTGGAAGGTTAGTATAGCATAAAAAAATAAATAAAAAAACATACTTGAATGCAGTGTCTATATTGGTAGGTACCGGGTGGCTATATAGGCAGCTCTGGGGGTGTGGAAACCAAATTTATGTTTTAAATTAAATAAATCTGTATGTGTATAGAATGAATCAACGTAATGCATTTTTTTTATGATATAAGCAGGATGTGCTAGATTAAAAAACAAACAAAAAAGGAACAGGGAAACATCCATATACACTTAATTGTTTCAGTATTAGCATCATACATTTCTGCGGCTATGTAAGTACAAAGAAAAGTTATTATTCTACTGCTCTTAGTTTAGAAGTCATAAAATGCACTAGTAAATTGCTGTGAAAAGTGTTGCATTTATCAGGATACATTGATCCTCCATACAAAGTCTAGAACTGAAAGCGCAGAGATCACAGCATACAATGCAACGCCTGATAATATATGTTTCATTTGCTTTTCCACTGTTTTGTCAAAGTACCCTTCACTGACGCATTTATGATTTTTGTATAGAATATATTGTGTTCACAGGTGTGAAAATGCCTAATCACAATCTATATGATTGGCTATACATTTGAGAGCCTCTTAGTTTAACATCCGTTTCGCGACACAAGCATTTCTCTATGGATAATGCAGTGGTGATAGAAAGACCCCTACACAATAGCAAGTATGCTGCAGTCATTACCTCCTTTTGTATAAGCCACTCTCAGATATTAAATAGCAGAGAAAATCAGCCTCTCACACGCTGAGCCGAGTGCTGCTATTCTTGCGTTTTATGGTAATGTATTTTAATCGTATTAACCCATTCATAGCCTTGTATACTGTATGAAACTATTGTTATATAAATTCAGCCCAGATGCATATCATGGGGCCATGCCAAGGCCATGCTGGCAGAGGCATGGGTAAAACAAATATATATATTTTTAAAAGCCTATAAAAATGATATTAATATCACACTGCTGTCTGTGTTTCTCGATGCTGCTTTTCCAGTAATCACTACTGACATTTATCAATAGGAGAAGATCACTCCTGGGTTCAATCACATTAGCCACGGCGATGTTTAAATACTGCTTGCAATCTTGTCTAATAGCAAACAGAATTAAATTTCATGCTTTCAGCCTTTCCTTTTTTAGCACAAGCCAAACAAGACAGATTTTATGCTGGACGTCGCTTTGCATCCATTTAGTCAGAAATTAGCTTTGCAGTCTCCTATTTGGTAACATACACGGAGCAAATGTATGGACGCTCAGTTACAGTTCTGGTCGCATACAGTTTTGCACCTGCTTCTGGATAATATCGTAAATCTACTTTATTGGTTTTGAACACAGCAATGCAGCATGGAAAGACTAACAATGGCATTAAGAGGAGGGGGAGTGCAGAAGCATTGTGGAGTGAAAATTGTAAAATGTAATTATGCTTGTTACACATAATTATGACTGTAATTGCAAGACTGAATGCATTGTCTTATATTTCGTCTGTGGTTACAAAAGTTTTTTGAAGGAGCATTTAAAAAATTGCTGAGGATTTAAACCACTTGAATATTATTTTATTATTAACTTTTATTTGTAACGCCCCAATATATTAGGTTTCATAATCCTAGCTATCCCGAGATTCACCTTTTACATAAAAAAAAATGTATTAAAGGGACTCTTCTATTTAATTTATATATTTGGATAAGTAGTTTGGATTTAACAGTCAAAGGGCAATTTGATCTCATTTGCATGTCCCGCCCAGTTTCCCAGAGTACAGTGCAATGACTGTATTACAGGGAAACCTGAGCAAGAGGTTAACCATTTTTAACTTATTTTTAGACATTCAAATGTACTATACATTTTCTGTACTCTGTATGGTGAAGGGCTTCTATCACTCTTCTGCCCACCATAAGCTAAATGATTGTTGTAGTAAACTAAAACCCCACAAGGTCTACTACACAAACCAGGCCCACATGATGAGATTCAATTAAAATCAAAACCGTACTGTCTTTGAGTAAGTCTGTGATTAATACATCCTGTGCTATGCTTAAAGCTTTGTAATACAGTGAGCACATGCCTAAAAAGAGCCATGTATAAAGGGTTTTGGATGTAAGAGTGACGGTGCATTGTGGTCTCATTTGCACGTCCCCGCCCTGTTTCTCAGAGTGCAGTACAATATTTCTGGGAATCCTGGAGCAGGAAATATTTTTTTAAACTTATTTTTAGACATATAAATGGGATCACAAATGTACTATTCATTTTCTGTACTATATACCGTATTTATGCAAATCTAGGGCGCCATCGAATCCGAAATTTGGAACCCATGAATCAAAAAAATGTTTTTGCTGGTGAATGTACTGCGCATTTGTCATTGGTACAAGAAGTACCGAACAGTGAGGATATGTTACCAACTTATGGTAGTTTTATTATAAATGACACTACTGTACAACAATATGATCATATTGCATCATACATATAGTGTTACAACATGCAAGTAATTAAGTTGATAAGGGCTGGATTACTAGCAACTCAAATGAACATTTACCTAGCAACAGCAACAATATTCTGTAACTAATATTAGTAAGAGTTTGTCTTTATTGCACTGTGCTCTCCGTTTTGCTATCGAATCTAGGGCGCACCACAAATTTTGGACCCGTTTTTTCATGAAAACGGTGCGCATTAGATTTGAGTAAATACGGTTTTATATATATATATATATATATATATATATATATATATATAGTGGGGGGGAAAAGTTTTTGATCCCCTCCTGATTTTGAACGTTTGTCCACTGACAAAGAAATGATCAGTCTATAATTTTAACGGTAGGTGTATTTAAAAAAAAAAAGAGACAGAACAAAAACAAAAAAAACATGAAAAACACATGTCAAACAAGATATAAATTGATTTGATGGTCAGTGAGGGAAATAAGTATTTGATCCCCTATCAATCAGCAAGATTTCTAGCTCCTGGGTGTCTTTTATACAGGTAACAAGCTGAGATTAGGAGCACTCCCTTTAAGAGACTGCTCCTAATCTCAGCTCGTTACCTGTATAAAAGACACCTGTCCACCAAAGCAATCAATCAGATTCCAAACTTTCCACCATGGCCAAGACCAAAGAGCTGTCCAAGGATGTCAGGGACAAGATTGTAGACCTACACAAGGCTGGAATGGGCTACAAGACCATTGCTAAGCAGTTTGGTGAGAAGGTGACAACAGTTGGTGCGATTATTTGTAAATGGAAGAAACACAAAATAACTGCCAGTCTCCCTCGGTCTGATGCTCCATGCAAGATCTCCTCGTGGAGTTTCAGTGATCATGAGAACGGTGAGGAATCAGCCCAGAACTACACAAGAGGATCTTGTTAATGATCTCAAGGCAGCTGGGACCATAGTCACCAAGAAAACTGTTAGTAACACACTACGCCATAAGGTACTGAAATCCTGCAGCGCCCGCAAGGTCCCCCTGCTCAAGAAAGCACATGTACAGACCCGTCTGAAGTTTGCCAGTGAACATCTGAATGATTCAGAGGAGAACTGGGTGAAAGTGTTGTGGTCAGCTGAGACCAAAATCGAGCTCTATGGCATCAACTCAACTCTCTGTGTTTGGAAGAGGAGGAATGCTGCCTATAACCCCAAGAACACCATCCCCACCGTCAAACATGGAGGTGGAAACATTATGCTTTGGGGGTGTTTTTCTGCTAAGTGGACAGGACAACTGCACCGCATCAAAGGAACGATGGACGGAGCCATGTACCATCAAATCTTGGGTGAAAACCTCCTTCCCTCAGCCAGGACATTGAAAATGGGTCGTGGATGGGCAAGACCATGACCCAAAACACACAGCCAAGGCAACAAAGGAGTGTCTCAAGAAGAAGCACATTAAGGTCCTGGAGTGGCCTAGCCAGTCTCCAGACCTTAATCCCCTAGAAAATCTGTGGAGGGAGCTGAAGGTTCAAGTTGCCAAACATCAGCCTCAAAACCTTAATGACTTGGAGAGGATCTACAAAGAGGAGTGGAACAAAATCCCTCCTGAGATGTGAGCAAACCTGGTAGCCAACTACAAGCAACGTCTAACCTCTGTGATTGCCAACAGGGGTTTTGCCACCAAGTACTAAGTCGAAGGGGTCAAATACTTATTTACCTCACTGACCTGCAAAGCAATTTATAACTTTTTTGACTTGCGTTTTTCTTGTTTTTTTAATTCCGTCTCTCACACTTAAAATAAATCTACCATTAAAATTGTAGACTGATCATTTCATTGTCAGTGGTCAAAAATGATGGGGCAATAAAATTGTAAGGCAGGTAATGCTGTTTGCCACAGACATTGATTTTTTGGGTGGTCTGAGATCCTTCGCGCTCATTGCGTGGCTCGCAACGAGCGGTTGTTGTATTTTTTTTTTTATCAGAGGCGCTTTTGCTTTCATTGTAAGGTCGGCGCTGATCTGATTATTGCGCTTATTACAAGGCTGTCCTCTGGTGTGTTTTGTGTGCTATGAGCAGCGTTGGCGCAAGTTGTGAGGGGCGCAGTGAATGGCTTTTGTGTTTATTGCTATAGTGGTTTTTTTTTGTGTATATGTATTTTTGTATGCTCATTAAATATTTAATAAATTAATAGATTATACCTATTTGTAAGTAATATATGTAGGAAGCATTGTGCTGAAGAGCTGACAATCTGTTTTGATGTTTCTGCAGCATACAATGTAGGTTTGCACTGTTGTGGAGCTGAGGTGTAAGTGTCAGCAATGTGTGCAGTGTGTAGTGTAAATAGGCTGCATGCGAGAGGGGAAGCCGTTAGGGTAGCTGTGTACTTCCACATTCTGTAAGTTAGTGTTGTAAAATGGCGGCGAATGTGTATGTGGTACGCGGGTGTGGATGATTTAGCGTCCTTGCTAAAAGTGCATCTTGTACCTCGTACGTTTTTTTTTTTTTTTTAAAGATGTATGTGCTTGGTGGTGTTTTGTGGCTTCAGGGTCGTGTAGCCTCATTTTAGTTTTTTTTTGCAGAGGTCCTGGGTGCCGCCCCTCGCTGTCAGTAGGGTTTTTATGTCATTTTTTTGTGTATTTATTGTTTTTTTTAATGTTTTAGCGTTTTGGACGTTAAGGTCCTATTTTTGCGAGTTCATAATGGGCTCATATGTTTTTTATTATAAGTCCGTATTTAGATCTATTTTTTCAAAGTCCCGCTTCTGTGGGTGTTTGCAATTGACGTGGGAGCCTCCACCTCCGCAAATGTGGCCCCTCGCTTCACGAGCGTCCGCATTTGTGGCCTGCAATGAGCCTTTGGCTCATTGCAGCCGACGTTGGAGCCTCCACCTTCCACAAATGCGGCCCCTCGCTTTACGAGGGTCCGCATTTGTGGCCCGAACTGCGTCCCTCACTTTGTGAGGGATGCTGTTCTTGCGAGCCTGCAACGCGAGCTCGCAAAGCGTGACGACAATTTGTAGTTTGACAACTATTATATTCCAACTAGATTAATTTAAATGTATTCATCATTCAAAATGGTAGTGGGCAGTGCCGCCTTTTGGGGTGTGGCTTTAGTTTAGCCTTACCTCTCACAATGCAGTGTGGTAGGTCACAGATGTGAAACTTGGCAGCACATGCAAGCATACAGGGAGAAAGCGTCTGGAGTCACCAGTAGCAAACTGCTTGTTTGTTTTCTTGCTATATTTAAGTATAAGCTGGATACAATAATTACACGGAGGGAAGACATATAATGAAATAAACATAGTTTGAATATTTATAGAAAATAAAAAATACATAAAGAGTACATTTAAGTGATAAACATATAATTTTTATAGAAAATAAAAAAATACCTAACGAGTACATTTAAGTGATAAACATATCATAGAAGCATATTCCAGAGATAGCGCCAGAACAAAAGGTCATGTTATAATAACAGAAGAATGTCAGGCGTACAGGAAATTGTTTGAAAGTATTCTCTTTACTAAAATATAGGTAAATGTGTGTAATAATCTCCTAGCAGTTTAAACAAGTGGATAGATTAGAACAGGCAGTGATAAAAGAAAGCAAATACACAACTGGATTGGTGGATTTAACAAAGGTGGTAAAGGGGCATAGTATGTGGGATAATTAGTTGTTATTGCACCAGATTACATATTTAAATAGAGAACTATATAAACTAAAGCACTTATATTGTAGAATGAAAAGGAGAGAAGCTGTGTCCCATCACTACTAGTGATTACATCTGGGAACACACACAGATTGCTTTCAGCTACACCAGAGGCCTACCTTTAAAAACCAAATGCCTGCAATATTGTATTTACCTTCCCGTCAGTATTGGGATTGTTTTTCCTGACAAAAGAAATTGACTTTCCTTACAGCATTTATCTTCTGTTAATAAAGGACAGGCCATCACTATAAATATTGCACCTCTGAAACTATTTCCCATCCTTTTTCCTCTTGACAGCTGAATGTGAGCCCATGCAAATGCCATCAGGTGGCACCATTTATTTTGGCAGTTTCTTATTCACCTCCATCAAGCACTTGGATTTTTTCCACTTGAAGTACACAAAACAATATGGCAGAAAAAGGTAGAAATCACTTAGTGATATTAAAATAAAATGCCAATTTGAAAATTGAAATGTTGAACAGATTTACAAAATGACTTATCCTGAATGGTGGTGGGTACGGCTGGATAAGCTCACTGAAATATGCATTTGATATACTTTGTATTTGCTGTAGTTGCCACCCTATAAGATGCACAGGCATATAAGAAAAATCTCAGCAAAGATTATGTGTAGATACTTTTGTAAATTTGAAGCTACATAAAGAACTAAAATAATTAAATTCTAAATATCTTCAACCTGATCAGTTTGAATAATGAGGGTAATTAGGTATTGATAAGAAGGACAGTTATTGAGCTGAGTGACAGCCAAAATTTAGTAATGTCAATCTTTAGTATCTGACACATTCACTCTTCCCTGCACATGCTCAGGAGCAGGCAGTCACACTTCAAATGGCATGTCTGCTTCTATTTATTAGTAAGGTCCGCTATGATTATGATTTTCTCTCTTCTTACAAAGCAACTAATATTGTTGCTTATTTATATTCTTCACAAATCTGTAGTCCTTTCGTTTAGAGTATTATGGTCCATTCTTTCGATTACTTCTCCGAACATGCTGTCTACATTAAGTTGCCTCCATAGGCCTGACCCTAGTCCTAAACATGCCCTGAAGCAATGCTTATTCCTAAGAACAGTCTTGAGCATAAAAAAGCAGAATAGCAGAATAGCACTGCTCAGTAGATGCGATTCCTTATCTTTAACAGATGGGCTGACTAATAACTTGTAAAGGACAAACCACTATACATATACTAAAGCTGCTGAAGAGCCGTTCAAGGCGTCTCTTATTTTTAGCTTTGAGTGTTACGGTGTGACCTCGGTTGTCTGTACCCTGAGAAAGTAAACTTATTGTGACTTGTTTTAGACCATCATTTATATTTTATTAGTTTAACCTTGTACAGAGTTTAGAAAACATTTACCACTTGGCAATTGCCAGTAATTGCACTGTGGAAAACCGTACAGTGTAAAAAGAGCTAAATTGAGCACAAATGCTTTATTGGTCCCAAGACTCAGCTGGCTCAGTCAGAGTGCCAAGAAACGTTGAAAGAAGCTCATCAGGAAATGTAAGAGCCCCGTCTCTCTGATAACCAGGTTGTACAGCAAAGAAATAGCTGACATTATAATACAGACCAGAGCCTTAGCAAATGCATGACAAAATTAATGACTTATATTTTCTTTAGACGATACACCAGTATTATGTTAAAAAACTATTACAGAATCTATCAGGGAAAAAAGAGAATGTTCTCTCTCTTTTATATGCAGCAAAGCTTGTCCTGATAAATCATGTGTAAAGCCGCAGTGCTGCCACAATGATCCTAAATCCTCATACTGATTTATACACTCATTGTTCCTTCCCACTGGATACTGATATTTTTCCATTACTGCTGCTACCGAACACTGGCAATGGAAATGCACGTAATCGAAAAGATGAACAGCTCTTTTTTGTGTTTCAAGGGGTTGATGGGAACATTGAAGAACCAAGATAGATCTCATTCTTATCTAGTTACCTTGTGGTTCCCTTGACTTTCTTTTATAAGATTATCTTGACTTGATGAAATGTGTATTGTGTATGTATGGTTTATATATTCAGTGTATATAAAAAGTCTACACACCCCTGTTAAAATTTCAGGTTTCTGTGCCGTAAAAAAATGAGAAAAAGATAAATCATTTCAGAACTTTTTCCACCTTCACCTTTAATGTGACCTATAAACTGTACAACTCAATTGAAAAACAAACTGAAATCTTTTAGGTAGAGGGAAGAAAAAATATAAAAATAAAATAATATGGTTGCATAAGTTTGCACACCGTTAAACTAATACTTTTTTGAAGCACCTTTTGATTTTATTACAGCACTCAGTCTTTTTGGGTATGAGTCTATCATTTTGGCACATTTTGACTTGGCAAGATTTGCCCACTCTTCTTTGCCAAAACACTCCAAATCTGTCAGATTGCGAGGGCATCTCCTGTGCACAGCCCTCTTCAGATCACCCCACATACATATACACACACACACATACATATCTATATACATATCTATATCTATACACACACACACATATATATATATATATATATATATATATATATATATATATATATATATATATATATATATATAAAAGGATCTACAACCACTGCTAACAGAGGACACAGAATTAAAACGTATATTCCCCAAACCCCCCATTCTTGCATTTAGGCAGCCACCAAATCTCAGACGAACATTAGTGAACAGTAGATTGGCCAATGAAGAGCTTAACATAGAAAATGGCACAAAACCTTGCAACCTTGTGTCAACACATCTGCAAAGAGGACACAGCCACGTACAAGAAGACCTATAACATCAGAGGATCATATTCTTGTACGTCATCCAATGTAGTCTACATAATACAATGTACTGCATGTGAGAGAGGCTGCTACATTGGAGAAACCAGCCAGAAATTACATATGAGGATGAATCTACACAGACATTCCATCAATAAGCACAGTGAGGACAATTACTGTACTCCAGTTTGACACCATTTCACCCAGAATAACCACTCCATGAAAAATCTCAAAATCAAAATACTCAAAAGTTTTTTTTTAAACTCTAAGGAAAGAAAGACATTTGAAATTAAAATGATTATGTTCTTTAACACTAATAACTCAGGTCTTAATGTAGACATTGAATTCTTATCTCATTATCAAAATTTCTTGTAACCTCCAACATTCATGATTGTAAATATATATGTGTGTTTATTGATTTTTTTATTTTTTGTTCTCTGCCTTCCTCCTGAGTTTGGTTACAGCTCTATGGTTCCTTAGATGTGAAACTATTTACGACCCCAATTTACTTACTCTGGTCTGCACCCCCAGACACTTGCACGGCTTGCTGATCAGAACATTATTTGTTAATCCTGGAATTTTTTGCTGTATTTGTGACTCTATAATCAGTATTGACTCTGACTCGTCTAAGAGAGGAACGCTCTAGAAAGGTCATCATGAAACCTATGAATATGTTTGTCCAATAAAAAAGGTATCACTATATACTGCAATACTCTGATTATTCATCTGGATTACTGGACATTCACGGCTACCTCACTCTTCATATATATATTATATAAATAGTGATTTTGTGCTCACATTTGAATGTTTAAAACAAGTGAAAAAATGTGTTTCCTGCTAAGAATTCTGAGAAATACAGTTATTACACTGCATTCTGGGAACCTGGTCAGGGACATGCAAATGTGCCCACAAAGGTTTCGCTCTTACAATCCATAACCATTTTAAACATGGTTTCCTTTAATCATATGACGCTGTATTACACAGGTTTGTGACAAAGCTCAGGATGGATTATACACAAGCCAGAAATCATACCCATGTACAGCTGTTTCAAGGTTACTAGCTTGTTTAATAGATTTTGTTGGGAGGTAGTTCACCACAACAATCATTTAATATATGGTGGGCAAAAGAGCAATAAACGCCCTCCACCATACAGTAAATAAATAGTACATCTGTGTTCATATTGAATGTCTAAAACAAGTAAAAAAAACGTGTTTCCTGATCAAAATTCCGATAAAGTGTATATAGTATATATATATATATATATATACAGTAAATATATTGACTGATATGATTTAAAAGAATATTGTTCCATATGCATACATGTGTTAAACTGTAAATGGAACACAACTGTTCATGTAAAATAGCATGTTTTAAACATTACAAAAGTTGCTTTTTGCATGAAAATCTTAAATAAAACTTGTTTAAACCTAATTGAAACCGATAGGGAAGACCACAATATTTTTTATCTAGATCTCAGTGGCTGGCATAGGGAAAGCTCCAACAGCAGTTAAACTTCTGAATACGTTTTTGTGCTCTGAGACACCGATTTGAAACATACACACTGTGACACATTATGAAATATCCTCTTTCTGATGCAACAAAGAAAGCAATTATTTCACTGTCCCTTTAAACCACAGACTTTAGACCTGGTATTTATTGACCTATACTTAAAATAACACAACAAAAAATGCTATGCAAAACATGAATATATATATATATATATATATATATATATATATATATATATATATATTTATATATATATATATATATATATATATATATATACACATACATAAAGAAATATAATTGCAACTGGCTTTTATCAAAACTTTTGAGCAATGAATGCTAGCTAACTGAGCTTGATCTAACTGAGCTTGAGATTTTAAGTATAACTTACTTGAAAGGGCCCCCTTTCCCCTAATTGCTTTATCTCAAGTTATTATCAGCCTTATTAAATAGCGAATCGGCCAATTGAATAGGGCTCTATATAAGCACAGAGCATATTTTTTTACAGAAGTTTTTAGTTAGTGATGACCTTGCTTTTGGATAGACGTTCACTAACTAAAAACTTCTGTAAAAAAATATGTTCTGTGCTTATATAGAGCCCTATTCAATTGGCTGAATCACTATTTAATAAGGCTGTATATCTGCTGTAGGAAGGGGGATGATAATCCACCAGAGAATGCCAAATTGAAAATAAAAAAAATACAAATACAAAATGTTGCATATACAGGTAGTTCTATTGAAAGGGACAAAGGATGGAATTCAATTACAAAAGGTTCCTCTCTCTGGTTTGACTGCGCAGAGCAGTATAACATGGAGAAGATGCCAATGGCAAGCTTGACTCGCAGGCATGTGGGGGCAACAGGATAGAGCGTGTTGCATGAAGAAACTCATGTCCATATATCATGTTTAAGTGAACATCTTGACTTTGATTTTTTAAATAGTAATCTTCCATTCAATGATTTCCTGTCATAAATAATACTGGCTACGAGTTTAATGTATGTCAAAATGGTTAAAATCAGTATAACCACAGAGGTTCATAAGAGCTCAAGCTCCTTTCATTATTCTTATTTATAGCAAATGAGCATGTTCTTCCCACAGGTCACCCACAAACAGATTCTAATTTCTTGTTAATTAAAGATTATTACCAATAATTGCATTGGGTTTATTGTCTTTAGTTCTTGTAAACTGTAGACTTGCGCAGACCCAGTGAGCGTTGCTGTTATTTTAATGTAGGAAAATCCAATTTTTAACGAACATTCAATTAATAAAGCACTTATTATTTCCTTTATTTTAAAATTATACCAAATTTGTAATCTGTAGTCTTTGTCACTTTAAGCATTAATCAGTGTTAATTGGTTCTGAGAGTGTAAGTTAAAAAATGGTGTAAGTAGGGGTTTGACTGAATTTGTAAAAGAGACCTCTGTGCACAAGAGAACCAGGGCAGCTGGCTACCTCACTCGAAACATTATGCTGAGCCGCAGAAAACTTCATTTGTCAAGCTTGGCACAGACAGGGTTTTTATAACATGCTGGGCTGCTCCATGCCATTGTTGTTGGGATTATGACACTACAAACCCTCCATTACCGTCAAATAATCTCACTTTTGGGGCCAATAAAACAAGGTTGTTTTATAATCCATTTGAGTTACTCTAGTTATTGTTCATTAGTAATCTATAGAGCTGAAAATTAATAGTATTAGCTTATACCGAGAGACAAACACAGACTGCTCTTTATAGAAGTAATTAGGTGTATATATTGTACAGAAAAATAAAACACTTTATAAACCCAGCGCCTGAAGGGTAGATGAAATATGAACATGTCCCCGGAAAATCTTTCAGTGTGATAGTTGGCACGTTTTATAATTTGGTATAAAGCTTCAAACAAGACTGCAATTAACTCTGTACAACGACTAATGCCAGCAAGCAACTAATTAAACAATTTAGACCAGGCAACAAAGTTGCCCAAAGCAATAGTAGTTTATTACAGAGTTTTTCAACCAGTGTGCTGTTGTGTATCCTGCATCAAGCAAATTAATTCTCACGTGTAGTGTACAAGTGTAGGGAACATACCTTTTTGCCAGATATAAAATTAGACAAGGGAGGGGTGCCTTACCTGGGAGGGGTACCTCATTTTCATAATAATAAAGTTGAATTTATGTTTCTCGCATAGACCCTGCCTTCTCTAGTTAAGTGCATAAGCAAATTATTTTTTGGGGGAAGGGAGGAGGTGGGTGTGAAGCAGCCACTGTGCAGTGTGCTGCACTATAGTAAAACAAAAAAAGGTAATGAAGAACATAAGCAAGTTCACACTATCTGCACCACCTTGCACCGACATGCAGAAGGTACCAGTTCATTCATGTCCATCCTGCAAAGCTTTCCTGCTCCCTCATGTCCTAAAAGGACCATAAACAGCTCACTGACTGTCCTCCCTCAACAACATAGCATATCCCTGCTCCTCTTATTTACAGGCCCCCATAAACGGTGATTCCACCTTCTCATATCTGGTAAGTAAGTAAAAAGTAGTTCCTCTTGCCCTTTCCCTGTAAGAGGAATCATGTGTTATATTGTTAAAGTCTATGTTTTTATATGTTGTTTTGTTTGTACCTATATCTGAATACCCCTTCTCTCCTTTTTTCAGCCCAGTTTATTTTTCCATCAGATAGAGGGTTTTTCTAAAGAGTTCTTTACATATGTTCATTTATATTTGCGTGTACTAAAATCTATTACACAACTTCTCTTAAAGTCAATAAAATAATAATTTGTAGAACATATAATTTTCAAGAATTAATAAATAAAGTAAATAATATAAAGCATATAACAAAATATGCGTGTACCAAAAGCATGCTACATGTTACTGTATCTATCACCATGGTGTAATTACCTTGAAAGGTTAATAAATTAGGACACATTTTTTGTGTTTGGATAGTGTAATTTAATAATGTATATGTTATGTATTTATACATATACTGTATACTAATATATATATATATATATATATATATATATTACATAGGGCCTCATTCAATTGCGATTTGGCCAATTGAATAAGGTTCTATATAAGCACATAGCTTATTTTTTTACAGAAGTTTTTTAGTTAGTGAAGACCTTGCTTTTGGATAGAAGTTCACTAACTAAAAACTTCTGTAAAAAAAATATGCTGTGTGCTTATATAGAGCCCTATTAAATTGGCCAAATTGCAATTGAATGAGGCCCTTAGTATTTTAAGTTGAAAAAAGACTTTCAGTCCATCAAGTTCAACCTTTTAAGATCTCCTCTGATCTGCAATATGCGGATTAATTAATTAATTAGTTGTATATAAAAAATAAAAAAAATCAATTCCCTCCTGATCCCAGACACCAGCGACCGGACTTCTCCCTGGATCAATACTGCCGCTTTAATTATCCATGATAACCCTGAATTCCCCTTTTAATTAGAAATAAATCCAGTCACCTTTTAAAGTTATCTATCGAATCCACTGTCACCACCTCCTTTGGTAGAGAATTCCACAGATTAACCACCCTTACTGTGAAGAACCCTTTTCTTTCTTTAAGGTGGAATCTTTTTACTTCTAACCTCAAAGGGTGTCCTCTTGTCAGTTGAAAACCTCTTGGCACAAAAAGCTCCCTTGACAAATCTTTATACTGACCCTGGATGTATTTATATTAGGTAATCAAATCTCCTCTTAGACACCTTTTTCTAGAGAAAATAAGTTTAATTTGGTTAGTCTTTCTTCATAACTTAGCCCCTCCATTCCCCTTATTAGTTTTGATGCCCTCCTCTGTACCTTTTCCAGCTCTAAAATGTCCTTTTTATGAAGTGGTGCCCAAAATTGTACTCCATATTCCAAATGAGGGCGGACTAGAGATTTGTATAGTGGCAGAATTATATTTGTTTCCCTGGCTTCTATACCCTTCTTAATACATGCTAATATTTTATTTGCCTTTGCAGCTGCTGCTTGGCTTTGAGCACTGTTACCTAGGTGGTTGTCCACAAGCACTCCCAAATCCCTTTCAATATCCGATACACCTAGATTTGTTCCATTAAGATTATAAATTGAATGGCTATTTTTCCTTCCCAGATGCATTACTTTACATTTATTCGTATTAAATCTCATCTGCCATTTAGATGCCCATTCCTCAATTTTATGTAAATCCCTTTGGAGGAAAAGCACTTCACTATCTGATTTAATTACCTTGCACAACTTCGTGTCATCAGCGAAAATGGAGACACCACACTCCAATCCTACCTCTAAGTTATTAATAAATATGTTAAAAAGGAGAGGACTTAATACTGAACCCTGAGGAACCCCACTTACCACATTAGTCCAATCAGAGTATGTTCCATTTACAACAACCAATAGATATAATGCCTTATTTGCCAACAAGTGACCATAATATGTAAAACACAAGTTTAAGATAGTGTTGAAGTAGTAGACGAGGTCAGGAAGGAAAGCAAAAATGGCAAGAAATGCAGTCTTTATAATATAAATAATTTATTTAGCTGATCTGTTTCCTCTTAGAATTGTCCAATTTTATTTCACTGTGAAATACCTTTCTCTATAAGTGTGGCAAATTTTGTCACTTTTGAATGCATATATGTATCGGTTTTTGTACAGTGAACAAAAATTTACTTTAGTGCACTACGCAAATAGAAATAAAAATCAAATGAAACTAAAATATTGTATTTTAAAAACTACAATTTTGTTATGATAAATAGTATGCAAAAGCACTTTGATCAGCCAGTTATTTGTTCAATAGTTATACGCAGTGAGGCGTATTCAGCTGATAATGGTGGTAGATAATCTACCTACATTTGGCGAGAGGGTGTGACACTTACAGGAGTAACAGTTAAAAGGTAAAATTGTTGAACCACTCATACCCGTGCAAACAAAGATAAATGCAGTTATTAAAACAGGTCTATGTGAAATAAACCAAGTGGATCAACATGTTGTGTTGCGGTCCATGAAATCACGGAGAGTCAGACACTACTGAATTGGCGCACTATACCTTATCACTCCGTATTTAGCACCCTGTTCCACAGGGAGGGCATGCTGAGTATAGTAGTTTATAGTAAGTAGGAACATCCCTTTAGGGCATTATTGGAACATACCCTTCTAATCTTTATCAAGCTGACATATGAAGGCCACATCTTTTTGAAAATCAATTTCTGATAGTCTTGCCACCAAACTACACTTAAACAGACACAATGGCAACTGAAATGTCTGAAAAGGCTTGCTGACTGCAATGGCTTATTGTGTTTGAAACCGTTTATTGTTGCAGTTGCTCATTGTAGTATTTGGGTCAGGAACAGCAGTCTATAAGCTTTGGCAGCCCAGTTTCCGCCAAAAATGTCAGGCTTGCACACATGTGCATTGTTGAAAATAAATCATCGAGAGACTCCGTATTCTGAAAATGCAGACAGATGTTACGGCTCTGAAAGCAATAGGATAATACCTCCATAACTGTCTCATTCATCAAAGCCTCACAAGTAGTTTGCAGGTAAATGGCATATTTATCATTTGCCCTCTACCTCCTCCTCCTCTTTTCTCAAAAGTAATAATCCACTTTGGTTCATAAAAGAGACAGCTGTTATGGCATTGCGTCGCTCTGACATTTCAATGGATGCACCTCAGATCTTGTTCATTACTTGCATATTCTTAAGCTTTCTCGCTGAATTATTATTTTTTGGGGGCTGCTGACTCATTTCAGGGGGCCGCGCTGGCTCTTTAGCTGTTGGCTTCTTTTTTTATGGAGAGAGCAAAGTTAATTACAGAAGATCATGAACCCCATTATTTTTGCTTCCAGTAACCTGACAGTTTTCTCATTTTGTTCTCTCAGTGTAATATAAATCTGAGGGCCCATTGGTAGAATTATGTTGTGCTCTCAGCATTAATGCACATGGACATTCATCAAATGTGCAACAAATTAGCCCACAACATCTAGACATATTTGTACAGTGTTCAACTAGCCGTGAACAGTATTCATTTTTGGAAAAACATTGCTCTGCAGATTAATTTTATAATACTCAGTGGACACTAATTTTAGGATGTACTAAAATGACATTAAACAAAATAATTACAGTATTTAAAAGCTAGAAACTAAAACTTGTATTTATACAAAAACATCTATGCCATAAATCTTAAAGATGTACCATTCCAATATGTTCTTTTAAAGAGCTATACATGGAAAAGGGGAACATGGTTTTAAAAATACATACATTAGTTTTTATGAACTATCATATGCAATTATTCTATAGAGGTACCACAGAAATGCTGCAGTAACTACTGTCAGTGCTTCCAAGCCACAGTAAGGAGATTATTGGAAACTAAAATAGTAGATTCCTCAGCAACATAGCTGTATAAAAAGTAATAAACTAGATGTTTTTATATGCAAACATTTTTTTAAAGTGAAGTTTGATGTCTATTTACATAGACATAGTGCAAATATGATTTATGTGGTCCTCTAACTGCCAGAGAGTATCTCCTCGCAAACCTAATATTAATGACATAAAACATGCGGGACAGATAAATACTCGGAATATCAGATATCAGTTCCCAAATGTTTAGTTATTTAGATATACAGCCTTTTAAAATATTATTGTGAATATGACCCTCCAGCTCACTAGCCAAAATAAGTCCAGCCCAGCAGACTAAAGAGGTTGGATAACACCGGCCTACAATATAATAACAATATACAATATAATAACCACTGGCACCTATTTGTGAAACTGTACATGAATATAAACAGATATCTATCAAACTCAGAATAATTAATTAACGAGTCAGGCTGGCATTCCTTCATCGATTAACACTGTAATGGTCATTAAATAATCTTACTACTCTACTGCAGGGTAATTATACATGTCTCTGTCACATGCAATTATTGTTTTGTTAATATTGCATGTAATATCCATCATATCCAGATGGACAACAGAGTGAGATTTCTATGTTCGATAGGGTACTCCTGAAGTCTCTGTAGAGATATTGAAGTATAGAGATAACCCTTCCTAGGTTAACAAAGTACTTACAAAACACCAAATGGGTATGAAGGAGCCATAATCACTTTTCAAGATTATTTTTACAGACAGCAGAGGTGAACTGCAAGTACACCTTGGCCCTACTAAGCAAAGCTTTGGAAACACTGGGGTAGGGCACATTTTGGATAATTTAGGCTCTGTATGACGATGAAAGCCCTTTAAAGCCCACTGAGAATATGGGTCTCAGTGACACGGAGAGATCCACCATGAGTTAGATTAGATAGTGACCCATTCTTACATCTTACTTACTGGGGGGGAAAAAGTGTCTTCATTATTATATATCCGCAAATGACCAGTTCCTAGTTAAACAGCCCATGTTACTCACCATATAGTCTGCACCTAAGACCTGCATATAAACACTTTGGATACTACTGGCATTCAGGATTCAGCCAGGTACAGGAAACAAACACCTTCATCTTTTTTCAGTATCATCGTTAGCATGCAAAATCTGAGACACATCTTCTGTTACATAGCCATCAAAGGAAAATGTCTTTTACTACATAAAGTATTTTAGCATTTATATCTTTAATCATGCAACCTACATTGGGGACATTGCTTAAATCATTTTCAAAACTTTTGTGTCGGTTTTGGAAGTTGTATACAGCAACTTTAATGCAGGACGAAAAAGACCAATATTTTTTTTGTCAGACTTTATAGGAGTCATACAATTCTTAGCTTCATAAAGCTTCCTAATTTGATTATTTACATTTGTGTAATGCATTAGCCAAGGTGCGTCACAGAATTATAAATATAGTGAAGTCATAGTTCTGGTGAGTACATGT
This sequence comes from Discoglossus pictus, assembly GCA_027410445.1. Classification (NCBI taxonomy): domain Eukaryota; kingdom Metazoa; phylum Chordata; class Amphibia; order Anura; family Alytidae; genus Discoglossus; species Discoglossus pictus. The sequence continues at coordinate 340,952,468 of CM050165.1, read as the reverse complement.
AGAAATGGTACAATAAATAGAGCATACACTGAGTAATGAGTTTGTTGCAGGGCTAGTGCAAGATACAAGGAGGCAATATGGTTGTTGGTAGGCTATTTTATGCCAGTGGAGTGTCATGATAGTCGGCTAATAAGTATTCTGGTAGAATGTATTTCCTTAAATACAAGAATTTACATTAAAATCACTGAAAGATAATATTTTAAAAACAAAGGATCATTACATTCATCAGAAGCAAAAAACCTAACTAAAGATTGATAACTTACTTTTACAGTTGTCTTACTCTGTGCATTGGCTGCTTATTTTGTTACCCCTGATCACATGGTCGGTTAGTCAGCCAATCAAGGCAAACAGAGAACATATCTTGTGACATTTTTTCCCATGATGGAATTGTTTTTCTCCAGCTGGGAAACGTTCTCATGTGATTGGTTGAAAAAATCATGGGACTAGGGAGGCAGAGAACAGTTGCTAGCTGCGACAAAAAAGAAGGAGCCGTTTGACAATATAAGACAACAGAAAAGTAAGTGATCTTCAGCAAGCATATTAATAAATAAACCAGTTTTAATAAATAGTATTTATCCAGTGTTGATGATATATGCGTTGATGATATATGTATTATTAAAAACTACCACTTGCTACAACAATTGGTTGTGGCAGCAAATTCAGTAGATAACTATGAGTTGTATACATGACTAGAGAAAAAGAGCACACAGTGTAAGTATAATTACCATAGAAGAGTTGTGATATTGATCCAGGGAGTAATCTGAATGTCTTTTTGTAGTCAAGAAAATATATATTTGGTGCTACTTTAGCCTGCGGTCCACCAGTAATCTCTGGCCTACCTGAACATTTACATGTACCTTCCTTGCCTCTTTCCAAAACACGCTCTTTCCCTCTACACAAAAAATAGCCAAATTAAACTCTTCCCTTCACATGATCAGGATGAAGCGCTTTTTTCACTTTCTTGTAGTGTTCATGAGATTAGTATGAACGATGTGATGATTTTGAACTTCAAAATAAATTCCAATATATAACAAATTTAACACCAAGTGTTTATTAAGTGAACAGTGGATTCACAAATTTGTAATGCTGCATTAAAAGAGAACATTTTAAAAATTCAAAACTTTTTTTCTTTGCTTGAAAAAGTATTGATGCAACTTTTACAAAATGTTCTTTTAATCACTTTACAAACTGCTTTTAAAACAAATTGAAGGGAACAATTGATTTTTTTCCCCATAGATCTCCATAAGTCGACTGGCACAGTGCTTTGACATACCCAAATTGGAGTTGGTCAGAAGGAGGTACTAACTTTGTTCCAAAAGCAGTTTGTACTGTGATAAAAAAAAAAAATTTTATGTAAATAAACGTTTTATAATGTTTAAAACCTACTATTTCAAATGCATGACAGCACCAGTTTCAGTTCAGCTTCCCTTTAATAATATCTAATCCCAGCAGAAATCATAGTCACTGTGTCCCTTAATCTGAAAGCCAATTCTTATTGTGCTCACCAGAATTTGACCTTCTGTTAAGCGTGCAAGCAGAATGGCTGAATTGGCAGCACTATTCAATTCTATTTCATTTTAGTATAAATAGGCCATGTGTTGTACTTATAATCCACCGACTCAACTGGCTGCATATAACACTTTCCATTGGCTTGGAATTTTCCATAATGGAGCAAACATGTGTTAAAATAGAAAGGGTCAGAAGGCAAATCAATTAGTAATATTACTATAATATTCTTTATATTTTAGAACAATATATCTTCTGCAAATGGCATTCTTTAAAGGATCATTTTAATTTAAGAACAACATTGGCAGCTTTGTAAGATGTAGACATATAACCTTTTTAGAGGAAATCTTAACTTGTGAAGACAATTTTGTATATAGAAGGTTTCCATCTTGTCTGACCTGTTCATTTCTTATAGCCTGATGTCAAATGGCATGTACTAATCTACTGGACAATAGAGGGAGGGGATGAGGAGATAGAACAGACATTTGTTATTTGATGGGAGCTTTTGAAATTCAACATCAACCCCCTTCCCCTGCATATGCTCAGAAGCAGGCAGCTCATAACAATAAATACCCCCTCATACATAAAACCCTCACCAAGGTATAATGGATGTCTCCAGGGACGAGCAGAGGAAACCAGATATGTTGTATTATTATTAAAATAGGTTTTCCTGACAGCAATGCATGTGTGTCTTTAAACCGTGACATATGTTATACATTATTGTAATGTGTCCATGCTTTTTGCTCACATTTAGTATTCTGTGCTTAACTGAAAAGCTTTAACAATTAAATCTGTCTTTGAATCCATCTGTTATATTTGCATCCTTAAGCAAAGCTTACAATGTGTATCTTCATTAAGTTCTGCTTAACCCCCGGCTGTATTTATATAGTCTGCATTTATTAAAGTAGGCTGAATACCAGAAACGTTCTGTTATATATAAAACTGCAGCTAAATAATTTATTTGCATTAACAAAAATCAGGCAAGATGTCTCACCGCCTCTACTCTCCCACTTGCCTCCTTCCAAAACACTCTCTTTCCTTCTTCATGATTATCTGTCTCTTTACATCAGACTTTCTCTATCTTGTCTTCGCTCTGCACTGGTATCCTCCCACCATTACCTTCACACTGAGCCCTCCATCTTGTTCATAATGAAAACACCATTGTAGTTCATGAAAAATCTTAAAGGGGAACTTTTACCTAAAATCAAGTTGTTGTTTTTTATATTATCAAGCACTCTTAGAGAATATTAACTTTGTATGTACAAGTTCTGAACCTGGTTTAGTTTGCCAGTTACTCCTCCGTGTTTGTGGAGAGAGGAGACTGCCAGCTGATTGGGCCAAGATTTCAAGAGCCAGCTCAAAAGCCAGTCAGACTGCAATCTGTGACCATTACATTCATGTTCTGAGGCGATTTGAGCTGCTGAAGACCATACAAACAGGCCTTCTAGCAAAGACAAGTTCTACATTTTACACATATATGGCAGCAGTGTCTCTCTGTAGCAGCTCCTTGGAGCCTAGGTATTTGCTTATCTTATTGATTAGTCGAGGGAAAGGTAGAGGTGGGAGAATGAAAGAGGGAATTACTATATGTGTTTGACACCTACTACTATCCCCTGCACATCAGATGGTCACACGTATAAGTATGACCTCAAACAGGAAACTATTGAAAGTAATTATATTCAAATTTAACCAAATAATATTTAATGGCTTTTGTTAACACAATCTTTTTTGTGATTATGCTACATTTCAAAAATGTACCCTTCAAGGTCATGAAGTCTATCCTTAGAGTGCCATTAGTACCTCTCTTTTTCCTCCATTATCTCTGCCTGATATACAACCTAGCATCCTACATACTTTTCCAGCAACTTTGTTGAATTGATTGACAAATTTAACTTTTTCTGATATAGGGCCATATTAAATTCCAGCCTCATAAGTCCAACGTGTAGCACGTACGGGTTGCATGCTTCAAATTTGGCCTACTTACGTTGCTATTAAATTAGAATGGGCTGCGAGCTAGGAGCGAGAGAGGCTATTTCGTGAACCAGTTTGCAGCCATCAGAGTTGCGTGTTCAAACGCAAACAATTAAGCAATCTCGTAGTTACAGGTTCAGATGGAGCCAATGGAAAGAGAGATCGTTAATGTTACGTTACTGAAAAAGGGGAGGGTATATTTCGAAATCCTACGTGCTTCAAATCCAGTTTGCGATCAAACCCACATTCCAGATATAATGCAATATTAATAAAAGCAGTAAATATGATATTCTATTACATGTGAGTTACAGTATATGTCGTAACACATTGCTTGCAGGGATTGACATGACACAGAATATAATCATGGAATAAAGTATTTTTTCGGGACCGATTTGCGGGCTTGAGATTGTTGTGCTATTAATTCTAAGACCTAACATCACTTTCCCTTATAATAAATGTACAGTAGAGTGTTGTTATTTGCAATACAAGTGCTACGTATTGGACTTTACTCCCTTTGCGGGTACTCTAGAGCACCTGTTGGCCTTGGGGCTCCATTTGCGTGTTACGTGCTTGCGCGCAAGTGACAGTTACTGGCATGACAGATCAAAGAATTTCCATGCGCGGAGTTCAACGTTGCTCAGCACGTAGCCTATTCTCTGCCGTCCTGCGTGTTAGCAAGCAAAGTCTGCTGCGAGCAACGTTACAGGGCTAATTTAATACCTGTAGCATGTAAATCTGGAGTTGCGGGCTATGTATTAACACGTAGCGCCAATTTGACAGGGCTGATAACTACTAACTTCCCTAACACTTCTATTGCCATCATTAAATTACTACTAAGTATATATTCTACAATTGGGTTTTTGTGACCTAAGTGCACAGCTTTGTAATTATCAACATTGAATTTTAAATTCCTCATACTTGACCATTTCTCTAGTTTTATTACATTGTTACACATTTGATTACTTACACAGTGTCCATACTGTTTAAAGTTTTGTGTTATCTATAAGGATTCAATCCTTCTCTAGAAGCCCACTAGCAATATAACCAGTATAAATATATATACTGGCCCCTGTGACACTCTATTGGTAACCATCCCCTCCTCGGACTGTATTCCGGTAACTATGACTCTGATACCTGTCCATTGGATCACCTCTCTCACGCTATTTATCTCCCTATGTTATTCCATATCTACATAACATATCAATAACGTAACAGTCCAGATCCAGAAGGGAATTCTGGATCGCTACCTTGTTGTGGTGAAGGGGTTTGTGTATCTCAATAAAGCTGTGAGCTATACCATGAAGGAACACCCAAAATGGTGAGGTCATAGCAGAGAGGTCAGACAAATCGTGGTCCACTGGAAGAGCAACTGGTAACTCACTCAAGTATCTTTGCCAAGAAAACCACAAGCAGAGACATAACAATAAATGTAACTTGCGTGCGCCAGTCCATAGGGTCATGGAGAGTTGGACATAACTGAAAAACTAAACAAGAACAAAACTTAACAGTGAAATAGAAAGAGTCAAATTCCTTAGAACCATTAGTATATAGCTTGGGAGCCTTCAATCTTGTAAATTGTAATTGCTGGCTCAAGGGCAGGGCCATCATCTCTTTTGTATCAAATATGTATAACTGTATTGTTATTATTGTTGTTGTTTATTTGTTCAGTCGTGTCCGACTCTTATCTGTAAGGTTATCTTGGCAAAAAATTGTGAAATGGGTTGTCAGTTCCTTCTCCTGTGGACCACGATTTGTCAGACCTCTCTGCTATGACCTGCCCATCTTGGGTGATCCTACGTGGTATAGCTCACAGCTTCATTGAGCCACTTCACCACAACAAGGTAGCAATCCAGAAGGGGTGTATTATTATTGTGTAATTTAATTACTGTACCCCTGTATTCAGCTTTACAGAATATGTTGGCACTTTATAAATGAGGTATAATAAATAAATAATAGAAACCTGTAACACTCAGGATTACTGTGAAATTAAACATCAAAATTCTGCTGGACCGAGGTGTGTTTCTTTGCTTTTCTTCAATATAAAACCCCGCAAAAAAATGTCAATTTTCTCAAATGTCAATTTTCGATACAGGCAGAGGTTTAGCTCATAGGAGGGAAAGTAAAATAATTGCAGTATATTCCAAAGAAGATCTATTGTAGAAACCTTTTCAAAAATCAATCCCACATAAACTGCATTCAATGCTCTGTCAATACCTACATCATTGTATTGAGCTGTGCTTTTCATTAGATCCATTTTACTGCAGATATGAGAAAGCAAAATCATTGCATCATACATTTCAGTGCGTATCAGCAGGCTAATAAGCTATGCGCCAAACCAAAGGTTATTCAGCAATGGTTCACTGGAGTACCTTTCTGTTAACATTTTCATTGCTGCAGTGGAACTTTAGCTTTACAGAACATTAGACCCATACTGGATAGTATTAAAAGACCATTCATTAGCCACATAACAGGTTTTTTTTTCAATTTAAAAATGAATTGGTCTTGGCTTACATTTGAACTTTAGTGTCGCAGACTTCAGCAGGGCTATTTCTCTTCACTTCCCATCAGGTGCTCAGGCTGTGGGAGAGTATCCACCCAAGAGCCTGTCTTGGTAGGAGTATGTATCTGCCTCGCTCTCTGCAGGAAAACCTAGGCTAGACTAGTACCTATTTTAGAACACCCCGCCTCCAGGATACCTAATAGGGGTGGAGAGAAATAGCTCTGCCAGACCCGGATACACTAAATCCAAATGCAATTTGAATATTTAAAAAACAAAACAATTTTAATGGTAATGTGTTATTACAATGGCCCTTTTATATGATCTGTAGTATTTATTTATTCTGTGGGACAGTTTTTCTTTTTTCATTGTGAGCATTATTTTAGTGTACAACCAAGAATGATATTGTTTGTTAAGTACCGTATTGGTCCGAATATAAGCCGCACCTTTTTTCTGATTTTTGAGCTTGCGAGTTACGGGTGCGGCTTATATTCGCAACCGTAAAAAAAAAATAATTGCCGATTTGCGAACTTTGCTTGTTCGGTGTGCGGCTTATATTCAAACGCAAAATGACTGCCGATTTGCGCGATTGTGAGTTAAGGGTGCTGATTTTCGTGCTTTAGACTGCGGTATTGAATAGCGATTTACGGTTTTAGTGATTCTAACGTCCTGTAAAGCCTGTAACCTGCAAAAAAAGCTACAGTGCTAATTAGAAAGCCGGTTTCTTGCAATGGCTGATCACTTTGAGAGTCTTTTTCTCTCCAATTTTACGGGTGCGGCTTATATTTGATTACTATCTTTTTTTCTATTTTTTCCCCTTGAACTTTACGGGTGCGGCCTATATGCAGGTGTGGCTTCTCTTCGGACCAATACGGTAGTTAACCATCGGTACTTTATAACAAGAAAAGTTGTAATGTTTCAGATATTTGTAAAATGACTCTTTTTAATGTGCTGTGCAGAACCATTTTGTGATCGGTTGCAAGGCTATTTACATTAACAGATATAAGCTGAACAGATACCATTATAATCAAAAATATATATGATGACTATTATTGCATGTTATAACACGGACACATACATAATAACGGAGTATTGTAATAGTAATGTTTGGTTATATTCTGTTAGGAGATTACATTTGTCTTCAAAGGTTTTAACACAAATAGAAAAGTACTACTTTACTGATTTCTTATTCAACTTTTAATTGACATGGAATTACACATAAAACATGTTTTGTGGAAAATAAAAATGTTTAAAGACTCTGTTTATTGGTACATGAATCAATTTTTTATTTGCTACATCACTTCCTCAGAGCTGAATCATGATGGTGTGTGTTTTGGAGGGAGGGTGCAGAAGCAGAGAACAGAAAGACTTTATTAAGTTTCACAACACACTGCACAGAAGCCAACTCCTTGCTTCAGAAAATGCAACCAAATCTCTTCAGAAATGTAAACACCCTCTCACATGCACAACTTCTACCTAAGTATCATGGAGTACCTCAGGACCCAGCCAAGGCATCAATATGTTGTTTGTTATTGCTGCTTCATTATGCTCTCAATCAGACTCAAAGTTTTCAAACATATATATGTGGCACTTTCATTTCCATGCTGCCTAGAAACCAGTAAATGTAAATGTTTGAACAGCCCACATCATTTTTGAAACTGTATACTACTCAGTGTGCCTATAACTGAAGGTAATACATATATATGTCCACTTGGTGGCGATGCAATATTCTGACTGCAGCAAAATGGACTCTCCCGGTGGGTTGAAAAAAGCACTGAAATACTTCAATTTTCAGAAGCTAGAATTTTGGAACTGATCTACATTTCACCCCGACTATAACCTGGGCCTGAACTTCAGAATAAGGGGGCATGGAACACTATTTTTTTTCTAGCATGTATTTAAAAGATTTTGTGGCTTTTTGCATTAAAAGGGAATGTAAGGTTTATGGATATCCCAGAGAATATAATTAGAACTATGCATCTATTTATGTTTGAGTATTTTATTTGATTAAGAAGTGCTTATAGTTCCTAACTAGTTTTCCCCTCTACAGCTCATAAAAACAGTGTACTTCTAAGCACATGGTATGCAGTGTCTCATAGTAACCAATCAGAGGCAACATTTTGAAATATGCTGCTGGAGAGAGGTCACTGATAATTTGATACAATGTACTTCAGTCTGTGTATTCATGTGAAACAGGTACAAAATGTATGTTTTTAGGCAAAAATAGAGTTTTTAAGCACTTATCACATATAATAGTTGTGGACACTACGGGCCGTTGGTAACGCTCAGGAATGTTGCGGGCCCCGCAAAGCGAGGCGAGCAATTGAGGCAAGCTTAGGCTGCAATGAGTGCGGAAGGCCTCGTAGGACTTAGGACTGAAGCACGTAAAACGGCTGAACCACGCAACTGTAATCGCGAGTCCCGTAGGACTTAGGACCGGAGCACGTAAAAGGAGTGTACCACGCAACTGGAAAAACCACCCAAAAAACTAAAGTATAACTCAAATTCACTTCCACACTCACACACAGCACGGGGAGCCTGTGAGTGAGGTTGCAAGTTCATTTGAGCCATATTTGCAGATTTTTCACGAACGAAAATTGCCTAAGCGAGAAAAAAAATGAAGGACGAAGAAACAAAACGCTTAGGGTAATAACATTTAATGCAAGCCAGTAACATTTAACCCAAGGCAGTAACACTTACACCAAGGCAGTAACACTTACACCAAGGTTGTAACACTTACACCAAAGCAGTAACACTTACACCAAGGCAGTAACACTTACACCAAGGTAGTAACACTTACACCAAAGCAGTAACACTTACACCAAAGCAGTAACACTTACACCAAGGCAGTGTGGCAAACAGCACTGCCAGGTTTACAATTTTATTCCCGTGATTTTTGACGTGCAATTTCCTAGTTAATAAAATAAAGTACATAAAAGTAAATAGATACATAAATATACTATATACCTAGTGACGGATCTATCCTGTTTTATGTGCGCATTTGTTGCAGCGCACCAACGTCGACTGTAGGAACGCACCCGTCTAGCTGTAAAAACTAGGTAGTATACCCCAACCCCTTACCCCCTAACGGCTTATCAGGTGTAGTAGCTAATCACAGCTAGATGGGATACCGTGTGTAGTACCTCATCACTGCAAGATGGGGGCGCATAAGCGTCGGCAGCGCGCTTCTAGCACTGCAACAAATGTGCATAAAAAACAGGATACGTCCCTAGTGACTTTCATGGTCATTTAAGTAGAACTTGTTTAGAATTCCTTGAGACTAACCATAAATACCCCTGTGTGAGAAGACAGTGTGTATGACTCTAGATCTCATTGGCAGACATGTATGATTCAATCAGCTATATTATATCACATTGGCTGACAGGGATTAACCCCAAGGACAATTACTTATTGAAAGCAGTTTATTCTTCTCCAAGACTTTCAAAAGATAAACACACTGTAAAACATTATCAAATGTCTTCTTTTAGGTGTAACAAACACTAGAAATGCTTTCCATTGCTTTAAAAAAGGACCAGTGTTTATTATTTTAGTGTTGAACCTATTTTTATTTCACCATTAATTAACTTTAAATACCTGGGTATACAGCAGTAAATAAAATCTTTAGCCAGAAAATATAATTTAAAAGCACAGTTTACCTCAATAATGCCAGCTGCTGCTGCACCCCTCCCCACCTCTCTCATTGTCCTGAGCACTGATGAAAGGAAGTGCAAGATTTTAACTGTGATAACATTATCCAAGCCTTACCAAAACAGCCTTACCAATGGTAATGCTGTTGAAATATTTCACTTTGTTTCAGTAGTGCTCACGACAATGAATGTGGTGGGCAGGGGTACAGGAGGGGCCATTAATGAAGCAAACTGTGTTTTAAAATAATATTTCCTGGCTAAAAAGTTGCTTTACTGGTATTTGCACATGTATTTTTAATGTTAATTAATGGGGAATTAAAAAATAGGTTTATGAAAATGGTTGTATACTGGCTCGTTAAGGAGCCACTTGTTTGCAATTTAAACTAAGACGTATGCTAATTAAGTGCACACCCAAATCTGCACAATATGCATATTATATTATAGATAATGAATTTAGGCTTCTACCAAGTGATCCCTAATCCAGGCTCGTTATAGCTAGTTGTCATTATAAGGTGTTACACTTTTTTAGTGTGTGATTCTTGAAGGAAGAAATAAAGTGGGTTGGCAGCGATGACATTGAATAATTGGAAGGCGTGAAGCCGGTGAAACATCTGGCATCTGGGATGATTTGTAAGGGGACACATTTTGTTCTTGTAATCAGATATAGATTAGGAAACAGGAATGCAGCATTCACTGCGCTTGTACTGAACAATAAACTACTTGATTGGAGTGATACGCACACATTGCACTGGCAGCTTTTAATCACCTGAGGCACAGAACCCTGATTACTTATCTAGATAATAGGGCTTTGTTTTCTGTGTGCTTTTGCCGAAAATGAATTTGTTCCTTGTGGGACGCTTCTCTTGGCTTTGACAGAAAAATTGCATTATTTACACTCTTTTGTATTCACCCAAAACCTAATAGCATCACTCAAATTAATTATCATTCTGATCTCCGATTGTGTTTTGATTGCACATCCTGGAGGATGTCATGGGCAACGTTTATGATACTTTCAGTAATAATTTAATAAGATACAAAACTACCAATGTTATTAAAGGGACACTAAAATGCCCCTGATTCATAATGTGGGTTTAAAGCAATAAATCTTTTGTGCCATATAACAATTTTTACTTTAATATATATTTAATTTAAAATTTGGCAGCTATTGACATCTAGCATTTCGTGTAATCTCAGAAAATCTGTTTGTCAGGACCCCCACTTCTGAACCTGTGTCAGAGTGCTTGGCAATCTGTGATAAATAGAAATCTGGCACCGCCTTTTGCGAGCCTTGGTCGTAACACAAGCTTACTCAAGATATCAGCTGCTAGATACAGAACGAAGAGGAGTTAAATATTGAGCTGGCTTGGTGGGTATATAAGATGTAGGCATTTTGTCAACTTATCAACTATTGCTTTTATGGGTAAAACGTGCAATTTATCAAACTTTGAAAAGGAGATAATCATTGGCTTTTGGGCCAACGGTGGCAGTATCTCTGAAACTATCCAGTTGCGTGAACAGTTCACAATCTGCACTAACAGCCCCATTGTGAATAAACCGCAGCAAAACGGCAGAACACCACAAGCCATTGATGTCAGAGGTGTGTGAGGGCCAACCGACATGCTACAGTTGAGCAACTTACCATCCAAACAAACCAAAAACAAAACGAGGGGGCTAGCGGACGTGTTTAAAATAACAGTATCGTGAACCTTGTTGCATAAGTGGCTCCAAAGCAACCATCATCAGGATTCATCATCAGAAACGGCTTAAATTTGCACGACAGTACTGAAATTGGACCTCTTCTGATTGGCAAAGGGTTGCCTTCTCTGATGAGTCACGTTTTCTGCTCCATCGACTAAAGGTTACGTTGGCATGTCAGCCGCAAAACTTCAGAGAACAAACACTCTGCAATCATTGTTGGCAGAACACAAGCTGGTGGCAGCAGCAGCGTTATGGTCTGGGGAATGTTTTCTTGGTATTGTGTGGGTCCACTCATGCCTCTCAACAGATTGGGTTATCTATCTATCCTTGCAGATCAAGTACATGGGATCTTCCAGCAGAACAATGCAACATGTCATATGGCCAGAATTGGCCAGGAGTGGTTGGAGGAGCACAACGAAGACTTCCAAGTACTTCCCTGGCCTCCAAATTCCCCAAACCTCATTGAGCACCCGTGGGACCACCTTGATTGCCATGGTCACCGTGTGGATCCTGCACCACACACTTCAGCAGCTGTCGGATGCACTGCAGTCTGCATGGCTCCAGATAAAATTGCCAACCTTCCAGCATCTTATTTACTCAATACCATGCTGTCTAGCTGCTAAACATGCTGCACATGGCGGTTATTCCGGATATTAGCTGGTGGTCAGAATAATGTGACTGGACTGTGTGTGTGTGTATGTGTGTATATATATATATATATATATATATATATATATATATATATATATATATATATATATATATATATATATATATATATATATATATTAAAGGACCCTGAAGTTCCATATACTCACATAAGTCTACTGATTAAACACATCTATGTCCCAAAATAATTATTCAGTGAAATGATGCATATAAAGGTACATATATGAAAAAAACAAAAGCTTAAAGCTGTAAATCAGAGTCATCTGGGCATTCACAACATTCATGGCGGTTCAAAAGCTATAGCAAAATTGTTTCTACCCAAATATTTTAATTTTATAGTTATACTAAATGATTTCTATTTTCCGTTAAATATATAAGAAATATTACTGATCCCCCAGACATGTATAAAGTGCATTTTAGAATCCTGGGCAGCCAGACAAGATGGTTCATGTTGTCTCTTGATATATTTATTCACAAAATAATATTTATAATATAATTACTAATGTCTTTAGCAAAATTCAGCTGACAAAATGAATGTTGTCATTCACAGCTGTTAGTAATGAGATATGGAAAAAGTTGGTTAGGCATTAAAATAAGATGGCATATTTATTTACTGAGATCTACAGTTTAATAAATGATATCTGCATGCAAGATTCAACTTCATTCAAACCTATAAATAAGGGCCAAAAAGGTAAAAAGCTTTAGATAACTTCTATAGAGGGTTTAATGAAGCCCAGTGATCAATTAATACAAATGTTCAAATGTATGGCCTGGTCAAAAAGAGACTGTTTTTCTGAATATAACTATAGCTCATTATAAGCTATAGCTCATTAATGTGTAAGCATAAGTAAGGTTAATTAACACTAATTACAGCATGCAAGCAGTCAGTGACAGCCTAACTAAATGACATGGAGCACTATAGAGCATTGTATAGAAAAATGCCCTATTTTAGGTAATGGCTGTATCCATTTATAAAAACCAAAATTAGGATCTTGAAATGTATTCTCTTAAAAAACATAGATTTTATTGTCTGTGGTCAATATCATCCTTTAGCTGGATATGTGATGTGTTAGACTCTTAGAGACACCCTCCATTTTTATGTTTTCCTGTGGGGCATATATACCAAAATTATACATCTCCAAGAATATCCAAACTTCCCCCATCAGTACATAGACTATAAGACCAAATGATAATAATAATCTTGCCTATAGCCCTATTCTCTGGACTTCTATTTCTGAGTTATCCGCAATGGAAATGTTGTTTTAAGGCACGTGTTTTGTCAGGGAGTAAGGATATAGGAAATAGTGGAATGGTTGACGACACAGACCCCAGTTGTACCTGATCCAGCCAGGTCACATTCCCGGAGGCCATGAAGGCATTAGGGGATTGTTTTTCTGTGTAACTCAATAAAGTCGGTACTTGCAGTGCTTACTTCTGGTATTTAATCTAAATATGATCATTGTTGTCCTCATTTGAATAGAACATCTGAGGTTAAATGTAGGTTAATCATATCCCAAAACCTCAAGCATCCATTAGGAAGCTGCAAGTATATATTATAGCATATCTCTCAACTGTCCTTATTTTGGAGGGACAATCTCACATGTAAATATTGGTTTCTATCCAGTTGTTTCCTCCAGGTTTCCCTGTGTATCTGTTGTGAGATATATTTGAGATATAGAGTAGTGTGCACAAAATAAGTATGTACTGTATACATCTTATATTTGGTCAATATATTGTTATTGTTTGTGAATAGCAACAATATTACAATATAATGGGTCTGTGTTCAAAATTACAGGTCCCTAAAATATTGGGAGATCATTTTATAGAAGACCAAATGCAAAATGGGGGATGTAATTAAAACTTTTCTGTGGGGGGTGCATTTAGCAATGATTTTAAAGACTTCCCCTTTAAAGAAGTAGATTACTGCAGCTATTATTTGCCATATTGTATGTATTGATTATGTTGTTGATTGAATGTGTATTGTGTTGTAGATGTTTAACTTGTATTGTCTTTTGTACAAAAAAAACTTAAAAAAATATAAATAAATAAAAAATAATAAAAAAATTTTTATCATTTCCTACTGCTCATTATAGCAGTGGTTACCAATTTCCTTTTGATACCACAGACTCCTTATAAGACCGGATAAAGTAATCACCAATATTTCACTGTGAGTTCATGGGTTTTCATGTCTTGCAAAATTTAGATTTTTGGAAAAATTTGATTTTTAAACACCAAAGCCAGTGTTTGGGTAATTGCAAAAATAAACCCTTCAAAACTGGTGACACCATCCTTTTTATCAACAAATTAAAAGGTATTCCATCACCCAACAACAATTTGACACTTATTAGCCCTACTTGTGAATTCAAGAAAAATTGAGTGGACAGACAGACCTATGTGTTTACTTAACCAGTTCATATAAAAAAAATGTGAATAAAAGAACATGGATGTGGCAACCCAGAGATTCCCAACATGCACTGCCCCCTTCTTGTAGCATGTCCGGACAAAGGGAGGAGAAAACAATTGCGTCACCCTCACTTTAATGTCATTTTTCTATACTGAAATTATTACGTTTTGCATTGATCTTTTAAATCTTGCCTCTTTAAGAAGTGGATAATTCCTGCAGTTCTAGAAGATTATTAACTACATAGCAGTAGCAATGGTAATAACTAAAGCAAGTAAGCTTCAATATATTAGTAGGTAAATCCCTATTTCACTCACACAAAGCCATCTCTTTTCTTGTTTTATTCTTGTTATCAGTTTTATCCCTTTATTTCTTTTTTAGTGCCTATTAATTTCAGATGTCTACTTTGGCTTATTGAATTTGTTGCATGTCAGGTAAAATTCCTCTGGGCTTGTTTTCAGCCTTCAAGCTGTCAGTTGGACTCGGCCATCACACATTTAATACACAGACTTTTATATATTGGAAACATATTTTTCAGATAATAAAAAAAGGGATTCTTATAGTTCTGTATAATTCTCTGAGTGTAGTTTAACTCATTACTGAATGGCTGTCTATATCTCCACCGTCTTGCAGTTACAGACACATTTTCTGGTAATCAGTAGCAATTTACCTTGGATGGAGTCTGCATTTTTTTCTTTTCACTCCCATCTCAGATTTAATTTCAGTTTACAGAACAATATCATTTCGTCTATGGGTCAAATCACACTGCATTTATCAAAGTGCTACCAGTAAGGAATAGTAATAGACTTCAATGGGTGTTCGTAGGAATGTTAATACACACATCTTTTTTCAATGTTGCACATTTTGATTAAGTAATTACAGTTATATCTAATGATCCAGAAAAACATTGACAGTGCTGCCAATTTACATTACCGGTGAAAATTCCTTCTTCGGAGAAAAAGGAGATGAATTCTATATCTCTGAGGATGTGAATTACTCAGCAATTTATAATAAATATAAGAAGGCACTGTCTTCCTCCCAGTTCTTTCTTCCTTTGTGTGCCTTTCCCTCAATTTTATTTTTCCGGATGTGTCTTCTGTCTCATCTTTTCATTTATATGTCTCTTTCTCTCGACACCTATTTATTGCTCCTCTGCTCTACCTCAATGAATCTCTTTGTTTCTCTCTATTCTGTATGTCTGTCCCCCACTTCTCTTCTCGATACCACTGGGTTTGCTCCCCACTTCTCTTTATCCTGCTTCTTCCCCCTCTCCCCATTTTGCCTAGAATACTTTGTTTCTGCCCTGCTTCTCCGCTCCCTCCTCATTCTCCTACTGCCATAGGTCTCTATTCCTGCTTCTATGTTCTCCCCTATGTGTCTCTCCTGCTTCTAACACTTTTCTCAGCTTTATCTCCCCCGCTTCTCCTCCATATCTCATATTTGTACATTTTCTTTACCTTCTACCTCTATAATTTTTTCCCGGTCACCAACCCCTCTCCTCAGGTGACCATTCACTACTTCTATCATCTCTCTCCAGCTTATATTGTTCTTGGGTGTGTCTCTCCACTGTTTGTCTCTACCACTTTGGACTACTAGGTATCTCTGCTATTCTTCACTCTTCCACACCCTTTATAAGGACAACCTCTCAAGTGTGTATAATTTAACTAGTGAAACAGAGGTTTTTCTACGACCCTTTAAGCAGTTTAAAGTCAGCATCATACCAAGACATGTAATACCCCCATTGGAAAACACACCTGCTTCATCATAGGACACTGTGAGTTTCTCGAGCATCTCTCGGTCTATAGCCATGATCTGCTGTTCCAGGATAGTCTGGTACGAGAGAACACTATTCTCTTTATCTCTTTCAAAATCTTGAAGATGTTGTTTCAGAACCTCAGGCAGATGATTCTTCACATATTCGGCTGCTGACTGTAAAACAAATACACAAAGGCAATCAATTACAGAATCCAAAACACTCTAGGTTTCCAAGTGAAGTCTTATATAAAATACTATCATTAGAGGAAGATTTTTAACTGCTATAACCTCATTCCTCCCCAAATTGCAGTGTCCATTTTGTAGGCAACATGAATGTTAGTGGAGTTTGCACTGGAGACAATGACACAATTTGTAGACCACTGCAAACGAAGTTTAATCTTACATGTGTTAAACTGCGCAAATATATTTCTTAGAGAAAAAGCAAAAATGCTATTCAATATGATATTATTTTTAATCATTAACATAGAGGGTATAACTAAACCAGCAATCCACCACCATTACCACTGTTAATCAATTGGGACTCTGGCATAGCACTACCTAATTAAAGCTAGCAAACATATCTCTCATTAGAACACTTTTCTTTTTCTTACAACATACATTTTAATACTGTTTCACAGGAATTCTCCATATAGATCCAAATGTGTCCTGAATTAGCTATCACCAAATTTCAGCAAACCCCTAAGAAATTTGAGATTTTTGTTGGGATGTAGAAGTGTAAAATCAAGAACTAAGTTTGGTTCTTTTGGTAGTTTGTTTGACAAAGGGTTAAAACCATATATAGTATCCAATATAAATGACCAAAGCATACCAAGTTTAGTCTCACTGCCTTCGTTTGGCCTTACTGTCTGTACTGTGTGTGAAGTAGGTACACAACTAACAATATTTACAGCTGTTTAAGTCATGGACATGTCACTTTTAGGGAAAATCTGAATAAAGACTCTGTTTATGATTACAGGAATCCATTTTGTGTTTGTTACTTCACATTCTGATAGCTGAATGATGGCGGTGTTTGTGGTCATCAGTGGAGGGAGGGATGTGGGAGGAGAATTTGTGAGCCTTGGTTTGATAGCTGGATAAGATCGAAACAGGTAAAGAACCATATATGATTTTGCAAAATAAAAATGTAAGACTTATGTTTCAGGATATATTTATATATAGAACAATCTCCTGAAGTACAAGCATATTTTAAATAGCAGAAACTACTATATGAATATGTAATACGTTATAACCCAATATTAGTGAATGAAAGGACCCTGTGCAAAATAATATGGGGGACTTTCTTCCAACTTCTCTATTCAAGGTAGATGCCTGTAGGTTCAACAGGTTATCAGGAACAGTCATGTTCAATGTTTGAGGATCATCAACAATGACACTGTATAATGGTCCAAGCAAATATATCACAAGGCACAATATGTTCTCAGAAACAGAACAACATGCAGGTCACTCTGTATACATTTATGTGAGACGTGTACCTTAACAACTCAATTAGACCTTTGTGACCCCAACAAGAGTGCAATTTGCTATCTCGACATTTACAATCTATCTTTTCTTTTTACTAAGTTGTAGTGACTTTTATTATAACCCTAAAACAAGCAGAGAAGGATGTTTTGTTACTAAAGTCATGACCTGATATATAGCAATTTGTTTTTGGATCTTGCACTTTGATGCACTTTCTTAGTTAAAGAAATAAAACAAACTTGGAAAGTTTATGTCTAACAGTCTACATAGGCAACACACAGCAAGTTCATATACAAAGTCATTTGCAAAAACAGTTTAAAATATAGTCATTATAGGACTACTAGGAAATTGTCACGTCAAAAATGACAGGATTAAAATTGTAAGGCTGGCAATGCTGTTTGCCACACAATGTGAGGCTTTTGGTCCTCTGAGCACTTTTGGCGCTCAATGTGAGCCTCTCCCCCCGTTTACTTCAAGTTTCCTGCTTTGCACTGATCACCTTCAGCGCTCATTGCAAGCCTCTCCTGCTCGCAGTGCTCATTGTAAGCCCCGCGATGAGCGCCTTTGGCGCTCATTGCGAGCCTTTCCTCTCTACTGTACGGCCTGCTCATTGCAGAGTTCGTTAACCTGCATGTTTAGTGCTTTCCAGCATCTCCCACTGTCCCTGCTCTGTGTCTTTCTTCTCTGTGTGCTGAATGTTTGCGTTGTGCGCAGTGACTGCAGTTGGTTTTATTTTCAAAGTCCCACGTGCCTGGTGTTGTTTGTGTAAGTGTTACTGTCTTCAGCGTTGTGTATTTTGTACGTTTTGCGAGCCTGGCATTGCTGAACCTCGTTTTCACACCGTTTCTGAAATTTTGCGTTTTTCATCCGCCATTTTTTTTCTTGCTTAGGTGATTTTGGAGTGACCAAAAACGCCAAATATGGGTGTAATTTGCTTGCAACCTCACTCCTGTGCTGTGTGTGAGTGTGTTAGAAATGTTTGCACATGTTTTTGTTTTGGTAGTTTTTTAGAGTTAATCGCTTGAACAGTGCTGCGAGGCTTGCATGTGTGACAGTGCCTCTGACTGCAATGAGCGTCTTCGGCGCTCATTGCAGCCTAAGTGCTGCAAGGCTTGCATGTGTGACGCCGCCGCAGGCTCGCCTCACGATTGCAAGGTCACAACTGCATTACCAACATTGCAAACATTACGAACAACTATATATGTGATCATTGTTTAAGATCATACTGATTTCTTGAATGAACATTAGGATGCAGGCCATACAAGAAACCTTCTGGCACTGGGAGATACAATACATTATAATCCATTCATTTGATTAGGTTGTAAAAGTTCTTACAGAGCCAAATGGTTTTGATGCCAAGGATCATATTAATAAATATGGCTTGCAATAAAAACCTCTTGTGGTTTCCCAACCTATACTCTATGACCACTGTTCAAACCACAATTCAGAGGTAAAAACTAAATACAATTCACATTCAAACTAGATTCATTCCATTGTGAACATTAATATGAATGATCACTGTGCCTACAAAGAAAAACCACTTTCTAAAACCTAATATAAAACTATTCTAAAGTTGTGAGCCGCCCATTGAGAATCATGGAGAATAACAACGATTACAAGTCACACAGGTCACCAGCTTCCTGGCACAGGCATATATATCACTTCGTAACAGTTAATCAATGAGAATCAAACAACAACTGATCAATGATGACCCCTGACTCTAATCTGTCAGGGTCAGAAAAAGAGCAGTAGAAGGTTTAGCAACAATGTCATGGCATCATTAAAAGGAAGGATTTTCTAAAAAAAATGGACAGATATACTAAACTCTTCTACAGGTCAGAAATAATCCAGTTTTATAATAGTGGAGAGGAGAACAGCAGAATAAATATACATAACCCAAACCATAAATAAGATTTTGAATATTGAATGATTTGTTAAAAACAAACAAATAGGACCAGATGCTCTAAAGTGTTAAATGGTAGAACGCCTATCCATTGCTATATTATTCTGTGGGAAATACGCTCTAAAAGTTGACGTCTCCAAGAGTTCTCAAACACCTCTCTCATATGCAAGCTAAGTATCACAACTACTACATATATTCAAAGAAACAAACATGACAATATTATCTGTAGTGATGCTTCATTTACAATTTCTAGATATTGGGGATCTATTCAAGCGGCCACTAAGACTATGAATAGCACAAAGATTGTGTATTAGTGGAAAATATAGCATTATGGGGTGCAAAATCCACAAAACATTCAATTACATGGATATCATTATCTGCAAAACATTCAAAGTATAAAATGACATCTCTGTCAATCATATAAAAGACGGTATAATTTTAGTCAGATTAAAAATACAGTGAGGTCATTAAATTGTCAGGATCGCGGAGTACTGGAACATATCACTTTTTCTAAAGACAGAAATAGCATGTAAAAAAAGAAAAATATAATAAAAATGTCCTTAATTTGGGGGTGTTATATGGGTGTTGGTATGGATGTCCAATTTGACACTCCTCTATAGTGCTCATACAACAGGGTATCACCTGGTTAGCAATAAAATCAGTATTTGGGAAAATGAATAATGTAGTATTAAACATTTCTGTTTCATAATTAGTTATTAGGGTTCAGTAGAACTCCTATCAGGTGTGTCCAGCCCAGATGAACTGTCCTGATAGGAGGCTTGATATATTTTTATCTGTCTTTTTCCATAAAGTAGTTTCTGTAGCAAACCTACATCACTCACATAAAAGTTTAAGATGGTCTTCTGAGAAGATCCTCCTTCACCACAGGGAGTGGAGAGAAGCACATATGCTGGAAGCTGCACTGGATTCATTACTGTATTGTTATTCAGTAACTAATAACCAAAATTAAACCATACTATTTTACTGCTACAGTGGTCCTTTAAGTTTTTCCTGACTTACAAAACACTATGGAAGTGTAGGATTCTGGGGAAGGTTAATATTATAATTTGTTTAACCGGTATGTATATTTAATTGTATGGATATTTAAAATGAAAGTCCTGTTATTGTGCACTCATTGAACTCACTTTTTTATTTAAAAAAAACAAACAAAAAACTTAACTGGATGACTAATTAGTGGTCACGTTAATTCCGTTCTTATACGGTTATTTTTTATTACATCGAATAGTTTAAATAATATTAATATTTCTACTCCCCTTCTGGATTGCTTCCTTGTCGTGGTGACGGGGCTTGTGCATCTCAATGAAGCTGTGAGCTTTACTATATAGGGTCACCTAAGATGGGCAGGTCATAGCAGAGAGGTCAGACAAATCTGGGTCCACTGGAGAAGGTACTGGCAACCCAATCCAGTATCTTTGCCAAGACACAACTAGAGACACAGACAGATGTGCCGGACGTGGTGTGTCCATATGGTCACAGAGAGTTGGACAGGACTGAACAACCACAACAGATATTTCTACTAAGCTGATACACAAAAATGTTTGTGCAAGTCGATCACCCTTTCATCAAGTAACTATACAAACTATACTCCTTATTTAATATTTTTACAAGCCACGGAAAATCCGCTAATTTATGACAGGTCAAAACTTAATTATATCGCCTCAAAATCTTTAGCATCCCAGAGACAGGTTGAAAGCTCAAACAGGTATTATTTCTTCTGAATCTGTACATTATCATATAAATCAAATGCATTATTAAAGACATAACTCATATTCTGACACTACTAAAACATGAATAATCTACTGCAATTATAACTACATCATGACAGAAGTTCCAACATCAGTTAAGGATTTATTGCTGTAAAATATTATAGAGAATAATGTTTTACCACATTTGCAAAGAGAATATTTTAGAATAATTTGCATACAAATTCTTCTTACAGTTCAGTCGATGTACAAGACATCAATAACCCTGTCTTTGCTGCATTTGCTTTCATGACTTTACAAATGTGTGATCTTCTATAGATCAATACAAATGCGTCTCTAAGAAATTCAAAATTCTGTGTTTGTCTGGGGAGAAACAGTAAGGCAGAGCAGATTCATTCGAGCCCTTGATCCTCCAAGTCAATTCTCTTTTACTCTGTCATTTAAGAACGAGCAAGGCATTTAAATTTCATGTCTGTTCTCAATGCCTTTTGTAGCACATTTTATAAAATGGGTCACTGATGTACACTTTAATGGCCAATCTGAACGTACCTTCTATAAAGTTATTGAGAACAAGACCTTTAGATTTCTGTCTTATGGTGTCTCTTTAAAAGCTTTCAAACACATTTGACTGTGTATTATTCAGGTGAAGTTTTAATTTGGTACAGACAACTCAAATATGACAGTGAGTGATCCCATGCACGATAGCTCTTATACATCTTTGCTAAGCAGAAGGAATGTACCTCTTGATAATAAAAGCTGTATAAATAAACCCTATCAAGCTTGCTTAAAGGACCGTCTACCTCACAGTTCGGGCTCTTCATGGTGTGAAAGAGCACAAGATTGTTTGTTAAAATTATCTAGTTTTTGGAATTACATTAATAACAGTTAAAAAATCTAAAGTATGTCTATTCTGCCTACTGGCAGTTTCATGTTTTCTTGGCACTGTTTGGGTGCACTCATACCTCTGGGAGGGACTCTCAACCGATTGGGTTATCTATCCATCCTTGCAGATCAAGTACACCCATACATGTTGACTATCCTTGGAGCGGATGGGATCTTCCAGCAAGACAATGCACTATGTCATGTGGCCAGAATTGTCTGGGAGTGGTAGCACGAGCACGACAAAGACTTCCAAGTACTTCCCTGGCCTCTAAATTTCTCGCACTTGAACCCCATCAAGCACCTGTGGGACCAGCTCAATCGCCCTGTTCAATGTATGGATCCTCCACCACGCACTCTTCAGCAGCTGTAGGATGCACTGCAGTCTGCATGGCCCTTGATACCCTAGCCAACCTTCCAGCATCTTATTGACTCACTACCATGCCGTCTAGCTGCTGTCCATGCGGCACACTGCAGTTTTTCGGGATATTAGCTGGTGGTCATAGTAATATGATTGGACTGTGTATATGACCCAAGGGAGCAATGAGGTCTGTGGCCACACACGGTCATGAACTGAACATCTGTATCTACATATTTTGCCACACTATGAGTTGCATGATCTGTGCTCACTTTCACCCCTTATCATTCCTCCTCCTCTTTTGCTGTCCTCCTGTGTTCCTCCAACCCTCTCAAATAATTTGAAATAAATGTATACAGTCAATCATAATTGATTGACATCTCACTGAAAGGTGGTCAAACTTGTGGGTGCATATATAACATTTGTTTTTATATAATAATGTATAATACTATGTCTAAAATGTGCCAATCAGAACCTAGACAATGCAATTCGCCTTGTGGGATAGCTTTAGATTGTTACTCTTAATACAATTTTAAGGTATTAGGCTGCACAAATGTTTGAGTTGATGAGTTGAATTCATTTAGAAACAAAAATTTGAAGGATAAGGGAGAGAATAATCCTTCTGTATGTTTGCTGAAGGAAAAAGGTTTTAATGCGCTTAGATTACTTCCTAATCGCAATGAAAGATTTCCTCTGACAAACAGAAATGACAGCATGTTCTCTACATACTTTAAACCATGCTTAGGGTTTAAATTTAGATTTATTAGGTCAGTGGCTGATTAAATTACAATATTTAAATATCACTGCAACTTTGTTCAACAATGCTGAATGGCAGGGTGTGCACAACGCATGAAATTAATAGAGATTTACGTATTTTATTAACTTGTTACATACAAGTTATATATTGCTTGGATTTAATATTACAATCTCTTTAACTGCTGTAAAAATGGAAATAGCATGGTTTGTTACTGGAGATGAGATTGTTGTCACGAACAGCTATTTGTGATGAACATAAAAATCTGATACCGTAATTTATTTTTATGTAGTTCTGTAATTGTACTATGTTGTTACAATCTGTGTCAACGCAACTTCAATTCTGTCATTAAAGATGCTTACAGATAGGGTGACCATACGGCTACTTATGAATAATGTAGACTGCTTGAATGGTTTCAATGGAAATATCTTGTCAATCATATAGTAGAGATGTTCTCTCTATATCTGATAATCACTTAACCAACATAGATTTCCTTCCTGCTTCAAAGCCCTAAGAAATAAACTAGATTTTGGCTACTCTAATACTTAGAATAGCTTAATATATATGAGCTGCGGCCCAGTTCTAAATGGGCCCCACTACAAAACCAAAACAGTTCCTAGCCTCCTGCTGCCCTAACTAGATGGCCCCCACATAAATATATTTTTCCATAACCCACAATATTTGCTCTGCAATGTAACTTCAATCCCATATGTTGCACTTGGCTTGCCCTTAAGAATGTTATTACCTTTTTGGTACTGTATTACTCTGCATTTGAATTTCCTCCATGGCTTCACAGCCAAATGTTATTTCTTAATTTCTACCGTACACCTTATCTTTTTCTTCATTGCTCCTGCCAGTGTCTCCTCCTTTCCACAATGTCATAGCATCATTGTCGTCTTTCCCCCCGCAACATCCTTTCCCTATTTGTCTTGTTTCCATGATGGTGCCTTCTGTTCACCGCCTCACAACTTGTCCGTCCCAGATTAATGTCCCTTCTGTGCATTTTCGACCAAGCTTGTTTTCTCTCTTGCCTCTACCATAGCCGGTGTATTTTCCTCCCTCTCAATTTAGTTAAAGAATTCAGCATTTTGGCACCTGGCCACAGGACTACTGTAGGTTTATAAAAATTAAGTTGTGTAGATTTTGGAATTGGAGCGGGGTTCACCAGATTAGGCTTTGTCCAAACCTCACCTTATCCTTAAAATGGCTCTTCATATTTACTGGATCCAGCATTCAACCACTGTTGTCAGGGTCCATGAAATTATTTTTTTCCTTCCTAACGAGGTGGAAGTAATGGTCTATATACTTGAAATATACTTAATATAGCATTTAACAGTTTAATACCATAGACCAGTATTAAATTGCTATGTTTTTGACTTTTTAATGTATGAGGAACTTAGTGGTATGAACAGCCATTCAAATTAAAATGGTAGAATGCTCTTCTAATTCCTCAGTTTACAATGTTTAGAACATTGCACAATATTTATGGCAACAATTCGCAATCTCCTATAATTAATTGTCTATTTAAAAACCCTTGTGTCACGACCAAGAGATGAGGGTCTCAGTACAACCCTAATTCTCCTACTGTATCTTATAGGAGAAATCTGCAGGTTGTGACTTTATATGCATCTCAGCACCAGTAATTCAGATCAGACCATCATTCATGGAGAAGCAGAGAAATCAGACGAGCAACACCACTTTCTTAGTTCAGAGGCAGACTGGCTTTATTATTCCTTACTAAAGAGATTTTACAAAGCACCAAAAGACCCACCTCCTGATGCCTTCCTCCCCCGACATTCTTTCCTGTGAGATATATCTGATCTGGTATGTATATCTGTGTCATAGGTGTGTGTGTGTGTGGGGGGGGGGGGGGGGGGGGGGGTAAATTAGTTACCTTCAGCTTTATTTACGGAGGCCTGAGACCAAGCATCTGCCCACATTAGCTTGGCTTCTCCCCACCTGGAATTCTGGTGGTGGAGGGCACTCCTATTCCTAGATCAGAGGCCAGACATCTGACAAATTGCTCTCTTTGGTTTAACAATATTTATTTGCTTATATGCGTTATTGGGGAAGGGAAACATCCAACATAATTCACAAACTACAATGATAGAAAATAAATGCACAAATTAAATAAGTAACAAGATATTCACTTTAGTTGCTTTTAACATAAAATTGAATGTCCATTTTGATAGCCTTGATGTTTGTAATGGGATGTGTATGGGTCCCAGATAACGGGGTTGATTGTGGGTTGCAGGGTGGGTCCCATCCTGGCCCCAAAAGCAGTCATGACACCTTGTATAACAGCTAAAGTTTCCATTAATATTAAAAATGTAAGCAGAGGTCCCCTTCTGGATCTCTACCTTGTTGTAGTGAAGGGGCTTGTGAACCTCAATGAAGCTGTGAACTATATCATGTAGGGTCACCCAAGGTGGGCAGGTCATAGCAGACAGGTCAGACAAATCACAGTCCACTGGAGTAGGAACTGGCAACCCACTCCAGTATCTTTGCCATGAAAACCTTATGAATTAGCACACCCAGACACAAGATGTGCTTGGCGTGCTGAAGTCCATAGGGTCACAGAGAGTCAGACACAACCGATCGATTACAGAGGTATTCTATATTCGTCAAATAAATTACTGCCTTTGCCTACAATAATTATTATTAATTTATGAATAACCCTGTGCTTTTAAATGCAGAATGCCACAATGCTACATTTATTTTCACTGATAAGGAAACTCTCTTGGAGTCCATAATTTGTGGAATTCTCCAAGATGCCTGAAGTTTGATGTGAAACTGATATAGGCCTTTGTCCCCAGGTTGCACACTTGACATTTTGTGCTGAGATCAGGCAACTGCTTGGTGTATTAATGAATCCATTAAAAACAACAAGAATGCAAAATGACTCACTCAGCTTAGTAGTCAAGAACAACAAACTGCTGTTAAACATATTGAAAATCAGCACATATTCATTTGTGAAGAAAAATAGCACTATAAATAACTGCAAGTAAAATGCATTATGCCGTTCTTTTATTCAAGCTGTTATCTGAAGTGAGGTATGATGAAAGGTTTAAATATTACTTTCTAATGGTATTTTGTTTTTAAACACCCTCTTATTGTGGGCGTACTTTTGTATTTGCAAACTGAAACCATTTTTGTTCACTTAGCTTACTTTGTGGTATTGTTCTAATCTGAACAAAAAGCGGTATAAATACAATTATTATAAGCCCCTACAATGCCCACAGCTATGCGTCATAATTTAGTTCTGAATAACAATTCAATAAGAATTTATATGCATTTGTCAGTATGTGATTTACAGAATAAAAAAAAATATAGGTATTACAGGCAGCCCTAACTTTGAGAAGTCTATATACCTATAAGCATGTTTACCTATTGGGGAGGTCCAAGATTGACATAATAGGTCATTTTGGTAAAGACAGAATGGGAAAAGACAGGTTGGGGAACACACCTATACAAACCTTCAATTTGAGCCAGATTTGACTGATTTGACCTATGTGACCCTGACCATTCTCTTGACCACCACCTGCCATATTTCTAGCCTGTTGTATAGTTTATTCTGGATTATGTTGGCGCCGAGCAGTGATAATGACCTTGTTGGAGGCCACCTGCTCCTAACCTTGGATGGCATACTAAATAATCTACCCTCAGAGAGCCTTGGACCCTGGGGTGAGGCATGTTCGTACTTATCTACCTTTTTTTTTTTAATAACTTTATTGATTTATCATTGTAACAATATAATACAAATATATGACAAATTATTTAAACTAAACCAAAATCAATAAAAAAAAAAAATAACTAGATTAATAAAGAAACAAATAAATCAGGAAATTATCTTAACATATCAATATTCATAAATCTAATCCTACCATAGTGGTTCTGGCAACTAACAGAGTACAATCGACTGACTGATCATATGATGAGGGATAACATGAGAGTTGGTGTTGTGAACTTCTAATGCTTTAAACCTACTTATATAGACAAGCCCCTGTATGATATACCTGTGCTAACAAGGATATATTGGTTTTGTGGAGTCTCTTGTGTTCTTAAATTGATAACCCTGGCTACAAAAAAAAAAATCATATGCGGATAAGATGCATTTTAAATATTGAATATAGCAGCTTTGAATTCCCAACGGACCTCATTTAAAGAGAGGTACAAAATCCTTTGCCTTTTTCTTCAATTTATATTAATTGGTGGTGCAGTACTTTGCAAACTGATATCAGTGGAATCAAATACAAGACATTGGATATGCTTGACTGAACTCTAGTGGTATTTTTTATTTAGCTCTTCATTACAAATGTGTTTGCAATATATTTAACATTTTATTTGGCAGACGAAAAATACAATACACACTTCTAGGAATGCAATTACGGTGAATGAATGTATGTCAACAAAGATAGTTTACACATATATTTCCGAGGAGCAGTATGGATTTTTTAACGAATATATAAAACAAAGTGTTAGAAAGTATTAAAACTGTTTAACAGAACATGTATATGCAGCAAGAAATAGTCATATATACATTGTACTAGCTAAAATATCATAAATGTATTTTAGCTATTTATATGGGAATGCAGATTGCAGTGATAAACATTTTCTAATTGTCATTAATTATAGGCTGGTTGTTAAAAAAATCAAACTCATCAATTACCTGCATATCTAAAACAAAAGATTAAAGGATTTCACAGCTAAAAACCTGATCAGACTGCAAAGTAATACCTAGACAAATGAAAAGCTATGAGAAATGAGCAAGACAATAAAACAAATAGGCGGAAATACTACTTCTAATGGTGTTACATGTGGAGTCACAAATTACTTATTTTATATAAAAAGTTATTGTAAGTCACAGAGGCTATTTGTTATTAATGAAATAAGAAGGTGAAGGGAATAGTGGAGGGATACAGTAATATGTAAGTGGCAGATTTATGGATTACACTTTCCATAGACTTGATAGAGAGAAGTGGCTCAACTTTACTAGTCTTTCTCGTGTAAAAGAGATCATTATGGAGGAGCAAATGAAGGGGTTCCGTCTAACAGCTCCAAATCATGTAACACCTTCTTCCACATATGACTAAATAAGAATTTGCCTCCTTACATATATACTATGACCCTCATTCAATTGAGCCTTTCGGGAGATCCAGGCTCACAAGGGGAGGTCGCAAGTTATTTTGCTATTCAATGGATTTCACATTGCGGGCTCCGATTCATTTAGATTTGTATAATCGCAACTCAATGCCCTCCAAGCCTTTGATCCTTCACGGCCGCAAGAGTTCCACACGCTAAAATCGCTAATCGCTATTCAATTGCTTCGATTCCCCCTCGCTAACCACTCCGTCAAGCCCGCAAATAGCAAATATGTAACCACAAGTTTATGGTACTAAGAAGGTCCCACAAAGGGCTTAATCAGAGGACTTTAAAAAGCAAATAAAAAAGCAAATCTGTACGTTTATGAAGAGTGAAAGTTATGTTAGGGCTTAGAATTGATAGCACAACAACATTCTCCAATACTTAATTTCATATTCAATTTTCGTGTTATATCGATCACCTACAGACTTCAACCTCCAAGCCCGTAGGACTTTGAAAGCCAACCTCCATTTTTTCAAAGTCCTACGGGCTTAGAGGTTGTAGCCCATAGGACTTCAACAAATGGAGGTTGGATTTCAAAGTCCTACGGCCTTCAGTTACGGGCTTGGAGGTTGGTCATGATGACTATCTCGGTTTCTATTGGCTGTTTCTGCATCAGGAGTTACATGCTTCGTCCCGTGACATGTTCAAGCCTGCAAATGCAACGTCCGACAGCAATGGTTTCCGATTTTCGCTATCGCCCATAACTTGCGGGCCCGGCCAATTAAACAGTAGCGCAAAAGTAGAGCAGCGGGAGCCCGCAACTCAATCACAGGCATTTGGCTGTCTGCGATGGAGTTGCGAGCCCCGAATTGAATGAGGCTCTTTGTATCCTTCCTAAAATTTCCATATGCTTAAAAAAACTATTAGTTCATTGCTTCCTCTAGGTCTCAGTCACATACTGGATGTCTTTCGATATAAATATGTATATAAAGAGACAGATTGTCAACCTTGATTTTTTTTCTTCACCAACAAAGTTGAACAGTGACAAAAGTATCATTCACTTAGGGTCACAAAGTTAAAAATCCCAAAGGAGGGCAGGATGAGAGAGGTATAAGGGAAAAAGGCCAAAAATACCTAATGTACTGTTTTTATACATACCATGTATCATTTCAGAAGGATGCATATTTTTGCACTATTTTCTAATGCTTTGCTATCAAAAAAATACCATCAGCAACTTGATGAGTGTGTCCAAGTATTATAGCCATATATGCTCAAGATATGCACCATCAAGATTAAAAAAGCAGATTGAGACCAGAAATGGTTGCAAAAACAGGAGTGAGTTTTATTGTTCTGAATACTGGCCCACAATCGGTTAGGAACCCTCTGCTACTTGTAGTAAACAATAAATCTTAACTTATCAGAAAAGGATGGCAGATAATTACTTTATAGAATGGTGATCTGATCACAATAGGGGTGATCTGAGCATTTTAATACATGTTTGGCATTTTATGGACACCTACAACGTAGATAAGGGTTCCCTGGTGGTCCAGTGGTTAGGATTCGGTGCTTTCATCATTGCAAACTAGTTTTGATTCCATTCAGGGAGGTCACACCACCCTGAAGCCAAGCAGGGTTGGGCCTGGTCAGTACTTGGATCAAAGACCACCTGGGAATACCAGGAGCCATATGCTGTGGCCCCGTGGAGAAGGAACTAGCAACCCACGCCAGTATCTCTGCCATGAAAAACAAGTGGATCACCATGACCTAGGACATACAAATGTGCATGGTGTGTTATGGTCCATGAGGTCACGGAGAGTCGAAAATGACTGCACAATATAAAAACAAACAAACCAGGTGGATGTAAGCAGAGGTAACGCATTCCTAAATAGTCAGCTATTTCTTGCTCATCTTTAGTCGGATTCTTCCTTTGCTGGGTGTAAGAATGGAATGGTAGCTTTATTCAGTAGCTATGTCAGCCTGACCTTGTTTACAGTGAAAAAACATTTTTGCAGGGAACATATTTAACTATTCCCTGTACAGAATAATTACATATTCATCCACGGGCAATTATTCTGTACTGATAGAGACCATGTTTGTTTCTACTGCTCTGTCTCTACAGGTATGAAAAGACTTACAATGCAGAGAAGCTTTCAATGGTTTCAATTGAAATGTGCTAATCCTTAGGGTTGGCGGGTAGGGGCTAAGGGTTATAATTAGTGCTTAGTGTCAGTGTTTAAAATAATACTAATGAAGATAGTTTATACTCCTGTTATAAACTTAGTTCAAAAGGGAAATGGCTGCCAACAATGAATAATAATTGCATATAATAGTTAAAGGGACATTTACTTCATAGTAGGAGCTCTTCATGACTATGTTGAAATTATCTATTTTATTAATTATACTAATAACACAACAAATCTAAAGTTTTAGGTCTGCTTACAAACACACTGTGTCCTGCGTACTGACTATTCCATGATTAATAACATATGTCAACACTGTGTGGCGAAGGCACAGTGAACACAAAGATTTATAGCAGTTTTTCACATAACTGCTGCGAGTAGTTAACTCACAAATGTCCTATTTAGGTGATTCCAGCATAGCTCTCTCTTTACAGATGGATTTGTGAAGGGTAGTCTTTTTTTATTTTATTTTGTTTATGCTCACTGCACAGAGCTGTAGCCACAGGTCTGTCTTCGGGCAGTCAGTGACTCATGTAAACAGAGATTTCATGTATTCATTTCTCAGAGAAAAATGCACGTATTTCAAAAATTCCAAAATAAGTATTTGAGGAGATCTTTACTGTGATGTGCGCCAAATTGTGCTGAATTAAGTATCCCTTTAATAAATTAACAGTTGTACTTTATTTAATTTTTTTACTTTCTAAAATAATTTTCCCCATTATCACTCCTAGAGCTGGAATTCCTTAATAATAATAATGACAGAAAATGTTGACTGGGTAGCTCTTTAATATTTATACTAATATGATAAAATTATAATTGTTCCACTTTACATAAACCTTCAATCTAAACAAAATATTGCTAGACACAAATAGAGCTGAATACTCTTCCTCTTATTGCACAATGAAAAAACATTGATCCTGACTACGAGCATAATTAGAGGGGAAAAAGCCATACAGCTAATATTTAATTAGAAAAAGGAGGGGCCTTTACACTATGCTTCCATCCTTTCATGCAATGTTCTGCTTTTGAGCCAGTGATGGGGAAGGGGTGTGGTATCAATTTCAATCTTATCCACTAATCAAAAAATGGCTTCTGACTGTTCTTTCTCCCCGCAACCCTCCCCCCACTGACAAACTCAAAACTCCTTCATCCACCTCTCAGGATGTGATGTAACAAATACAAAATGGATTCCTGCACTCATAATTTCAGATTTATTTTTATTTTTAAATTGCGGACATTCAGCTGCAAATAAACAAGTATTTTTTTTCATGATCTTTAGCAGTCCTTTAAGTTACCACCCTCCTTCGTATAAATACCACTATAACGTCCATATCAGGTGTGTGCCCTGTCATATATCGGGTTAGGTTATGCTTATTAAATGTGTGGGCACCTCAGAAATTGTTTTTTGGAGCAGAACTATCAATCTGTTCAGCCTTTTTAAAGCTTGACAGCCTTAACACACCAAACCTTCGAAGCTTTCATATCAGAGATACACAGAGCAGCCTGCCAGCCGTCTGTAGGGGTAATCAAGCAAGTCACTTCAGGCCCTGAATAACAGAACATGGATCTACCCATGACAAGCCATTCTGCATTTACAATCATTGTGGGATTAACCGCTATAGCAAGTAACAGTCCGCTAAAACAAGTATTTATTAATCTGTTCTTATCTGAAGCTACATACATTATTATTCCCTAATAGCATTCTATACCGAGCACAGTCTGCACTTTTAATCAAAACCTCTCATATCAGATAAGCAATGGATTAGTTACACATTGGTCGTGTTTTGCCTTAAAAAAATCTGATTATGAATAGACCAGTCAGTCTGCCTGGTAATTAGAAAATGAGTCATATTTAACACATATTAATTAAAGATCTGGGGGAATTTTACTCCCGCTTGGCTGATGTCACTGCGTGACTCTTGCTTATGTGTTTACCAGCCCGCAGCGTCTCTCTCTGTGAAGACTTTTCCATGGCAAATATTTCCTTTCACCTTCAATTTAGGACTTTTTTTTTCCATTTTCACAGACAAGGTGTTTCCTTTTTTGTTATACAATATTATCTGATAGTTGAGATATACAATATTGCCAATTCAACGTCAGGTTTAAATAATAGGCCAATTGCTAACATTACCATTACTCTCAGCATGTTGTATTTCTACAGCTTTTAATTACATTGCCCAAATGGGCATCATAGTAATATATTCTAGGCACATATAAAAAATGCATATGAGAGTTTTTGCTAAGATTAACCTTAAAGGTATACAGAAGATTCCTGGGTTTCAAATGTTTCCTAAAAAACAGCCACAGATTAATCGAAAAATATGCAATATATCGAAACGGTTGAATGCACATACATATATATATGCTGGGTACTGATATGGAATGACACACCCCTAGGATGCTTACATAACAGTGGGTACAGGCTACACAGCATCTGGGTACAGGTTGTGACTTCCAGAGGAAGTCCTGCCAGTCACATGGTTGCTGGGGTCACAGCTTATTTCTCTCTGCCGGTTTCCTTATGTGAAATGTAAACACCAGCAGCAGGGATGCAGGAGAACAGACAACTGCAGGTGTAATTTAGTGTGAATGTGCTGCACAGATTGGCACATTTTAGAAAGTACTATATATTTTCATATGAGTCTGACTATATATCCCAAGCTGCTTTGCAGCACAGACAGCAACCCCAAACATTTCAGACTCTGCTTCCTCCTGATTGGCCAAAACTATTTTTTTAAATTAATGCTAATTTAGCCTGGGTTTTAGGGGGGGTTAACCCAGAAATTACAAGACATCTTGCTAACTTCAAGGTAATTGTTTAAATGTTTATTTTGGTATTTTTCATGCAAAAAATGTTTGCATACACTACTGATTCTCCTCTATCAGATGCACTCATAACCCAGGTATGCCTTTTATGTTTTAGTGGAACTGAAACCAAAAGGAGTTTTCAATGTTTGGAGATGCAAAAGGTTAATGCTACTGAGAAGAAGCAAAAAGGAAGAGAACTATCAAATCTGTGACTCATTGACATGCATGTTGTTGTTAAAAGACCCTTGCAATTCAAGAAAAAGGCACTTGTTTTTGAAAAAAAAGAAAGAAAATGATGCTCTCCCCAAGGCACAGTGGGCAAGGATTCCACATCTGGAATGCGCTATCACCCTTAGGGAGACTAAGCCCTAAGGGTCATTTTCATGAACAAAAAAACAACAAAATAAAAGTCAGAGGTTCAATCAGAGAATGAACTAACGTTAATAGGTTAATTCTATGGACATGATAACCCACTTGGAGAGCAAGCTCTTTTAGCTCACAGGGAGAAATATCCTGTAGTATATCCATCTGGTCTCACTCACTGTGCCTTAGGGAGTTCAGCTACACCTCACCGACGAGGCCAACAGAGGCTACACCTCACTGACGAGGCCCACAGAGGCGGAAACACGAGTCTGGGGTTTGCGGTTTCTCCTGTTCAGGGAAGACTTGCCTGGTATTTCTGGATCACTCTTCTGAGTGAGACCAGACTGATATACTACAGGATATTTCTTCCTGAGAAGGGCACAAGTGGCTAAAAGAGGCTGCTCTTGGAATAGGGTATCATGTCCATAAAACTAATCTCTGATTTTGTTTCTCATTAAGACGTCTAAAAGAGAAAGAGAGGGAGACCATACAATTATTCCAGAGTTTCTTAAAAATGGCACAAAATTTGATTTTGTTAATAAAGGTATTACAATTTCAGCAGTTCAGCAACTTTAGATTTAATATAAGATACACAAGTTACAGTTCACTGAGATGTTGTTAAATTACCAACCAGATGTTTTAACTTGAAAAAAATGAGATGCATATTTCTGTGCTTTTAAATCTAAAATGTGTTTTAAATAAAGGATGTGTAAGGACTATCATTGTGCACAGCTAGCTGGAGATATAACTCCTGTTTTGCTTTGAGGTGTTTTGAACAAAAAATGGAAACACAGGCAGTATCTGAAAAGTGACAGCTCAGCCGAGGAGCCCACCTGCTTGTTCATGGTTGATGGAAAGAGATGTTCTCTATCAATTTTTACATATTCAGTCAAGTGCATTCTTTTTAAATATTCATGTGATGGATTAAAATAATAATAGATGCATGATTTACAATTTTCATGCAAACAAAAAGTAAATGGAGATGTTGAAAGCCATTCACTCGAGGAGATGGGATGAGAAAAAAAAGCAATATAAAGCTGCTATTATTACTTTAGATAAAGTTTAAACATTTTTCATGCACACATTTTAATATGCCAGGAAACTTCTCTCAAAACCTTGTATTTTTTGAAATAGGACAATATTAAAACTCCAGTAAAAGATGTTGTCTCATATGATAGATAAGATCAATCCTTTCCATTAAAAACTGTGCATAGTATTTATCAAGCTTAACACAGTTAAATAAGCATATTTAAACACTTTTGATGAAAAAAACAAAGGGATTGGAGGTTTGAGGGTGTGGTGCTTGCTCGCAGTCCTCTTTCTGCCCCTCTTGATCCTCTCCCCCTCCTGATTCTCCCCTTCGACCCCTCGGATCCTTCCCTTGGCCCCCTTTAGATCCCCACTCCTGATCCCCCCTCATTGGCGCTTCCTACGGCACCAGCAGCATGCCTCTGAACTGCATCTTGTCTGCTGGCGCATCTTAGTGACGTCACACATGTGATGCAAGGGAAGGCTGCAGTACAGGAGGAGTGCTGGTAGGAAGCGCTGCGCGATGGGGTGAGATCAAGATGGACCAAGAGATGATCATGGATGGCAGAGGGGAGAATCAAGAGAAGAAAGGGGAGGATCAAGAGGGGCAGGGGGGATCAGGAGGGTCAAGAGCTCCTGGAGGCTCCCAAATGCTCCAAATGTGTGTGTGTGTATGTGTATATATATATATATTTGTGTGTGATGTAGGTGTGTATATGTGTGTGAAGTGTATTTGTGTTTGATTCAGAATATTTTTTTCTTGTTTTCCTCCTCTAAAAACTAGGTGCGTCTTCTGTTCAGGTGCGTCTTATATGGCGAAAAATACGGTATATTAAATCACAATTATAAAAAAAATCCCCTTTTTTACCTGGTTTGTGTACCCAATATGACAGGGACAACAAGGCCCCGAGCCAAGGGCAGCAGATATCAAGATGGCTGCAGGCTCCAATATGCCAATTGTACATAACATAAAACATAATTTTAGCCCAGTTTAAACATATATAAACATATACTGTTTACAACAACTTTCTGGTAACGGTCTATAATTTTTAAATAATTTGATTGCGTTTACTTCTATTTTACACGATGAACTCAGATGGCACCATATCTCCAGACACACTCACAGAAACTAATTAGATCACACTAACATGACCTCAGAGACCGTGCTGCCCCACATTTATTATTGTGACTTGTTTTTTTGTAAAGTCTTGAATGTGATATATTTTTACCCCCTTTAGATTACATTATTAAAGATCGGTTTATAATTTATTAGGAGAGCCTTCATTTCCTTATAATTAATTAGACAATACAATATTCACCATCGAAGTACTACTGCGTTTGAGAAAATGTCTTTTTTGAAGGTGTTTCTTTATTCCTTTATATTATCTCTAACAGGGGTCACTAACCTATGGAGCCAAATGTGGCTTGATGTATGTCAACATATGATTCTTCAGTCACCCACCAATGTGACGGTATGAATTCAAATCTGTTACATGTTGATTTTCTCAGTGTCTTATTCGGATTAAACTATGTTATGTTATGGAGATACTCTTATATACTGGCTATTTTTTATCCCTTACTCCATAGCTTGGTCTTTAAATCGAAAAGTTTACCGATCCATGATCTATAAAATGGGTAGAGGTGTTCTACTAAGCTCATAAAGTGGCATTAATTAAAAAAAGCTTAAGTCATTTAAAGGTATATTTAGATTATTATTATTATGAAAATATTTTTTGCATGAAAAAATACCAAAATAAACTTTAACACACTCACCCAGATGTTTGCTAAATCGCTTTAGTTTGCAAGCAATTTATTTTCAGAGTTAACACCTTTGCATATCTAAGCTAAGATTAGCATAACATTCATAATTTATTTTGGCCAATCACAGGCAGCCATACATTTTAAAACATTGTTGCAATATGTAATAGTAGCTTGTGCAGGAAGGAATCATGGGATGTGTAATCCTCGGCAACAGGAAACAGGAGGAGCCAGACACTGATCTGTATATCTTTGCATTGAGCTGCTGCTAGCTTGAAGGTTAGTAAAGCGTTAAAATCCCATACCCAAATGCAGTGTTTCTATTGGGAGGCTCACTGTGACTATGTAAGCAGCTCTGGGGGTGTGGAAAACCAGTTTAAAAAAAAAGAAAAAAAAAAGGTAAAAACAAGGAAGCATAGCTATGTCTTTAAATAACAAACTACGGTACATATTTTCTCAACATAGTGCATAGAACTACAAGCCTCAGATGATGCAGCAATTATATAGAAACTGCATCTGATTGGATCACATAAATGGAGTGTCTTGGTGTATTACATGAAAAAAGGACATTTTTCTGAATAATGATATACTTTCGTATCAATGTCATATTATTTATTAGTATGTACAGGACTGAGCACTGTGTCCGTTATGATTCACATATCATACTTTATTTGCTGTTGGGTTGGAGACTGCCTGTAGGTTATGTTATCTAGTCTTTGTCTGGAAAATCCAAATCTAATACTACAACACTGCAAGATGCTTCATAATAAGAACATAGCAATCATACACAGCACCCACAGAGCCTTTGAAGGCTGCAGTCCTTGGATTTAAAGCCGGTGGGGTGCGTACATAAAGCCAAGGTTTGGCAGGGCCCAACATTCCTCTTGGGTCTTTGTGACAGAACATCTGAGAAATAGCATGCTGGGTAATTCTGGACAGATAAGAAACAAATCTAGGAATTGTAAAGAACAAACAAAAAGTCCCTATGTAGATATAAGCCTGTGATATTTATAAAAAAGTAACTCTAACTTATAAAGTGTATTAAACCAAGATATGAAAGTACTCAAGCATGTTTCTTAAAACATTTTTAAAGAACCACTGCATCATGAAAAAGATATTTGTTTGAAAACTTTGAGTCCCTCTAAGAGCATAATTAAGGAGAAAGTCATATCACTAGTTTTTCACAAAAAAAATAATAATACCGTATTGGTCCGAATATAAGCCTCACCCGCATATAAGCCACACTTGTAAAGTTCAAAGGGAAATAATCAAAAAAAAGATAGTACTTAAATATAAGCCGCACCCGTATAATTGCAGAGAAAAAGACTCTCAAAGTGATCAGCCATTGCAAGAAACAGGCTTTTTTTGCAGGTTACAGGCTTTACAGGATGTTAGAATCACTAAAACCGTAAATCGCTATTCAATACCACAGTCTAAAGCATGAAAATCGGCACCCTTAACTCGCAATCTCGCAAATCGGCAGTAATTTTGCATTCAGGAATAGAAGTTGCACGCGTTACAAGCAAAGTTCGCAAATCTGCAATGATTTTTTGACGTTCGCGAATATAAGCCGCACCCTTAACTTGCAAGCTCAAAAATCGGAAAAAAGGTGCGGCTTATATTCGGACCAATACGGTAATTTGGATGCCTCTGCTACTGGTAGAATCCATGATACATAGATGGATATGTGAGGGGGCATTTACATTTTTTGAGTGATATAGTTGCATTTCCTGAAGCAAGGAGTCTGCTTCTGGGCCAGTGAGGGGGAAAGGGTGTGGAGTCAATTGCAATCTTATCCAATTATCTTAACATAAGCTTTCTTTTCCCTCCATCCCCCAACCCTCTCTCCATGGATAGCCAAAATATACACCCTCATTATTTAGCTCTGAGGAAGAGATATAGGAAACACAAAATGGATTCCTGTACTAACATTTTTTTTTATAGATTTATCCAAAAATGTTTATCTCCATGAATTACACAGCTGCCAACATTGTTAGTGTAAATGTGGAACCTAAAGGGCCACTGCCGTTCAAGACAAAAGACACTTGTCAAGTATGTACCAAACTAAGGACTCATCATGATAACTGGCCTAATGCTTTAAGGAAAATAAAATAATTCAGCCCTTAAGAATTATATTAACATTGGGCAGCTTGGTTTGTTTGAGCTGATTTCCCAACAGGGAGAGGTTGAAACACCTAAATGGTTCTTTGTGCCTTCATTTGTCAAAATAAAAGGGCAACTCCAATTGCAGCATAATTACATCTCAAAGTGAATTAATTAAACTATGCAATTACTTTTTAAAAGATTTTGTGTATTACCAAGTGAAGTTCTTCAAATTGGCACACTGTATGTATTTATATATATATATATATATATATATATATATATATATATATATATATATATATATATATATATATATATATATATATATATTTCTACAGTGGTCGTTTAATGATAAATAATTTAAACAATAATCTGAACTACAAATATTAAACCAAGAGACAAAAGCACTCAGACAAATGATATGATGCCACAAACAAACACATCAGTAAACGATTGCTCCAAACGGCACATTATTTTTAGTCTCACGTTGGAGACGTGTTTTCCTTCCAGATATGCAAATGGACATTAGCCATTTCTTAATTAGTCCTGTCTGTATTTTATTCTGGATCTGTGTTCCTACAAATAAAATCTGCACAAGATTAGAATGACTTCATTATTTCACAAAAGGCAAAACATAGAGAGAGGGAGCTTATTTGGCATTATAATACCTACAGACAGCCATGTACTACTAGGCTCTTAAATTAAGTGGCTAATAAGAAATCAAATAATCATAAAAAATTAAAGAGGCTCCAGAGAGATATGTAAAGTTTGAATTAGTATGCATGGTGAATTGACAGGGATATATTAAATCCATAATTACAGTAATCCACAGCTGTTTCAGCGTTGGAAAATAATGAATTGCCCAGTGAGGACGGGTGTCTATATAACATGGAAAGAATAGACCATCTGTTCTATGGTGGAGCTTGTCTTCATTTGGTGTATGCCCATGTGCCATTCTTACAGGCGCTCCACACAATAACGATTGCATTTATCATAACAATCACCTTAGCTGTGCAAGCAAAATCAATCTAAATATAATATACAAAACTGGTATAAGAATGTATTAACTCGGAGACCAAAAGGCCATGTTTTTTTGGTTGGAAGAGTGAATAATGTACTTTAAAAAGCCAGCAGGGATCTTACAATTATTTTCTCAACTATTACAATAAAAAAATATATTATTTTTTGTGCACAAAAAAATGACCTGAGGTCTTAAGCACTTTTATTCCTTCTGATTATATATATATATATATATATATATATATATATATATATATATATATATATATATATATATATATATATATATATATACACACACACAAGGGAGTAATCCCCTTTGCATGCAGTCAGAGCCATTAAAAGGCAAACTGATTTGGTAAATTGCTCCAATTGTATCTAAAAAAAAAGATTGTATAAGGCCATGTACATTTTATTGCTCACTCCACTTGTGACACATTCATAGTGTATATAGAAAGGTTATATGTTGTTACAAATGTAGAATTTACTTTTTTAAGTACTTTTTTTTTTTTGAACGGTGTGATTTTGATTTCTCTTTTGTTTTGATTACTGGAGAAAAGTAATTGCACGGATAATTATATCCAGATGTAAAAAAAGAAAGGACAATCATCTCTATCTATCTATCTATCTATCTATCTATCGTAAGTTTGTGAGTTTTCAATCTTGCATGTAATTTGGGGTAATCACTATGGATACTGGATTCCAAACTCAAAGACAGGGCCCTCCATCCTTTGCAATGTGTTAATACTGCTATTGTTTTTTGCCTTGATCGTACATAACCCATGTATAGCGCTACGGAATATGTTGGAGCGTTACAAATAAACAATCACCATCTATCATGAGTTAGCTACCAGCTCCACACTGATGAGATCTATTTAAGATCAACTGTCTGTGGGTATAT
This sequence comes from Discoglossus pictus, assembly GCA_027410445.1. NCBI lineage: Eukaryota > Metazoa > Chordata > Amphibia > Anura > Alytidae > Discoglossus > Discoglossus pictus. Next base: position 340,911,977 of record CM050165.1, on the reverse strand, counting down.
TTCCTAACTTGTGCATAATCTAACCTATGCTATGCTTACAGCAGGCATATGCTAAAATGAGCAATGCAATACGTGATTTCGGATTGTGGATACATTGTGGATTTATTTGCATATCCCCTCACAGTTTCCCAGAGTGCAGTGCAATAACTGAATTTCTCAGAATTCTGAGTAGGAAATTATTTTTTTTAATATACACACATGCACACTTAGTAGCCAGCAACAGTTTATATGAGCCAGTTGGGCAGCTTTCTTGGGGCCTCATTCAAATGTGATTTGGCCAATTGAATAGGGCTCTATATAAGCACATAGCATATGTTTTTACAGAAGTTTTTAGTTAGTGATGACCTTGCTTTTGGATAGAAGTTCACTAACTAAAAACTTCCGTAAAAAAATCTGCTATGTGCTTATATAGAGCCCTATTCAATTGGCTGAATCTCAATTTAATAAGGCTGTATATCTTGCCTGCGGGATACCCTCATCTGTGTATATTAATAATCAGATCCCTATTAGAATATTGTAAGTAAATCTTATAAAAGCATATTACCATTTCAGTCTTTTTACAAGGGTAAATAGTGCACTGTATATTCTTTATGCCAATCAGAACTTGACATTTGTTTACCAATAATCTGTTTATCAGTACACGGCTAGTTATCAGATTGTGACATTAAGATGTACAAACGCTCAATCTGCTGCAAGTGCCATTTTTACTGTATAATTTCGGAAGCCTCCGTAACATCTATAAATAAATCCCCCAGCTCATGGAGAGTTGTATTTTGTGAGCTCATTACATTAATAAAGGTCTGCATGATTACGGTGCTTTGAGTAAATGATAGCAGCGGTGTAATTTAGCCGGTGTATTTTTACCTTCCCAGGTATGCACAACTGCCCCGTCGCTGTCTCTGAAACACTTCCCTGAACTCAAAGCTTTTACAGAGGATTTTTAAATAAGAGGCAATAATTTTTACACAACATAATCTTTGCATTTTAATCATTTATACCAAATTATTCTTTACTGCAAGCAACCATTGTTTTATCAACTAGTTCTGTCTGTCACGCTCTCAAGAGGGTGTGTCCTTGTATGCAAATTAGATTTCTCCTACTGCTGTAAAAAACACCTTATCGAGCACTCTGAGCCAAACATTTCAGAAAAGGTTTCATGTGGAGAAAAACTGCAAGTACAAATGTATAGCCAGTTTTTAATGATCTTTAAAATTAAAGTTCAACTTCCTTTTGGGGTGACAACGTCCCTTTAATTTATCGTTTAATATTAATGTGCATTGGAATCTGTCATTGCCTTGTTTGAGCTGCCTTCTCAGCAGGTTGTGTGAATTAATATTTCCATTAGTCCTATTCAAAGCACTGAAGGTTTTCACATTTCCACTTGCAAATGTCTCTGCATTCAAAGTCATCCCACCTCGAAACCGGAAAACAAAATGGTGCTCCCGCTGAGGCATAAATGCATATAATAGACATGAAACACTTGCATTATGACATTATGATCTTCAAAAGATCATAATGCAAACAAGGGAATATAGTGTCGGCTAAAACAATGACCCTTCTTCATCAATATTAAGTACCCTGAAATGCAAACTAGCACATTGAGTTGCACAATAGCAGCAAAACACAATGCTATAAATATATTAAATGATTTATTGTGGAGAACAAGTCTTGCACAACATATAGCTAGATTTTCATGCTCTAAAATAAAACAAACTTCCTATTGGGGAGACAGTGTCCCTTTAAGAGTTCTCATTATGCCATTTCCATGCCTAATAATATACTGTCAGACCTAAAGTTTTCAAACATATTCCTTTTAATTGGGGTAAAAGAAGCCTGAAAGGTGGACAGATGTGGGTCATAACATGGATCAAAGCGAACCAAAGAAAATATATAAGCCATTATTCCAAGAATCTGGAGTGAAAGAAGCGTGGAATGGATGGGAATCTAGGGAACACATATGGACATAATGCCAGAAATATGTTGCCTTTTCTGCTTCTGATTATTGTCCATAATTATGTAGATAAATAAACCAAATGAACTTGATGTAACGGTTTAGTAAAATAAATTAGAAAAGTTATAGGAGTACACTGGTTTTTCAAGAATATACTAAACTAGCAATATTAGCAGCGGTGCAATCAATAGACATAAAAGCATTTCTTGGGAAAATCTGAATTTTTCATGATTATGTTTTTGAGCATAGCAATCTATATTTTATTTGCTACATCATAATATGAGAGCTGGATGATGGGTTTGTTTGTAGTTATCAGTGGAGGGAAGGGTGGGAAGGGGGGAGACATGGAGACGTCCAAAGCCTTTGTTTGACAATAGGATACAATTGAAATTGACACCACACTCCTTCACCCTCACAGGCCCAGAAGTAGACACTTTGAAACATTTAATGCAACTGTAGGTCTCCAAAAATATAAACTTCCCTCTCACACACAACTTCCACCAGTGTATCATGGATCCCTCCAGGGTCCTGCAGAGACATCATTGTTTTTTTTCTAATTAAAAACTAGATGCATGACATTTTCCTGTTCAATTATGCTTTTAGTCGGGGTTAAAGTTTGCACACATATTTTTTTTTAGTTGTTGTTCCTTTAAGAAGGGGCCAAATAAGCATTCCACTGAATAAGCATTGCATTTGTGTTAAATCATTGAAAAACAACCTTACCTGCAGCAATGGGTATAACTGCAAATCAATAGTGTGGCTCGGATTAATCAAACACTTGTACCTATTTATCCTATTTGTGGGAAGATAAAATCATTTACTTGAATTATAGGTCTGCTTACAGCTATTTATAAAACTTGTACCAAGTAGCAAGCAACAGAGTAATTTCACTTAAAAGTAACTGGAAAAATGTATCACCAGCTCAGGTCGCTGACACTGAAATACTGGGAAGTAAATTGTTTTGTATTATTTTAGTTAAGGACCTTTGAGGACAATCAGTATAAGCTGTAAGATTTTATCAAAACATAGCTTTTTAGCAGGTATAATGGATATAAAAAGTCATACCCTTAAAATATTTTATTTGCAAAGCCCTAACATATTCCGTAGTGCTATACAGGGGTTAAGTCCATGGCAAAAAATAAAATTAACACATTACAAAGAATGGAGGGCCCTGTTTTATAGCTTAAAATCAAATGTTTGTAGTGCTCGTTTCCAAAGCACTGACACAAGATGGAAAACTTGCAAAATTGCACTTTTTTTATATTTAAAAACCTACAACCCCCTATGTTGCCTTTACTACAGCAATAAGTCTTTGTGAACTAGTCTCCATCACTTCTTCCTTGTAAAAGGGTTGAAACTCTTCATATTGCCATGGGATGTCTTAAACACTGCCCTCTTTAGGTCATTCCACAGTTTTTTTTATTGGATGGAGGATTGGGCTCTGGCCGGGTCATTGCAAGACTTTGATCTTCCTTTTGGAATTGGATTTGTACTTCGGGATGTTACCATGCTGAAAGGTGAAATTCCTCATCTTCCGTTTTCTGGCAGAACAGATTTTGTGCTAAAATATCTTGGTATTCCGAGCTGAAGTTAAGCAGCCCCAAAGTACAATGCCACCACCACCATGCTTCACAGTAGGTATGGCGTTCTTTGATGATGAGCTTGATGATGATACTTCTTTCAGAAGTAAGGCCAAAAGGTTCACCTTTGTCTCGTCAGACCATAAGACATTTCCACACATGGTTGAAGGTGACGGGATGTATTTCTTTGCAAAAGGTTGATGAGTTCTGTTTTTTGATAAATGGCCTCAGTCTTGCCTCCCTACCCAATAGCCAAGACGTGCAGAATTCCTGCCAAAAACTCCTCCAGCTCATTTAATGTTGCTATAGGCCTCTTGGTTGCTTCCCTGAGAAGTTTTCTCCTTGTGCGGTCATCAACTTTGGTGAGTCGTCCTGATCTTGGCAATGTCCATGTAAATAAATGGTCAATTTACACCAAGAAGATTGTTTGTCTGTTTATGGCAAGGAAATAATGTGAATGACAGTAGACGAGATCTCCAATTGATAAGGGTCCTGGAGGTAGTAGGTTCGGATGACAATAAGGCGACACTGCCATGGTCAGGTGTCTTGTACACTCTCCTTTTCAGAGCATGACCCGCAAATTAATGACAGTTTGCTGCTCCATTTTAACATTACCAGTTTCATACCAAATGATGATAAAGTTGTGCTGCACATTGTATTGTCATAACATTCAATCCAAAGCTTTTGGTCTGGACTGAAACAACTCTAGCCTCATTAATATGTAAGCTTTTATGTAATTTTCCACAGAAATAATTACAGCTATAAAATGTCCTGTTCGCCTGAATTGCACAGGTCTATAGAAAAGCACAAACGTGACAGGAATAACTTAAAGGGGCACCATAACAAGGATACATTAACACTTATAATAAAGGGCATGGACTGAAAGCATGTCCTGAATTTAAAAAAATTTGAATGGTGATTTAATTATAAATAGACATTTACATGTCCTTTTGTTGGTGGGACTGCAGCATAACCGAGAGTAGTTCCAAATCGTTTTTTTATCAATGTGTTTTTTTTCCATAGAGTCATGTAATACACATTATTATTGTAGATAAATATTTACAGCCTTATTAAATTGCGATTCAGCAAATTTAAAAGGGCTTTTTTTACGCACATAGCATATTTTTTTTACAGAAGTTTTTAGTTGGTGAACTTCTATCCAAAAGCAAGGTCTTCACTAACTAAAAACTTCTGTAAAAAAAATATTGTATGTGCTTATATAGAGCCCTATTAAATTTGCTGAATCGCAATTTAATAAGGCTGTAACTAGTAACTTGCCCATCATAAATGACGGTACTATAGAATATTACCTTGAATTGCCTGTGTTGTCTCTGTGTGTGTGCTGTCTCTTTCTGTGCTGTCTGTCTGTGTTGTCTTTCTCTGTGCTGTCTCTCTCTTTCTCTCTGTCCTGTGTGCGTTTCTCTCTCCTGTCACTCTCTCTCGTGGGGGGGGGGGGGGGGGGGGGTCTCTCTCACTCGGTCTTTGCCTCTCTCTGTCTCTGTCCTGTCCAACAGTGTGTCTCCCTCCCAACGCTGTATTATGGTGGTGCTTTAGCAGAAAGCGTATACCCCAAAGTTTATTGACAGCACTGAAGCCCGCACAGTAAGCACTGCACAGACATTACAGACAAGCTGTCAAACATTATAATGGATGTGTTTCAAATGTACAGATGTCTAAGCATAGACTCATTCACCCCCCAAACTAATAAATAAGGTAATTCACCTCTGAATGGAAAGTGAAAACAAACAGATATAGTAGAGCTCTGTGTAGTCCGCCATTTTACACTCATCTGAAGCATAGAAACAAATATTCATAGTTTATTAAAACGTGTTAGGTGTGTGTAATTTAAGCCATTCTTAATGCTAAATTAATCAGCACTCTTACTGGTATTGCTTTAGTAAGACTTCCAGAATTATATACCCAAGATATTTTAAGTAGCGCCCTTTCTCAGATTGTTGGTTCCAATTAAAAACTTTTTTAAAGTGACTTGCATAAAATAATACAGCTCAATGTATAGAAAGACAAGAAAGTACAGACAGAGTGCATACATTGGTTTTGTGTGAAGTGAGAGGATTCAGGGTGCCTGCAAGAGAAGAAAGAACCAATTTTCCACGTTCTTAAAAGGGACATGAAAGGTTCCTTGTTTTAATATTAATATAAACTACCTAAGTGTTCTATGCGGATATAAGCATCATTTTATTAACAGGTGCTTAAAAGCTCCTTTTTACTCACGGAAACCTTCCAAACAGTCCCTGCAGAGGTCCGCCCTTGTAGCTCATGCATGCAATGTTTCTGTAGTACTAGATATACTAGCCAGTCACAAACTGAGTCTCATCTGCAGGTGGTTCCAACACACCCCTCCTCAACAAACCAACATCATCCAGCCTTTGACCTTTCCCAATCCCACATCTAATATGGACTCCTTTGACCCTTTAACAGAGGAGAAAGTCTCTGATCGACTATCAAACTCTCACCTTACAACTTACCCAGTTTATCCTATTCTTTCACAGCCAATCCTTCCCCTCTCTACCACACTTATCCCAGCTCTGACACATCTATTCAACCTCTCCCTAAACACTAGCAGGTTTCCATTATCTTTAAAACATGCCATAATTATATTTCTTAAGAAACCCATATCTGATTCATCTATCACCCTATCTCTCTACTTTCCATGGCTTCAAAACAGCTTGAAGGGCCATCTACAATCTCCATACCCAATTTCATCCCTCCAATTTCCTTCTTGACCCCCTACAATCGACCCAAACACTCCACAGAGACAGCTATCAAAAAAAGTCTCCAATGACTGACTTTGAGGTGAGCAAGAGAGTCACTCCTCTATTCTAAATCTCCTAATAAAATATTTTAGGTTTGGGAATCCTATATATGCATATGACCCTCAAATCTAACGCTCTCTCTTCCATTGTATGTTGCCAACTGCTTCCTTACCATATCCTCCCGGATATTTGCCCAGCAACTCAAACTCAATATGCCAGAGACCGAGCTCTTAATCTTCCCACAGTCTACTACAGCTTCCACTCCTGAAATATCCCTCACTGTTTACAATGCCATCATCACTCCCTCCTCTCAGGGTTATATTGGACCCATCTCTCTTTCATTTCTCACATAAAATCAATAACCAAATGATGTAATCTTACACAAGTCTCAACTAAAATTCAACTACTGTAACTCACTCCTTGCTCGCCTCCGCATCACCAGTCTGTCTTCACTCCAATGCATAATGAACACTTCCACTATACTTCTCTAAAATATTCAACGCTCAGTGTCTGCAGCTCCTTTCTGTCAATCACTCCACTGGCTTCCTATAGCCTTCAGAATAAAATGTGAAATATTCTCAAAAAAATCCCCTTCTTTGCTCTGCTAATAATATTCTTCTCTCCTCCCTTGTCACCTCTGCCTTCAGAACCTTTCTCCTACTGCCCCTACTCAATGAAACTCCTTGCCTTGCTCCGCCAGAGTATCTTTCTGCCTCAATACCTTAAGAAACTCTTAAAAAAATATGTTTAAAGTATCACCTTCAGCCTTAATGGATCACAATGGAATATTCAATTTCTCACACACAACCTACAGTGTAAAACAAAGCCGCCTCCACTTGCACCTCCTACTGGCTTATTAACTGCCACCTTGCACCAGTCCTAAAACCCAACCTCACTTTCTAGATTGTAAGCTCTTTAGAATAAGGACTTAGCTTCGGTTGCACCAGCCTGTCAGTGAACCCATTTGTCTCATGTTCGCATTGCACTTAGAATTTGTTTATACCATTGTAATCTGCCAACTGTATCCGTTGTACACTACTTTATAAATAGCAAACATTAAAAAAAATACAAACATAAAATGTTGGAGCTTAATAAATAAAGAGTTATAATGTTGCTGAATTGCTGATGAAACTTTAATTTAAAAAAACTGTTTGGATGAGCTACATGGGGCAGACCTCTGCAGGGACATTTCAAATGTTTTAGTGAGTACAGAGTTTTTACGTACTTGTTAATAAAATAAATATTTGAATATTCAAATAAATACTAAAATAGTTATTTTAACATTAAAACATGAGACCTTCCATGTCCCTTTAAGCTCAATCCTGATGGATACTGCTTTTTTTGGTAAAATAAGAGGACAGAAAAATAACCATATAAGATAAAATGATAAAATCAGGAATTTGAGGACTATTTATTTTGTATGGCAGGTGGTCACCAAGTAAAGCTGATTAAATGATCAATCAGATTTGACCCTCAGTGATCTTGTCATCAGAATAGGAAAAGTTCTGAAACATTCATGATTCATCGTCACCGAATGTAGGAGTTACATTAGGACATCTTCCTGGACAGATCCTCTCCCATCCTTTGGGCTCCCTGAAGTAGAACAAAACACTTCTTCTGCTAGTCCCTGATGTGACAAGTATCCCAGTCTTGTAAAACCTCACTGTATAGGTTTGTTTGAGCTACACAAGTTTTTAAGAGAACATCCAAAAATGCAAACTCTCTTGGACAAGAAAAAGTGAATTTCTAATTGGAAGCATTACAAGTTTTTGAGCAAAAAAAAATTTCTGTCTGTAAATGAGCCAAGATCTTCTTCAACCTAAAACTAGAGTTTATGAAAATGTCTCCTTTGCATTTGCATATACTAATTCACAGAAGAGATAGTACTGCATTTGAACATGTATCAAATATACCATCCAAAAGGAACGCCAACATTAATGGATTATAAAATTTAGCCATTCTTTGTGAGAATATATATATATATATATATATATATATATATATATATATATATATATATATATATATATATATATATATATATATATACACGGTGCCTTGCAAAAGTATTCACCCCCCCATGACTTTTTACCTATTTTGCTACATTACAGCCTTAAGTTCAATGTTTTGTTAATCTGAATTTTATGTGATGGATCAGTACACAATTGTCTAAGTTGGTGAAGCGAAATGAGAACATTTTTTTAGAAATAGAAAACAGAAAAGTGGCATGTGCGTAAGTATTCACCCCCTTTGTTATGAAGCCCATAAAAAGCTCTGGTGCAAGCAATTACCTTCTGAAGTCACATAATTAGTGAAATGATGTCCACCTGTGTGCAATCTAAGTGTCACATGATCTGTCATTACATATACACACCTTTTTTGAAAGGCCCCAGAGGCTGCAACACCTAAGCAAGAGGCACCACTAACCAAACACTGCCATGAAGACCAAGGAACTCTCCAAACAAGTAAGGCACAATGTTGTTGAGAAGTAAAAGTCAGGGTTAGGTTATAAAAAAATATCCAAATCTTTGAAGATCTCCAGGTGCACCATCAAATCTATAATAACCAAATGGAAAGAACATGGCACAACAGCAAACATGTTGAGCCGGCCGCCCACCAAAACTCACAGACCAGGCAAGGGGGGAATAATCAGAGAGGCAGCACAGAGATCTAAGGTAGGAGGAGCTGCAGAGTTCCACAGCAGTGACTGGAGTATCTGTACATAGGACGACAATAGGCTGTAAGCTCCATAGAGTTGGGCTTTATGGCAGAGTGGCCAGAAGAAAGCCATTGCTTTCAGCAAAAACCAAAATGTCATGTTTTTAATTTGCGAAAAGGCATGTGGGAGACTCCCAAAATGTATGAGGAAGGTGCTCTGGTCTGATGAGACTAAAATGTAACTTTTCGGCCATCAAAGAAAACGCAATGTCTGGCGTGAACCCAAAGCATTGCATCACCCAAAGAACACCATCCCCACAGTGAAACATGGTGGTGGCAGCATCATGCTGTGGGCATGTTTTTCAGCAGCCGGGACTGGGAAACTGGTAAGTTTAAAGAGACTTATCCAAAGCGACTTGGAGCTGTGATTGCCGCAAAAGAGGGCTCTATGAAGTATTGACTTTAGGGGGGTGAACAGTTATGCACATTGACTTTTTCTGTTATTTTATCCTATTTGTTGTTTGCTTCACAATAATAATAAAAAAAAACTCTTCAAAGTGGTGGGCATGTTCTGTAAATTAAATGATGCAAATCCTCAAACAATCCATGTTAATTCCAACACGAAAAATGCCAAGGTGGGTGAATACTCTTGCAAGGCACTGTATATATATTATATATATATATATATATATATATATATATATATATATATATTTAAAAACAATGGGAAACAAAGAGCATACTTAAGCAGGAAAAAAAACGTAATACTGCTAGTTTTTAATTAGAAAAATAATTGTGGATACCTCTGCTGGATCCCATGATGCACTGGTAGAAGTTGTGTGTGTGTGAGAGATGTTTATACTTTTGAAGACCTATGATTGCACTGAATGATGCAAGGTGTCTGCTTGTGGGTCAGTGAGGGTGAATGAGTGTGGTGTCAATTTCAATCTTATCCTATTATCAAACAAAGGCTCTTAACCTCTCAGTGTTTCCGCCTTCCCCACCCCTTCCTCTGCAGGACCCTGGAGAGATCCATGGTACATTGATGGAAGTTGAGTGTGTGAGAGGGGAGTTTACATTTCAGGATAGCTACTGTTGCAGTGAATGATGCAATGTTTCTCCTTCTGGGCCAGTTAAAGGGAATATGAGATGTAACAAACACAACATAGATTTCTGTAATTATTAACAGATGCTTCAAAAATAAAAAAAAATCAAATTTTTTTTTTTAGATCCATGGCAATGTGAATGTTTAAGGTCAGAAATAAGACAAATTTTAAAACGTTTCCCACAAATACTTAGTAACAGAACACTTCTTATTTGTTAAAAAACAGAAACAAAACACTCTCTCTGTTTGTATAATTAAAAAAGTGCAACCTTTCTATTCTTTTGCAGCAGATATTGGACCCATGGCATTTTACCTTGGTAGGATATAATTAAATAGTGTGAAGTTAATAGTCTTGCTGATTCAGTGAGCTTCGTTTTAAGTTCAATTACAGCTTTTTCAATGAGACCCATTCTTCATTTCTGCTGTTAAAGAATGGAGGAGCACAAGTCTGTAAAAAGGCTTAGACGGCCAGAAAAAAAACAAAAACAACAAACTGCTGAGTGCCCTGAACACGCAGGGCTTGCTGAAGGTGATCTATTTATAAGGAGAGTGACGCTTGTCTTTTGTAAATGGCTCTGCTGCAGTGTTGCGTGCTGCTTCTGGAAGCTATACCCAGAGTACATTTATCTAGGACAAAGGCAAATCTCAAATTAAGGAAAATATTGATGGAATAGAACAGAAAGCACCAGCTCACATTTTCCCATGAATACCATGCTTTTTTAAGAGATCTATAACCCCTGCCAACATCAGATCATCATTTCCATAATCTGCTGGCATTGTCCATCTTGGAAGGTATCTTATATTTTAAAGATGCCTCTCTGATGAGCAAGCATTTCCCTGTAATGTATTAGAAGATGACAAAAACATTAACATTTGATAAAAATAAGCAATGCTGTGTGACTTCCAATATCTTTGTGATAGTTATTGTTTAGTTGTTCAGTCGTGTCTGACTCACCCTGAGTCTATGGACAGCAGCACACCAGGCATATCTGATATTATGTCTCTGGTTGTGCTTATCCATAAGATTTTCTTAGCAAAGATACTAGAGTGGTTTGCCAGTTCCATCTCCAGTGGACCACGATTTGTCTTCCCTCTCTGCTATGACCTGCCCATATTGGGTAACCTTACATGGTATAGCTTACAGCTTCACTGAGATACACAAGCCCCTTAGGTAGGGATCCAGAAGATACAGGTGATAGTTTTTTATACATATGGAGTATTTACAACACTATGCAGGTGGAGGCAGGTACAATTACATTTAAAGGACTGCCCACCAATATGGGTAGCCAGAAAAGACTATCACACTTTAATATATTTCATGGCTGGGAATGTGGTATCATACCTTCACATTTCTGGGTCAACAAGCATCATTATAGTCAATCTAAAAGTATAAAAGTACCCAACCATAACATAGGTGACTGTGGGTATCCACCAAGGATCTGTTGTCATTTGAGGGTGGTTGCTGGTAATTTCTTCTGGGATGATGTAAAGCTCATGGACTTTTTCTGGGGACTTCCAACAGACCACCAGTTCAGCATGGTTTACAGACTTTAAATCATGTGGGGTCTGGTGGTCTAATCCAGGGATGGTGGTCTTCCATGTTATCCCCTTCTGCTAAATGTCTGCTATCCAAAACATACAAGCACAGAACCATGTATATATTTTTGCCCATGTCCACTCCACTTGTCCCCATTTTCGTTCAACAGAACTGTCCAATGCCCAGCCGGTAGTTACCCTTACCCCGATCAGGCAGTAATGTCATATGCTTGCTCCATCCATGATGTACGAAATCACTCCACTAATGATAAATAGTATGAAGAGATTGAATGTATGGTATATAGTGATTAAATGGGAAAGTGCTTAAACAAAGGCCTGGGGTGCCAAATGTTGTGAACCATTTAGAACAGTCCCTTTGGTTAACATAGTCCCAGTATATGCATTTCCATACACACATACGTGTAAATACCTATATTTGTCACAATTTCTATTGTATGGCCCTGGAAATCTTGTGAACTTTACCCTGATTGTTGTATTACAAGGAGATACAGCTGCTGAAACACTTTTAATCAGAAATGGATTCAATGAGAACCAAGCTACATTCATTCTAATTTCATTGCACAGCAGAGACTACGAGAGGTTTTATTTAAAGTTCAAATAAGAGCTTTTTGTTGTCTCAGACATTTGTGAATATGGACTATTTTAGGAGCTGGCTCTGTATTAAATGTCCATAACATTGCACAGTAAACTTCAAAGCATCAGCTGTAAATTATTCTGCTCTAGCCTTAGAACTTGTCTGAAAGAGCTGCTGGTATAGAGAGATAACAGAAGTGCTTTGATTTGTAGTCTTTTGTGTTGGTCACTGACAGTGTTTATATATTTCATGGACACGGGCTGAGGTTCTCTGTTACACCACGAGGAGCTACTGGAAAGTACCAACAATTCCTTTAAGATTCACAAAACATTACAAAAAGCTCTGTGGTCAGCTATAAAAAATCTCCTGGAGATAATGAAACTCAAATAATATGCATTTCAAAAACGATGTCTCATTATTGTTAAAATTACAAAGGAGAAATCACTTATGGGGCCAGATTCACTAACATTCTCAGAGGCTCTCAAACAGTGGTTTTGTATGGAAAAGCTAATAGAAAGGATCCATCATTGCATCCGAATACTCCATTGAAGGACATAAGAGTCTGGCCACTTGTTTTCTCAATTAAAAAGGATATGGACATTTACACACATTATTAATAGTTTATGAAGGGGGCATCCTCTTCAGTATATCCTCCTTGTGGTGCCTTAGGGGTATACCCAGTGTTTATTACTCTACACTCTCTGTACTCTCTCACATCACAGCATTTTAATTCAAATACCAGTTCTGATATAGTGTACCTTTTCTGACCAGGATAATGGAGTGTCTATGGAGGCATCCAGCATCTTAAAATCAACAAGACATATATTTAAAAAATTCCCTCTCAAAACCTGCCCTCTGCCACGTCAAGGACACGACTCCATAATCCACATGAAAGATAAAGCATTCTTTGTTGGTGTCATAATACATAAATCACTGACATCTACCTGTCATTCAATTCGTACTACATGCAATGACGGTGCTTTATAAATAAAGAAATGTGATAATAATTAGCTACCAAAATACTCAAGACACTCCAGTTTCTTGGTCTCATTCTCCTTTGCAATGTGATCATTCCTTCACTTCTAGGCAGATCCTAGTTATGCCTTGGACCTCATATCTTTCTATACCATTGTCTTTTGCATCTTACTAAGAATATGCCCTAGCCACCATATGCACTTCTAGAGAATGATTATGTATAAAATATGTCTAACGGATTACCACTTCTACGCTAAACAGGATGAGGACACGTGTCAATCCACAACCTTCGTGGCTTATCCCAAAAGACACATCCTACTAGTACCTAGTACCAATATACTGTCCACATGTACTCACACACTTCTGTGTTGGTAAGTCTTCCCTGTACATAAACAGATTATAAACTCAAGCTAATTTATCTAAAAGGCAAACGATTCCTTATTACTCAGAGCTGACATCATTACTTGTGCTGTGCTATACAAATAGGACAGAAAATACATGAACATATACACATTTTCACATTGGTTTAATGTGTAGAACAAAATCAGGTTTGAAAAACAGCTAGAACAATCCCTACAATATAACATTATATCCTTACTTAGAACTGAATAACAAATTAATTTATAGCAGTGGCTCTCAACAGCCATTAGATTTGATGAACTTATCCATAGTTAGAATGAGGTTAATTAACACTTTACAAGAATCCGATAGATTGCATTTCTATCAACTAAAAATATATTGGACATTATTCAACCCCACCATTTTCAATGTCTACAGTGGAGATATGGCCCAGTTACAATCTCATATATATACAGCATCTTAAACTATTTCATAGATAGTAAAACACCAAACTACATAACTAAATGGCAAACTGTCCCAAACATAGAAATAAACAAGGGAAACTTGGATCCAGAACATGAATGCATCTCATAGCGTCCTCTCCAAAGAACTAATTACAAAATACTGTATTTATGGTAGAGAAATTCAGTTATTATAAATAAATACAAACCCACTGTGCCACCAATGTTTGGTGGGAGGGCCCTAAGATCAAAACACATTGAAATGCATGACCCAAGCATGATACATTTAGGCTTATATAAAAATGATTGACACCACACCGATTTTTTGGGAGAAAACACGGGCCACAGCTTTATTATAAATTAACCATTTAACATAACTTAAAACCTGTATATATCACATATATAGTTGTGAGCGTACGAGTCGTTGCTCATGCTTGCGGGCTCGCGTAGCGAGCCCGCGGCCCTCGCGAAGCGTAGCGAGGTCACTGGGCAAGGGCCTCAGTTGCTGGCATGGAGCGCCGAAGGCGCTCCATGCCAGCAACTGAGGCCCCTCGCGAAGCGAGGGCCTCAGTTGCTGGCGAGGTCACTGGGCACGGGTCTCAGTTGCTGGCATGGAGCGCCGAAGGCGCTCCATGTCAGCAACTGAGGCCCCTCGCGAAGCGAGGGCCTCAGTTGCTGGCGAGGTCACTGGGCAAGGGCCTCAGTTGCTGGCATGGAGCGCCGAAGGCGCTCCATGCCAGCAACTGAGGCCCCTCGCGAAGCGAGGGACTCAGTTGCTGGCGAGGTCACTGGGCAAGGGCCTCAAACCCTCGCAAAATTCACGTCGCTACTCAAAAAACACGACACACAAATTACGACACTCGCTAAATTTTACGAGGCACGCAAACAACGTACGAAACACGTTACCACACATTACGACCTCGCAAACATCGGACGCAACACGCCGACATACAAACATTTAAAACACAATACATACACACAGCACATACATAAAAAACTTACCTACACCAAGAGGGAGCACCCAGGACCTCAAAAATGCAACTTACACCTCGATTTTACTCGAAATAAAACAGTTTAGAGACTAAAAAAAAATCTAAGCGACAGAAAAAATGGCCGCCGAACAAAACGAAAACGAGGCTACAGCACTCTAAACTCGCAAAACACCACAAAACACCTACGGATATTCCGATACAGACCTATACCACACATTACTCGCCATTTTACACCAATGCGGAAGTACACGACTACGCTAACGGTTTGGTCTCGCGCACGCACAGTGTTACACTGCACACATTCAGCATGCTTATACAGCAGCTCCACACCACTAATGCTGCAGCAACATCAAACAAGGTTCACAGATCTTCAACACAATGCATACAAATAGGTCAAGTATATTCATTTATTCATTTGGATTATATATTTTAGTAGTACACACAAAACAACATTACCTACCTTACAATTCAATATGTATATTAATAACTAAACAACTTCACAAACATACACATCTCATTGCCGTCATTTTTTGACGGGCAAGTCGCTAGTTATACATATTAACATAAAGAGGGAGGAGCCCGGCCACGGACAGTGACCTCACGCCTTGGGCCCTGCCCAACGCCCCAATGCTTATATTAAGCACGCCCTGTGAGGTAGGGCCACGCCCACTTAGGCCAGTGGACAGGGCAACTCACCTCCCGCCTAGCCAACAATACAACCATACATCATAAGAAAATTGCCACTTCTCCAATAACTCTTACTCTTTACTTATATAAAAAAAAAAAAAAAATTGCGTAACAATACCATAACAACTTTTTACATACAATTAAATTAGGGTGGGAGGGATTTTCCACGAAGATCCCCGCCGAACTGACTCCCAGCGCGCGAATGCGGCGGAAGTCCCACCCCCGCCGCTTCTGATTGGCTGATGCAGCCTTACAGGCTCCGCTGGGTCACGCGACGCTGCGGGCTGACCCAGGGAGCCGGTGCAGCCTCTGCGTCATCAGTACAAGGCTTGACGAAAGATGTTAGGATATCAATTAAAATGGGACCAGACACACTTATACGCAATGGTCCACTGGAAGGCACATGACCAGACAGACGTAAACGCCTGGTATAAATTCTAACTCCAGCTAAAACATTGATAGCAGCATTATGGCTGCAAGAAGCCCAAGCATTTCCTGTCTAAACAAAAAATATGTCAGATCTTCCAAATGAAAGGCATGTAGTTATAGTCCAGGAAACTCGTAAATTTGAGAACCTCGGACTACAAACAACATTGGTGAGGCTTCCTATTGGCAAATGTAACAACACTTACAGTCTAATTATTTGTAATTTGTTTATCATGGTTGAATGTTTAATTGTTTACTATTCTGGTATGTCAAACAGTGGGATTGTTTTTTTCTCCCAATTAATAACAGTCTCATATGCTAAGCCACTACAATTATAACAGTAGGAGAACCATCGCTCTATACAGCATATGATGCCAAAGTTAAATACAACACAGCTTTAAGCAGGAGAGAAGATCAGCATTTATAGGCTATGCAACAAGATAATAAGACCCAGATGTCTCAACATGAGTGAAAAGGCTGCGACAATACATTTGACGCAGCATCAAAACTATCACATATATAGTTGTCAGCAGTGCGGGTTGGCAAAAGTTGTTGCTAACGCTGCGGCCCTCGCGAACCAAGAGCCGCAGTTGCTGGCAAGGAGAGCCAAAGGAGCTCCTTGCGCTGCTGATGAGCGTCGTAGGCGCTCATCCCTTTGACAAGACTTACACCGCAAAATTTACGGACTTAGCATCCACAAATACGAGCCGCGGGACGTAGAAAATAAACCATTACGAGCTTGCAAAATTACAACATTAGCGCCCGAACCCTGCGCACATGAAAACATTAAAAACACAATAAATACACCCAACAAACACATAAAAAGTTTACCCACAGCAAGGGGGGAACCCAGGACCTCTGAAAGTAAAGTTACACCTCAATTTAAGTACAAATTCCAGAGTTTAGACACCCGAAAATCCCTTAAGCGAGAGAAACAATGGCTGCCGAAAAAAACGAAAACGAGGCTACAGGTCCCTAAACACGCAAAACACCACGAAACACATACAGATTTTCGGAAAAAGCCGTACGAGGTCCAAGAACAAGGACGCAAAACCATCCACAGCCGCGTACCACACACATTAGCCGCTATTTTACAACACTAACTTACACAATGCGGAGGTACACAGCTACCCTAACGGATTTTCCTCGCTCACGCAGCCTATTTACACTACACACTGCACACATTGCTGACACTTACACCGCAGCTCCACAACAGTGCAAACTGACATTGTATGATGCAGCAACATGAAAACAGATTGTCAGCTCTTCAACACAATGCTTCCTGCATATATTACTTCAAAATAGGTAAAGTATATTCATTTATTAATTATTTCATGCATACAAAAAAACAAAAAAATCTTATTGCCGTCATTTTTTGACGGGCAAGTCGCTAGTATATTTATAATAGAGGGCACAGACTACCAACCAAAGAGACAATGATTATAGTTGTTTGACATTTGATTGTATTACTTAACTGCAGCTTTTGTTTTGTTGCAGATTTGCTGTAAATAAAAATAAAAAACCTAATGTAAAAACCTCAATAAAATGTATTAATAAAAGTATTTAAAAATATATTAACTATTCAAATCAGTGTGAAACTAGATGAACATTGAATAGACACCTAGCAGTATCATTTTTCTAAAACATTTCAGGATCTCCAAGGTCATCCCATGAGCATTGGGTCCCAGACCAAAAAGAATGAGATACCCTGATGTAGACCACCAAGATAGGACTTATTAAGAATGAACCTTCATGCAATTTAAGCAAAGTAATTTAGAAACATATTAATAGACACATATTAATAGACCCATGCTGTCTGCCAATTTTCCACTATACCTAAAAAGCTTTAGCTTAATTAATCCTTAGGCCTTTTACATATTCCATGCATTTTTCAATTATCTGACATTATTCCCCATTGCTTCAATGGTTTACCTGTTTTATAGTACTCTTTCTGTAAAATAGCGGTTCTGAAAATTACTTCTGAATATTAAGTCCTACGATTTCAAGCTGTGATCTCTTGTTCTAGAACATCACATTTTCTGGGGAAAAAAACTTCTCTCCTGAAATCTATTTAAACATGTAATATATCTCAGTGCTCACTCTCGTTAATGCTATCCATGATAAGGAGTTGAAGTATGCGTTGCGTTCATTTTTGTGACCATACATAATTTCCATGATCTTTCTTTAGATTATTTAAAGTGTACTTATATACTGTTTAGATATATTGTATGTACGCAGCATTGTGTGGTCAGTGCCATTAATATTTCTCATTCTGCTGCTATTTCAAGCAAAGCTTCAAATGTTGGTCTCACGCCAAAGCATTATATGCATATTATATAACCAAAATGAAGTAATTAATCAAAATCTGGAAAAAAAAAAATCACTAACGGTCCTAAACATCCTAAAAGTAAAGGTTAACACACAGACACCAAATAAAAACACACATATCCTCACTAAAAATAACCCTCTCCACTCCAAAAACACATGTGGGTGTTTATTCAATAGAAATATAAAAGGGGGCTTTTGGATACCCCCTATAATTCCTGCTGATCTCTAAAAATAAGTAATATTTAAAATCACATTTGCCCTTCTCTGCCTCAAGAGCAGAAGGGCAGTGATTTACAAAAATATTAACCTTAGGGGACATATTTATACTAATCTATTAACCCAAAGCATACTTGAATAGCAACTGGGAATGTAACAGAGAAGATCCAAATATCCCCCCAGGTTTATTTTTTGAACACCTTCCCTGCGACGCAACTGTAATTTATTTTTAACCCCAAGTTCATAAGCAGGCAATGGGAGTTTCTAGGAGGGATCCAAAGATCACCCTATTTTTTCTATTTTACACGAAAGCAAAGCCCCTAGTAATAGCACTTGTGGTACCTCAGCTTTGGGTATCAGAGAGCTTGTTCAACTATATTTTTGGTGGTTTGGGAATGTTTGAGTACGACTCAAATTTTTGAGCTTTATGGTAAAAGCTAGCAAGGTCATGGAAAGATGGCCATCCCTATCTTCTACCATTTTCTATAGGGGTGTTTGGCTGGGTGTGTGGCGGAGACCACATTTTAAGGGTGAGGCTATAGTTTTGCCAGTTTATGGGCACATAATTACGTAGCCTTCCCTGGAAGCTATGTGATAAATCCCACAGTTGTGTAGCTGCAACAGCTGAAATATATGGTAAGTCTCAGCATTCAAGGTTTCCCCACTTCTAGAAGCAATCGCCAGAATCACCAGAAATGTGTTCTACAGCAGGGGGTGTCAATCAGGATGATTGAAGAAGTGATTGACTCACCAAGCATGTGTGTGGCCCTCCAGGGCCGAGTTTGGACACCCCTGTTCAATAGTATATAATAAGTAGCGGCCCATATACTTATTTTCTTTTTGCTCATTATCAAGTGTAGTTCTTAAAAATAGAGGACTATAAATATAGAAATAATAGCTTATTGGTTATGTTAAGAGCAGTTATTACCAGATTAGAAATAAATCGTCAATTTATCTCACTCCTGCAATAACAGCATGTAATGTATCTGATCATGGTGGCCATTCTTACAGTTTCCAACCCTATATCAGAGTGGATGCTCCAAGTAATTGTTCTGTGCACCAGTGTAATAGGATGTTTCATTCAATAGCAATGTAAAACATATCTGAATACAAAGAGCATTTATTTCACAGATACAAGTACTGTCTTTTATTTAATGCTTTATATCCATATCACTCATAATAATCTGGTTTTTGTTTTCAGCTAGAAGCCTCTACAATGACACATTACTTATTTTTTATATAAGATAATAATGCTAAGCTCTCGTTATCTCCCAGAACCAGCTGGGGCAGCTGCAGTACAATGTACGTCTTCATCTTTTTTGAAGATTAGAACCCAATGTATGCTGTGGGTTATTGTGCCACATTTTTCAATAAGCTTCAAATTATGTTTCGCGTTCAATAAGTGAAATTACAAGTGTAGTGTGGTGCTGCTCAGATATTATCTCCATGATGTAATGTCAGTCATGGGAGTATATCAGTGCGGCTCATCGATTTATGATACACTTTCAGGAGCAGCTCTGCAGCCTCCTCTTTTCAGCCGTAGCCAGAGGATAAAGCTCATGTGACTAATGTGCGGTATGAGATCTATATTTATTATCCATAATCATCTCGTCTTATTTTTGCCCCCAGCATGAGTTCATCTCATTACTAATGTGCAGCTTACTAAAAAGGCAATAAGTGGACATATGTTTTATTTTTTCCTTGGTCAAATCCAAAATTCTGCCGTGATATTTAAATTTATTGTACAGATGTCCCCAACGTTAAATGTTCTCTGTGGCAAGGCTGCTAGAGAATTGCGGCTGATGCATTATCCAGTGCTGAATATTAAAGTGACACTGTATTTGCAAGCATTTAAAAAAATACACATATTTTCTTTTGCAAAAAAATAACTGGCATTCAACAGCCACTGTAGTACTGATTCAGTAGGGTTTTATTTATATATTTAGTAATTGATTAGCAATTTAAATCAATATCAATGCAGCTTACATTTGAACTTTAGCATTGCAAACTCCTGCAAATCTGTTTCTCTCCACCCCCTTTTTGGTTTCCAGGGCGTGGGAGCAGATCTGTCCAAGATGTGGTCCTAAAAAGTCTACTAGACCTATGTTTGCATGCAGTGACCACTGCAGAGAAGGAGGCAGATAAAGACTCCATTAAAGACAGCCTCCTATGCCAATTCTCTCTTACACAAGGGACATCTATATGGTGTGGAGAGAAGCAGATCCACTCAAATCTGCAATGCGAAAGTTCAGATGTAAGTTGCACTGAACTGCTGGGCCCTCATTCAATTGCGATTTGGCCAATTCAATAGGGCTCCAAATAAGCACATAACATATTTTTTTTAAATAAGTTTTTAGTTAGTGAAAACTTTGCTTTTGGATAGATGTTTACTAACTAAAAACTTCTTTAAAAATATATATGTTATGTGCTTATTTGGACCCCTATTCAATTGGCCAAATTGCAATTGAATGAGGGCCCTGGTCTTTAAATGCTGATTTTATCACTATTATTAAAATAAAACAATAAAATCCTATTTTATGACTACGAGAGAATTTAAGAACTTTACCACTAAAGCAGCATAGATACACATGAAAAATAAAAGTGTTTTAGCATAATGTAGGTTGTGTTATGGAGGGCTTGTAGTGGGTGCCTTATATGTTTTTGCTTAGTTAATTAGGGTGGTAGGTAATAACTCAAGCTTGTGGATGTACAACACATTCCCAAGACTACCTGCCGCTCAGTATCACTTAAGAGGACGTGAGAAGGAAAAAACAACCCTAAACGATCTCATGTTAAAGCAAATTTTCTACCCTGTAGACTACTCTTTTCATACCATCAACTGTGATCTTTTTACGTGCAGTATTGCAAATCTGAGCTTATAAGAGGATGCGAATCTTAAACATCTTTTTCATGGTGATCTGAAGTTTACAAGTCTTTCTTCCTTATCCTGCAGGACAAGCAAAGCTCCACCCCTCTTGAGATTCAGAATTAGAAGTCTGATGTAGCACATTTCTGACTAGTCTGTATGTCAATTAATGATTGATTGGATAGAAATCTCTGAGGGAGGGTAGTTCTATGGAATGGTTGTTCTGAAGCTCAAAATATGTAATTTCTTAGTATAAAATAATTATATTTAATGCAATTGAATATTTACAACATACTCTTCTAAATTATAAAATGTGCGAGATCTCCATATACATTTATGCTTATGAGATCTGACATGAACCCTTTGTTCCCAATGAAGTCCCCTTCCCTATATTTAGAGGACATGCTAGGCATGGGGAGATAAATGTGGAGGCTTTAAACCATTAATATTCTGTAGGTACAAAGGAAAATTTCAATCTGTGGCATTGAATCTTAGTAACTGCTGCATTTTCCATTTTTATATATGGTTGCTTTGAATAATAATTACTGAAAATTAAAAGTAACGTCAAGCTGTGCTTTAGAATAGATTTACTCTAAGCTTTCATTACATATAATGAATAAAGGCACTCAAACAATATATAGTGCATGTTCCTCCAAGCCCTGCTACCTAACTACACGAACAGCAAAAAAATAAAACAATCGCATTCGCTTCTTTTTTATCAGCAAAAAAAAGGAAATACTTGCTTCATTAATATGATTTATGCACACATAGTTGCTTATTTCACATTATGCTCACACAACTCTCTTCCTAGTAAAAACTCCTGGTGTGCCAAAGAGACAACATGTGAAGATGATACTATATGGCTTTCATATAATATCTTACCAGCAGCAAGAAGCAATGATGATATACAGGTCTTTAACATACAATTGTAATACTTTATGCATACGACCTTTAATTATCACATATATACTGTAGTTGTGGATCTGCGGGGCTGTCCGGAGCGCTTACAATGTTGGTAACCCGTTGGCGCGGGACTTAGGCTGCAATGAGCACCAAAGGCGCTAATTGCACTGCGAGCCTCGCTTAGCGAGGGGAGCAGTTCAAGCATGCGCCCCTTAGGCTGCAACTGCGAAGTGACCAGTTGAAGCAGGCGGGACTTACGACCCGTAGGACTTAGGACCGAAACTTGTACATACACTGTGCGCCTCGCAAAAATCTGACTTTAACGGCCGAACCACAGAACTGAAAAAAACTAAAAAAAACAACAAATATATGCCCCAAATTCACACACAGCACAGTGGGAGAGGCAGGGAGCCTGTGAGTGAGGTTGCAAGTTAATTTGAGGCATATTTGTCATTTTTCCCCGATCGAAAATCGTCTAAGTGAGAAAAAAATGGCTGCCGAAAAAATGCAACACAACGAAAACGAGGCCGAAGGATGTAAAACTAGCCCGAAGGACATACAAACGAGCCCTAAGCAGTAACACTTAACCAAAGCCAGTAACACTTCATCCAAGCCACTAACACTTAACCCAAGGCACTAACATAACCAAAGATAGTAACAGTTAAGCACGAGGCTTATAAACTACACAGGGGGAGGCTTGAAATGAGTGCCGAAGGTGATCATTGCAATGCAGGAAAGTTGCAGCTCGCAATGAGTGCCAAAAGCTGCGCAGAGGGCCCATAGCCTTGCATTGTGTGGCAAACAGCATTGCCAAGCTTACAATTTTATTCTCGTCATTTTTGACAATCAAGTTCCTAGTACAAAATATATTCTCATTAAGAGAAAAACAGGAGGAAAGGTGGAGAGATACTGCCACACAGAGAGTCAGCAAAAGGAAAAGAGGGGAAAGGCTTGGACAAAGGACATAAACTGGAGAAAAACAGGGTAGGTGATGTTAAGAGAGAGGCCCTTAGGATTGAGACTTAAGGCCAAGTAAGAAGATAGAACATTCACTTCAAGTGAGACACAGAATGGTGAGAAGAAGAGAGACAGTATGGGAAATGAGAAAAACAAGGACATTCAAGTTAGGGGAGAGAGACGAAAGGCAAAAAACCACAAGGAATGTCAAAATAGGAGACAGACAACCTTAGTAATGGTGAGACATCCAAGAGTAGTAAGAAAGCAGATGCAACAGAATGAGTTAAGAGAGGAAGGCTTTAAAAGAGCACACAAAAAGAAGAATAGGCCGAGATAACATAATGCAAAGAGTGACAGCAAGGTAGTGTAACATGGGAAGAGATAAGGAGAAGAGAGGCAGCAAACTGAGGAACAGAGTACAGGGCGAATGGTATAGAGATATGGGAAGGTAGTAGAGTGGAATACAAGGGAAATAAGAGCATTGAACATAGACTGAAATAGGAAAAGTCCAGGTAGAGAGAGGACAAGATAAAGAGATAATATGTGCACCAGACATACAGAGTGTGTACAGTCAAACTAGGAAGTGTGGACACCTATCTGACCTGGATGCACCATAGCACATGTGCATCTGGAATATAGTGGTGTACCTGACAGATCAAATGTACATGACAGTTCAACGTGACAGAATGGGTACCAGTGGCAAAATGTATCCTGTGTGGCATTAATATCTTAGTGGTCATAATCCAGAGGCTCCGTCCATCATTCTAGCTCTCGGTTTGCACACACGGACACATACAGGGGGCTATTACTCCATTCTTAATGGTCAGTCGGTCACAGATGTATAACTGACAGGCAGAGTGAGTATCATAGTGGCTTTGACACACTATCCAATGTTATGCTGTTTATTATATGAGAGTCAAGTATTGCAATAAAATATAAAAGCTACATGTATAAGAAAACATTTACAGATGATTTATCAGTGTCCGAAATAAAACAAATATAAAAAGAATACATTATATAAATACATCTTACATATACCCTAGTGATTGATAAGTATCACTTTACAAATTCCTCTAATTAGGCTATACTTAGTATTTCATACTATACTTTAGTGTACTGTAATATAAAATACAACCATAAAATATATATAGGAACTGAATTCCAATATTTTATGGAAGATCTAGAATTTATGATGATCAATACAGGACGACAATGTCTCTTTAAAATGCAAAAGCACTGGCTGTACAGGACAAATTGCAGTTATTCAGTTTTTATGAACCTCTTGGATAGATAACACCAAACAAAATACACAGAAGCCTCATTTTTGTTTTCCAAAAATGATATAATGGCACTTTTTCAACAGAATTAGACACAAATATTCAAATCCACACTGGCACGAAAAACATTTGAGTTGGACATTTATCAGATATTTGTATTTTCAATTACAGTAGCAATTTGCATGGGTGTTCAAGTTAAAGAGATGTGGATTCACATTATTTTCTGGTTCATTTAAAACTGCAGCTTTTAAACATTATAACAAAATTGCATGTAAAAGAGAACTTTAAAAAACTGATAATAATAGAACGTGTAATCCCTCTGCAAGCTGCTTTTACAACAATAGATTTTCTTCTGACAAACTTTAAATAGGATGTGCAAGCTTATAGGACCAGTCCAGTCATGGAGCAACAATTAACTCCTTCTAGACGGAGCATCATGTGATTGCACAGTATTACAAGCATGTTTTTATAACGTTTAACACCTTGTTTTACATGCAAAAATGTATTTAGTAATGATTGATCTTTTATATACATGGTAAACAAATATGGAAGTTCTATGTCCCTTTAACTTCAGAATTCTGACCTTTCTTCTTGCATACAGTCACGTATCTATCTTGTGTGGCAAAACTAAATGCTGTTTTTTTGTGAACAACTGTTTTACAGCTATTGCTGACTTTAATCTACAAAACAAGCACAGAAAACATACATTTTGCCACTGAGGAAGCAAGAGAAGTCACTGCGAAACACGTTTGGCTCCATCCACTTTGACAGCAGGTTGGGACTCCAGCTGGTGCACCACAACTAGAGATGAGGAGCATTAGGACTAACTAGAACGGACATGATAGTGGACCCACAATATTTTGATTGGATTATACACTTCTTGTGAGTTTTTCAATTCATTTAAGTTTTCACAATATAATTAAAACAATATCACACTAGTAAACAGTATTTATGCTTTTATTTTATTTTTTTACATATATTAAGAAAAGAAACAAAAAAATATGACCTCTGATGCGACTAGTGTTTTCTGTTGTATTACTTTTCAAAGAGGACTGGGCAATATATCTATATACTGAACATCTTCTAGAGTGGACAGTGACTGTGAAATAATATATTTTTTTAAGGGGAGAACAATATTGGTCTAAGAAGTCTCCTTCTCCTTTGTTATAAATATTTTGGTTGCATCTGCACCTAAGGACTTTTTGAATTGTTCTCCTATAGCTCTTCTATAAGTTTTATTCATTGTTTTACAAAGGAAAATGGCAAATAAACACCAAAAGTGATGGTATAGATTGTGCCATAAATATTATACAGCTGTAAATTATTCTAATAAAATGTCTTGAGTCCCAAGGGGTTTACACTGGCTCCTGGTTAGTAGCAAATAGCATCAGATTCAGTGGCAACTAGTGAAGATAACACAGCTACACTTAATGTTGTGTATAATTGTTAACAGTCTGAGAGTGAGCTCAGTTGGAAGTAACAATTAGTAAAGACCGCAATGGGGAGGGGCTGGGAAAGTGGGAATAACAAACAATGGGCCTGAACACTAATTCTTATACTAGTATGATCTTAAGACGAACTTGCATTACAACAATATTTTCTTAAAAACGTTAAATAAATACAGCCTTTAATTTGTAGTCATTATATTCAATTTTGCTTTATTGACAATAGAGTAATGGGCAGAGATGTGGATTACAATAGGATCTCTATTCAGTTCTGTTGAAATAGTACATTGTATATTGGCTCCGTCCCAATACAACTAAATAGAAAAATAAGCCCCAGTATGATGAGATGACCCTCCATCTCAAGGTGCAGACTAAAGATTATTAGGATTACCTAATAACATAAGAATAGGTAAATAATGATTTTGTTTAAAAAAGTATTTTAAAGTGATCTGGGTTATTAATGCATCTGATAGAGAAGAATTTAGAAATAGAGTCTAAAAAAATAGTTTGCATGAAAAAATTCCAAAGTAAACAGTTCGCCTGAAGTTTGCCGATTTTCTTGCTTTTGCAAAGAGTTTCCTCTCAATGTTGACACCCCCTGAAATTCCCAGGGAAAATTTGCATATCTTATACAATGTTTCTTTTTTGCCTGGGGATTGTGCCGTCATGCTCAGCTCCAGAGAATTACCCCGTGAATTGCCCCCCAGCCCCAGAGAATTGCTCCGTGACCTCCCCCAACCCCAGTGAATTGCCCCCCAGCTCCAGAGAATTACCCCGTGACCTCCCCCAACCCCTGTGAATTGCCCCCCAGCCCCAGAGAATTGCCCCGTGACCTCCCCCAACCCCACTGAATTGCCCCCCAGCCCCAGAGAATTGCTCCCCAGACCAAGAGAATTCACCGGTGACCTCCCCCAACCCTGTTTAGTCGTTCTAAACTCTCTGTGACCTAATGGACCTTAACACACCAGGCTCATCTTTATGTCCATGGTCATGCTGATCCACTTGGTTTTCATGGCAGAGATACTGGAATGGGTTGCCAATTCCTTCTCCAGTGGGCCACATCATACATGTATTTGGCTCGTGTGAATTGCGCGCAGGCGTAATGGCGCTGAAATTTGTGCGCTGCCTCAGATCCAGAAGCTGCTGTCCCGGCTGTGTCACTGCTTCTGTCTCTATCTTCTTCTTACAACCCTTCTCTCACTGTATCTCCCATTCATTCCCTCTCTCGCACCCTACACTCTCTCTCTATGTATCTCGCATTCATTCCCTCTTCTCTCTCTCTCACCCTACTCTCTCTTCTCTCACTCGAACTCTCATTCACCCCTCAGCTACTCTCCCCTTCCCTCCATTCACACACTCTCTCTCTTGGTATTTGCAACTGTACAGCAGCTTCTGTATCGGAGACAGCTTCACAGTCTCTGTCTCCCCCTGGCTTGGGAGCGCATTTGTGTGGTTCTGGCTTTTTTATGCGCACTTTTGAGGGCGCACATTTGCCGCGTGCCATATATACGGGACACCACATCATACAGCTCCTGCTATTCCAAGGTGGTCTCCAAGGCCCAACTCTACTTGGCTTCAGGGTGGTGTGAGCTATTGGTAAATGGACTGAAATTGAACCCAGGTTGCATCAGGGAAAGCACCAAATCCTAAACACTGGACCACCAGGGAACTCGTATACTCAAGCTGGTAATGTTTATTTGTTTGTTACATACTGCCACCACAATATATAATTACTGCAAAAATCATATTAAGTTATATTGTGTGGGCTGCCCCAATATATTTATTTTCCAGTGGTCATTGACCCTTGAATGAAAGATTTCCCCACACCAGACTTAGCAGAGAGAAAAGTTG
This sequence comes from Discoglossus pictus, assembly GCA_027410445.1. Lineage (NCBI taxonomy): Eukaryota > Metazoa > Chordata > Amphibia > Anura > Alytidae > Discoglossus > Discoglossus pictus. The sequence continues at coordinate 340,884,055 of CM050165.1, read as the reverse complement.
GTGGATACCTGGAACATCCTACTAAAGAAGAGATAGGTGATAATATAATTAGGAAAGAAACATATGTCACTTTTGGGTTAACCCTCTATCTACAGTATATAACATAAAAAACAAAAATCAATGTACTAGTGAGGTGTATATAGGAATACAGGGAGATTAAACAGGCCAAGCGGTTCTGTAGTCTCATTCCGTTGCACATTTCGAGCAGGTGGTTCTGGTGGCTGCCAATGCCAATTCATAACTGGGACACTGTGTTACCTTCCAAGTGACAGCTGTCTGGAATAATATACTCGCAGACCTCCTTGGCTGTCGGCCTGTAGCAGGTACAACCTTAAAAGGATGTCATTTTGTTTTAATTGCGCCAAAAACACCTTATTTGAAGAATTTTCGGCGCATTGTCCTGAAGGACTTTTAGTACAATGTATTTCAGAGAACAGTTGCTGTGTAATATACAACACGCCCAGGAGCACAGAAGGGGTTGGTTATTTTTTGGCCAACACAATAGGAAACTCAATCTATTGTTTATAACCAAGATAATGTCTGAGGAGCGTTATCTAAAACTATCTTATGCACAAATGTAAACCGATGCTTGAATTAATATTACAAACAATTATGATTTTTTTTCTAGGAAAATTGTTAAAACAATCGTCTTTCTGTTCCATCACATATCTGAAAGTACAAATACAAAAGCACTTATAGTCTTTGTCTGAAGATCATTAAAAGAGAGTATGAAAAAAATGTCCTTCCTGTAACAATATCCAAACTGCCTCTAACCATCTTCTATTCTAACAGCACATTTTAGTTGAAATTATTTTTTCAATTATCTACTTTTTTTACACTTGAGAAACTTACAGGACCACTGAAGTGCCATGCTTATAGTATGCTGACGTGATAAAGTACAAAGGGTTAAGTTTGAAATACAATTTTTAACTATTTAACTTACTAAAATAACACATATACATAGATATACATATACAGTGCCTTGCAAAAGTTTTCACCCCCCTTGACTTTTTTCCTATTTTGTTACATTACAGCCTTACGTTCAATGTTTTGTTAATCTGAATTGTATGTGATGGATCAGAACACAATAGTCTAAGTTGGTGAAGTGAAATGAAAAAAATATTTACATAAAATGATTTTTTAGAAATAGAAAACAGAAAATTGGCATGTGCGTATGTATTCACCCCCTTTGTTATGAAGCCCATAAAAAGCTCTGGTGCAACCAATTACCTTCAGAAGTCACATAATTAGTGAAATTATGTCCACCTGTGTGCAATCTCAGTGTCACATGATCTGTCATTACATATACACACGTTTTTTGAAAGGCCCCAGAGGCCGCAACACCTTGGCAAGAGGCACCACTAACCAAACACTGCCACGAAGATCAAGGAACTCGCCAAACAAGTAAGGGACAATGTTGTTGAGAAGTACAAATCAGGGTAAGGTTATAAAAAAATATCCAAATCTTTGATGATCCCCAGGAGCACCATCAAATCTATCATAACCAAATGGAAAGAACATGGCACAACAGCACACCTGCCAAGAGACGGCCGCCCACCAAAACTCATGGACCGGGCCAGGCGGGCATTAATCAGAGAGGCAGCACAGAGACCTAAGGTAACCCTGGAGGAGCTGCAGAGTTCCACAGCAGAGACTGGAGTATCTGTACATAGGACGACAATAAGCCGTATGCTCCATAGAGTTGGGCTTTATGGCATAGTGGCCAGAAGAAAGCCATTATTTTCAGAAAAAAAAAAAAAATGGCACGTTTTGAGTTTGCTAAAAGGCATGTGGGAGACTCCCAAAATGTATGGAGGAAGGTGCTCTGGTCTGATGAGACTAAATTGAACTTTTCGGCCATCAAAGAAAATGCTATATCTTGCGCAAAACCAAAACATCACATCACCCAAAGAACACCATCCCCACAGTAAAACATGGTGGTGGCAGCATCATGCTGTGGGGATGTTTTTCAGCAGCTGGGACTGGGAAACTGCAGCAGCATTGGCTGTGAGCATTCGCTAGATGGTGCTGCCAAAATTTTGCTCCCGATATCAAAGCTTTAGGGTTAGGGTAACGGGGTTAGGGTAGGGATAAGGGATAGGGTAGGTATAAAAGGTTTAAGTTTGGAAATTGTATATGATCGAAGCAGCACCTGAAACTGTGAACCATTTCAGCAGCTCCATCTAGCTGCTCCTTGATGCAACTGCTGCTGCCACTGCGGGCGCAGTCATAAAAGGAAAGATCCCCTTGTATGACTGAGTTCCCCACCACCATTGAAGACTGATGTGATTTCATCACAATGATGGCAGCACCCTGTAAAGAGTTATGGCATGGAATAGTCACCAAATTAAAGGTTGTAGCTTTTCACTTAATAACAATATATGGCTCATTATTTCATCATAAGAGCATATTGCAAATATAGGGCTATTGTGCGCCTTTAACAAAAATGTCCTTTGCCTGCTAAATGATTAGGACTAACAGAAACCTTGTCTTGAGGACACGTTTCTGTTGAGAAACTAGTAGTTCAATCAAGGCAACGGCTGTACCCCATATATAATACCTGCACATAATAGATAATATATCCGTTTTTACTTGCTAAAGTCTTTTTGACCAACTGCAGTTCTTCAAAAGAATGAGCTCTATATATCGGACTGCAGTGACTCTTTAAAAGGTTACATTACATTTCCAAGTCAATAAAAGTTATTTTCTGTTCTTCTAATCCACATTAGTATTCATTTCACTTTTTGTTCCATTTGTCCTCTGTAAGTTGGAAATGCAGAGTGAGTGAAGGTTAGTATCTACGTCTGTCTCTGGAAGCAGCCCTGGGCATGCAGCGTTCCTGTGAGCCTGGCATTTTATTGGCGCTCTACATGAGTGCACTGCAGAGTGGGATCTGGAAGAGTCTTCCTATAGCCTTTTATTGTCTTCGGCAGTTACAGAAATATATATATGTATATATTATTTACATGCATCATCACAAGATATGGTTGGCAGCAGATGTTAAAAGGACACTGCCACTCCAGCAACAAGTTGATTTCATCGTACAAAAACTGCCTGTACATTATTTTATTTACTGTGAATCTATTGTGAGATATTGAGCATGGTTTGTGTGGCTATTTAAGCTAATGTGTGGTTTTGTATTTCAGAGTGCTTTATAGGTGTGGGGAGGGAATCTAAATGCATGATAACTGTGGGGAGCATTATTTGTACCATCAGAGAAACAAACAAGCAGACGGTGCTACTAATTAACACATTAAAGCAGCCACTTAGTATTTGGGAAAAGGCAAATGTATACATTGACTATGCACAAACAATGCTGAATAACTATTTTTTTTTTTTTTTAAATATCTAGCTTTTAATGTGGTTTAAAAATAACTTAATTCAATTTAGTTTTGGGGTGGCAGAGCCTCTCTAAGAAGCATTTTTTCCCCTCTGATTTTCTTGTATCAAGGTACAAATTGAATTCCTTTCTGGATCGCTACCTTGTCGCGGTGAAGGGGCTTGTGTACCTCAATGAAGCTGTGAGCGAAACCATGTAGGGTCACCCAAGATGGGCAGGTCATAGCAGAGAGATCAGGCATATTGTAGTCCACTGGAGAAGGAACTGGCAACCCACTACAGTATCTTTCTGCCAAGAAAACCTTATGGATAAGCACGACCAGAGAGTCAGACATGACTGAATGACTACACAACAAGAAATTGAATACTTAAAATGTGAGTTACCTTACCATTTTTTTCTGATAAACTGGAAAGTGTCAATGGTAACCAATCAGTATGGAGTATGTATATAGACTTTCCCATAGGGTTCAGTAACTCAGCTGGTGCAGTGAGCAGTCATACTCAAACTTAAGTTTGTCAGTGGAAGGTGGGGAAATATCCTAAACTTGTCTATATTCGATTACCATGCAGAAAAAGAAAGTGTGATGTCTAAAACATTGTTAATTAAATTAATGATATAAGATATAGGCACGCTATTTGCAGTGTGCAGTACTTCTATTGCCTGTGTAGGACAGCAGACTGTCAGATGTTTCCTCCGCACAATAAAATCATTTTCTCTTGGAAAGACGGTGGCAGTTTGTGCAGAGTTTCTCGGAAACACAACTGAATGTGTTTATCATAGTTCTGGGCATATACTAAATTGTTAATTACATGCATATGCCGAGCAAGTAAATAATTGAGTTATCAGATTTTTGTCAAAATAATAAAAAACACAGGAGATTGTCGGATAAAGTACAACAGCAATGTTATAATGTGCAGGACTTTCTAAATGCATGTGTGTGCAATTAACAAACACTAACATGTCCAGGGTGAGTGTCAAGTAAACCAATGTGCGCATTTAGTCCACCAATAAAGCCTTTTGTAATATTGCTCTTGTTATACAGTCGTGTCTGACTCTTGGTGACCATATGGATGCAGCATGCCAGGCACATCTCTCTGTGTTTCTGGTTGTACTTATCCATAAGGTTTTCTTGTCGAAGATACTGAAGTGGGTTGCCAGTTCCTTCTCAAGTGAACTGTGATTTGTCTGACCTCTCTGCTATGACATGTCTATTGTGGGTGACCCTACATGGTATAGCTCACAGCTTTATTTAGGTACACACGCACCTTCACCACAACAAGGTAGCGATCCAGAAGGGGCTTTGTAATATAACCATCTTAAAATTTAAATTATATGCTTGAAGAACTGTTGCTATTTCACCCCCCTCTCTAGACATGATTCACATTGTTTTTCTGGGGTTTCTTTCAACGGTTAGGTAATGATAATCATCCAGGGGTGGGCAAGTTGGGTCCCGGAGGGTCACACACACACAGGCCTGGATTTGAGGATTTTCTTTCTGTGCACAGGTAAGTCAATCAGGGTGACTGAAGAAGCAATAATCTGGCCTGTATGCTCATAGTTGATCCCCATGTAATGTTTCCTACTTGAGTTTATATCAAGTGTTCTCCTCGCAGTTCTCAAGTACAGGCTTGGTCCTTAGAATCAGCTTCTAGCTCCGACATTTTCACTGATCAGTTTCTGCCAAGGTGATAATCCTGAAAACCTGACTTCAAGATGAAGCGATTTGGGGCCAAATCATCTCCTGTAATACTCCAATTTTTTTCTTAACTTTCAAAGAAATTCCCTGCACTAGTGATAATAAAGAGAATGATTGTAGTGGTGTATTATAGTATTGGCCAACAGGGTCAGGCCTAGTGACGCACAATTTCATGGAGCAGCCGGCTACCCAAATTGCTGGTGCACTGTCACACTATGATAGTTTATAAGTCCATATACTAAGCCATATGTGCATGCAGTATTTGTAATATAATCTACATACACATAAATGTAAATATTGAGAGAATTAAGTTTTTTTCTGGTGGGGTGCACCAGCCTGAATGGCCCAGCATAAATACTAATTGTGGTCGGACCCCTCATGCGGTAGTGGACGGTTGGACATATGGAAGCTGGTGCTAGTTGACCCCTGCCAGCCTGTTTTGAGTGCTAGGGAGATCCAGAGAAGGGCATGGATAGGGGCCTAAACTCTGCAAATGAAGGGGCCAAAGGACAAGGAATGGCTGAGGAGCGACCTCCAAGCACAGATGCAAAAGTGGGCTGAGGAGTGCCAGAAAGAGGCGTGGCAAACCCCATGCTACACCTTGACATTTGTGGTTCGGTCCCTCTGACTGTAGTAGCTGACTGGTGGATAGCTATGTGGTGATGCAAAAGGCTTGACCTTGGACACTGGCAAAAATCTATAATGGGGGGGCTTGTTGCTGTAGTCCTGTATAGCGCTACGGAATATGTTGGCGCAATATAAATAAAGATAATAATAATAATAGTGGCTATGGGCCAAATATGCATGGAATAGTGGGATTATATGATTGTTGCAATCCCTTTTAGAACCAAAGCAAAAAAAATCTAGACATGCAACGGACTAGCAATAAAAATAAATATATGTTACTTATTAAAAGAAACATCAATAAGAGAAATAGAGCTGGCCTTGTAAAACAGGTATATAGAAGTGTCTTGTTATCAGTGAAGATAAGGTTAATAAATACAGGATGAAAGGTAAGCTTACAATTAGTTATTTTATAGCCTTATATAACAGTCCCATAAAGAGCTGTAAACGTGAACAAGACTCCTTAGTGATTCCAAGTGGACAATACAGAACAATGTGTATAGATACAGAGTATTCATAGTGGGCTGTGAAGGGTACATGGTCACATTTGGACGCTCTCCAGACACTATGCACAGCACTGCAGAAGATAAAGTGCAAGCACAATATGGATGAAACACCAACTGTAATTATTGGGAGCATTTTCCAAGAGCTTGGAAACGTAGGTGTAATTTGTAATACTCTAATTAAGAAATCATTTTAATTCTGCTGTCTGTATTTAGCAATGCGCTGCAGACTATTTCATCTGTGAAGAGCTAGAGTGAATACACCAAGGCTTGGATATCTCTCCTTAACCTGGAGGAGACCACCTGTACTTCAATGCTCTCATTGCTCATCTATATCTAAATTATATATACACAGGGCTGGCCAAAATATCTAAAACCAGGAAGATTTTATAAGAGCCAGAAAGGCTATTTTCTAGGAGCCTGGAAGGAAGCCCTTGCATTATACTCTGGAAAATATTTAGGAGCCAGCTTACCAACACACATCATTTTTAACAAATGAAAGGCTATACTTTCTGAACAATATTTTACCATTATCAGACACAGAACATTTTGTAAATACTACACTAATACTAAAATATACTATTTTTAACAACTACACTTGAAAACAGTTGACATGTTTCTTAATGTAAATAATAACTTTAATTTTTACCCTTTATGTGCAATTATATTGTGAAATTTATTATTTTGAAATGTGCTGATCAACTTCCAGGGGTGAGATAAGACTTTAAATGCAGATAAAGCTGTACACAATGGAAATGTGGCAGCTAAACTGCCAATGCTTTCATTAGAATTAATGGAAAGTTGTTCTGTTTACAAACACCCACTTGAAAAACTAGACCAGATCAGCTCAGAAAAGAGAACGGATCCCTGTAGTAAATATTAATTGCAAATCAAAATTTTAAAATAGTTTGTTATTGTTTTTGCTTTCTTAAAACATATAGCTTGTTATCAAGTTTATAGAAAAAATGGTCCTATCCTGTTATGCTGGCGCAACAGCAGAGGCAGTGACCATACGCTAGGTGGTCGCTGCCGATATTCCGGTGCCATATCATAGAGTCAAGGCTTAAACTGTTAGGGTTAGTTCAAGGGTTAGGCTAACATTATAAGCTTAGAACTTCCCTCACATAGCGGTATCGCTGCAAAATATCGGCAGCTCCATCTAGCGGTTGGAGGGCGCACTGCAGCAGCGGACCTGTCCGACAACTTAACAGGATAGATCCGAAAAAAAATTCACAGCACCATCCAAGAATTAAATAAAATAGGCTCACCAGGCTCTGGCCGCCATGTTACAAGAACCATCTTGGTGTTAGATTCCTGTAATAAGCATCAGTCACTCACATATAACCTTCTAAACACATCAGAGTCATTACATAGCTTTTAAATATTGCCCATTTTATAGCTGCTGACCTTAGTTGAGGTTTACAATGTGCTGACAAATTGACTCTCCAATGGCCTATAATGCATTTTAAAGGGTATGGTCTTTCATGTAATCGTGGAGAAAAAAAGCAATAGGCAGCACAGGAAATAGATTAAAGGAATTATTAGAGGCCATCACATTTGCATCCTTGTGCATACTTCTCAGACTCCAGTTTTAAGAGATCCTCTAGTTAAAGACCATTGTAGTTCAGTGAAAATTGAATGTTTATGAGGTATGCAGAAACTAGCAATAGCAGCTGTGTAAGCTATGAACATAAAAACACTTTTAAAGAATTTATTTTTTAAATCTCTCTTTATGATATTCCATCTTGACTTGATTCAAAACTTCAAGACAAACTTCTGAGTCATGTGATTATCTTTATCTATCAGTGGAGGGAGGCAAATTTGTTAAATAATTGTTACATACCCCCTTACCCGCCATATGCCTAGAAGCATGCAGCTTGCAAAAATAACTGCAAGCTAGGCTCTGCAGAAATGTTAATTCAAACATATAACCTTCACCAAAAACTTTGATGCCTCCAGGGTCCAGTGCAGATATCAGCATTATTTCATATTTAAAATCTAGGCTTATGACTTTTTTCCCTGCCTAATAATGGTCTTAGTCAGTTTCCAAGCATATATTTTTTCATTGTACAGGAGTATGCAGTGTAATAACTGTATTTCTCGGAATTCTGGGCATGAAACACATTTTTTTTAACTTGTTTTAGACGTTTAAATGTGAACACAGATATACTATTTATTTACTGTACTACTGTACGGTATCGCTCTTTTGCTCACCATATATTAAATGATTGTTGTGGTGAACTACCTCCTCAAAATATCCACTACACAAGCTAAGGAACCGGCCCCACCCTCATGAGAGGCAGTAACCTTGAAACGGCTGAACGTGGGTGGGATTCCTAGCTTGTGTACAATCCAACCTTAGCTTTGCTCAAAGCTGTTTGATGCAGTGGGCATATGCTTAAGGGAAGCAATGTTTGAAATGGCTATGGAATGAATGTCCCTGCCAAGGTTCCCAGAATGTAGTGTAATAACTGTATTTCTCGGAATTCTGGGCATGAAACAAGTTTTTTTTTTTTTTTACTTGTTCTAGACGTTCAAATGTGAACACAAAATATACTATTTATTATTTAGTTAATATTTTTTATTAACAGGTTGGACAGAGCGGCAGGATTCCAACAGTAAATCTTTTTATGTCACCCGCTTATTCGTTCTTACTACCATGGAAGGGGCCCAGGTACTGTGCTTTTCATCAACACTTCATTGTTGAAAGGGCATTGTCTGTAAACCTTTGAAAATATGCGCTGAATTATTTATTTTTGCCTGCAAGACCCTGTGACTGGGCTGATAACACTGGAGTTTGTGCATTCACTCTAATGAAAGAAGGCGCATGTGAATATAAAAGGGTGATCTTCGGATAACCCTTCATACCAGCATGAGCACCGGCCACAAAGTTTATGATCCTTTAAATAATGTGCAGAGAAAATCGGAGGCACTAAACCAGAAGATTATAGAAAGTTGTAATTAGACAATAAATGAGAAAGACATCATAGGTTGTAGTCATTATGTTTACTGGCAATTTAATAATTAAAAAAACGATTATCATTACTAAAATTTTACTCAAACAGCCTTAAATAATGACTGCATTTTTCTACTGGACCACTTCGTAGAAACATGATAAAAGATTACATTTCCAAAGAATAAAAAAAAATCTCTCAAGTGCCATATTAAAGTGTCATTGCTCTTTGGAAGAACTTGATTTGATAATGTGCAGGATGGTTTTATAATGTTTAAAGGTATATATAAGTATCCTGGGTTTCAAATGTTTGGTAAGAAACAGGCAGTGATTATCAGAAAAATGTTTGTTATATAGAAAAGTTCAGTGTACTTACAAAGCTATAGACAGGAAAGTAAAATCCAGCTTTGCACACCCACAGGGAGCTTACATGACCAAGTACACTGAGGAAAGCAGGTACAGAGTTTGACCTTTCAAAGGTTGGGTGGGGTATGAGCTCACAGCCGAATCAGAGCACAAGGATATAGAGACAGAGAGACTACATATCCCAGGCTGCTTTGCAACACAGGAACCCCAGAGTTTAATACAAATGTACCTACCAGCTAACCTCTGCTTTCTCCTAAATGGCCAAAAGGAATTATGAATGTTATGCTAATCTTAGCAGGGATTTTCAGGGGTGTCAACTCATAAAAGCCTTAGCTTGCAAACTGAAGGAATTTAGCAAACATGAGGGTGAGTTTGTAAATGTTTATTTTAAAGGCTGCATTTATTTATCTTAGTTTATATTATAATCAAATCTGCATTGCTGGCACCAGATATTTTTGTCTGAGCAGGAATAAAAAAACGGTGAGAAATAGGAGGAAACGTGGACATGATCCCTATTTAATTACATTGAAAGACTGTCATTTTAAATTGATACTTGAGAAAAAGAGTAAGCCCAATAGGACACAATGGAGGTTCCAAATATGGCAAGTATTAAAACTATTAAAAAAAAGCTACTAACAAGTATGTTATCAATTGAATGTAATTTCATAGAATGCATTAATGGTGTGCAAGTAACAAGAGATGCTGAGAGAGAGTGGAACAGAGAGTGGATCAGAAAGGCCAACAGATAAACATAACAAATGGTTATTGTAGGAAAATGGATTTAATAACATTCACTTGATAAAGTACTTGCTTTTACTGGGATGGGTTTTTGCCAAGGCCCACAAGGCACAGGCCAAGGACAGCACATTTTCAGGCTGTCTGAAGATGCCAGTGCAGTATATTGAAATAAGTTTGCACATGCACAAAATGCTTATATATGTTGTGATATTCCTGACTGTAAGGGTACTTGACACTATCTGGCACACCATAAATATACATAAACCTATGATTTGAGATATAGAAATGGGAAAGGAGGAGCAGCAAGTGGGATATGTTATTAGGAAGTTTTTGCAAATATACTACTTCACACATCAAAACATTGATGTACCATTTTTATAATAACTATGTAAAGAGTCTTAGGTAAATGCACTATACCAAAATATACATAATTAAGAAAATAAATACAATTGCTATAATTTTAAGTTACAACATATTTGGAAGGCTGTATAAAGGACCACTGCAATTCAAGAAAAAAAAAGACACTTGTCAAGTATGTATCAAATATTAGCAGCTGTATAAACCATGGTCAGGGTTCCCTGGTGGTCCAGTGGTTAGGATGTTGTGCTTTTCCTGCTGCAAATTGGGTTTGATTCCAGTCAGGGAATGGAATACTTGGATGGGAGACCACCTAGGAATGCCAGGAGCAACCCACTCCAGTATCTCTGCTATGAATACCAAGTGGATCAGCATGATCTGTTACGGTCCATGAGGTCACAGAGAGTCAGACACGATTGAACCACACAAACAACAAGAACAAGCCATGGGCATAAAGCATTTGTTTGGGACTTTGTTTAGAAGTACAGATATGTTGTCTGTGGCCCTCATTCAATTGCGATTTGGCCAATTGAATAGGGCTCTAAATAAGCACATAGCATATATTTTTTAAAGAAGTTTTTAGTTAGTGATCTTCTATCCAAAAGCAATGTTTTCACCAACTAAAAACTTCGGTAAAAAAAATATGTTATGTGCTTATTTAGAGCCATATTCAATTGGCCAAATTGCAATTGAATGAGGGCCTTTGTTAGGTCACTTCCTCATAGCTGAATCATAAGTGTGCGTGTTTTGGAGAAAGGGGTGGGAAAGGAGGGAACAGAGAGCCAAAGTGAAGATACTTGGATAAGACTGAAATTGAAGCAACACCCATTCCCTCTCTATGGGCAAGAAGCAGACCCCTTGCATCATTCACTGCAACCATAGTTCTCCAGAAATGTAAATACCCCTCTCATACACACACAACTTCCACCAGTGTATCATGGACCCACCAAAATCCTGAGGAATCAAAAATCAATTATTTTCTACTTTAAAAGCTGAATGTATGTCTCCTTCCTCAAACTTACAGTAAGTTTCCGCTGCTTAAACTACAGGTAGTTAGGTAGGTTGCCAGTCCAAGATGGAGTCCCCCATGGCACAAGCAGAGTGAGATATATATATATATAAGCTTTCTCTAAAAATGCTTACATAGCTACTAATTTTGTTAGTTTGTTACATAATTCAGAAATAAGTGAAGTCTTTCTCAAATAAAAAAAAAACAAAAAGAAAAAAACAACCTTTAATATTTTATTTTATGAAGATTTATTTTTTTCTTGGGTCACCCTAGCAGGATCACCTTGGTCTTGTAAAGTAGTATCTATTGCACTTATAATAATATATAAATATATAGATACTGACCATTTTGTTTAGTGCCAAGTATATTTTTTTTTAACTGAATCTCATAGAATAGAGTCATTACAACAGGGACCTAAAGCAAACAAATAAATGACATATGAAGGTCATTTTTGCACATACCCGATATTAGTACTAATCTAATCATATGCTACATTCCAGATCACTAGTGTAAATACAAAAAAGTTACGGCATGAGTTTCATTCCTTTTTAAAGAGGAATGAAACTCAAAAAGCAAAACATTTTGAAGCTTACTTGACATTTGCAAGAAATGCACCGATCATCCCACAATATCATATCTCATGAGATGTTACAGCTCAATTACTCTTCACCGACTGCAGACAATGGACAGTAAGACGATAATAAGGAAGAAAGAGGGGACTTAACTTAGATGATATGAAGAGGGCGTACATAGGGAAGCATACATCTTATCTTAAATGACATGGCATGGACATCTTTCCTTCCTTCTTGCATCAGAAATAGGGTGTTTCATAATGTGTTTCTTTTTTCAAATGAAGACTGAGCATACATAGTTAGATATTAATTAAGATTGAAAAAAATACTTTTAGTCCATCAAGTTCAACCTTTTTAGATCTCCTCTGATCCTTATAATATGTGGATTAATTGTGAATTGATCCAGAGGAAGGCAAACAGAAAAAAAAACATTGATACATTGCTAATTCTCTACAGGGGAGGGGCAATTCCTTCTTGACTCCAGACCCTGGCAATCTCAATGTTTCCTGGATCAATGCTACTTCTCTATGTATCCAAGATAACACTGAATGTTCTTTTTATAAAAAAATATATCCAACCCCTTTTTAAAGTTATCTATCGAATCCGCTGTCACCACCTCCTTTGTTAGAGAATTCCACAGATTAACCACCCCTACTGTGAAGAACCCTTTTCTTTCCTTAAGGTGAAATCTTCTTTCTTCTAACTTGAAGGGATGTCCTCTTGTTATTTGAAAACCTCTTGGTACAAAAAGTTTACTTGACAAATCCCTACAGTCACCCAGAATGCATTTATATAAGGTAATCATATCTCCTCTTAGACACCTTTTTCTAGAGAAAATAAGTGTAATTGGTTTAGTCTCCATTCCCCTTATTAGTTTTGCTGCCCTTCTCTGCACTTTTTTCCAGCTCTAATTATTCCTTTTTTATGAACCAATGCCCAAAATTGTACTCCATATTCAAAATAGGTGCCCACTAGTGAATTCAATTGTAGCATAATTTTATAACCCTCTTAATGCATGATAATATTTGAACTTACACAAAACGTAAGCTTAACTGCACTTGGGGGCTTGCCGTCGGTCAGCCACACATTAAAGCAGGCTCAATGTAATGACCTTCGCAAGGCCCAGTTGGTATGTGCACATAAGGGTTTATACACAATCACCTATTAAAATATAATGATTAGACACAGACAACTTCTTGGGAGGATAACTGGCCACAGCGTCTATTGGTAAACACAAACTGATGTAATAACCATAACAATAACAATAATTAACAAAACCACGTGAGGGGAGGAGCCTGGCCAGAGACAGTACACCCAACGCCCTGAACCCTCGTCCAGGGCCTACCGTGTTGTAACATCCGTACCACCGTAGGATCTCACCCATTTTACCACTGTCCCGGCGCCTCCCCTCACCACCCGCCGCTGTGACAACCACATAAACATAATTTGACATCATATAATATACATTTAATAATAACCAACAAGTGCTTTAAGACAATATGCAAGATAATACCTCCAATTTTCCATTACTCATCCTTATTTTTTTATTTTTTATTATTTATTTTTTTTATTTAGCAACATATACATAAGTCTAGACAACAACACTTTAGGGATGGGAGGGTGGGTATCTTTACATATGGCTAGCTGGGGGCATAATGGTGGTAATAGCATCAAACTCCTACAACTAACTCTCCACCCCCAGCTAGCCACCTCCTACCCATACCAGGGCCTGCCCAGTCAAGTGACCCTTCCTCCCAGCCCCCCTGGGGTGGTCTACAGGGCCCTTCATTCCTGTTGGTATCAATGAAGTTTAACAGGTTTTACTTCATATTATTTCATTCAAAAACAACATTTGTAATGTTTAAAATGTGCCATGAGAAAAAAGTGTCAATTAATTACTATATTTATAATATGATTTTTGAAGACCTAAACTTGGGCAAAATGATTTTAGAAAGATAAAAAATAGAAAAATATCCTATCAATTTTATCTAGTATATTCAGTTATGTGCTAACTTATGGCAGGGAACAACAAGGAGTACCTGGAAGTGTAACTCACAACAGGGTCGCCCTCTCCCTCAGGCTCTAGGCTCACAAACACTCTAAACTTTCAAAATGTTGTTTGGAAGAATCTTGAAGAGTCTGTTAAAGTTAAGACCTTACTCTGTGAATGCGTTCATGTCCATAGCTGCCAGGTTTTGGTAGTTTTGGAAAATGTTTACATGTTTGTGAAGCATGGAATACATTAGAGTGGTCCTTAAAATCATCTCTGATGCCTTTTATACTTGTGATAAAATCAAGATCTGTACAATATGGATTGATAATCACAGCTTAAATGTACTGAACTTCATGTTAAAAAAGAAACCTTTGGTATTCTTCAAAGCACTATGTTTTATAGTCTGTTCCCTGAGTAAAAAAGGTTATAACTTGAAGGACACAGACGTTGTCAGAAAGACCTGTGAGATGAACCTAGTCCGAGCACAGGAGTTCCTTTGTTAGAGTAATAGATATGGACACGGAGACCAATAAACATACACCAGCTTTGGGAGACAGTATAAGATTTGCTTTCATCCAGTGCCGCGGTTTTATAGTTAAAGTGCTTTCAAGAGCTTTGCCCACCTTCAAGATGTTCAGAGCGCTCACTAGTCTCAGTACATCGTGCCCCAGGGCCATCTGTCAGGGCTTACATTAGAGCACTAAAGGGAGCGCTTGTCATAGTCGACAAACTTAGTTGATGCTGGAAGAGAAGACTTTTCCTACCTCTGTAATTAAAAGGTAATGGATTTGTCACACAAGAGATGCTGTCGAGTGATGTATATTGCTTATGACAGTAGTAAATAAAAAGCATCTGCACAGTCTTCAGAACAAACTTAATGAGATCAGTCTGCTTGGTTTGGTGCCGTTACACAACTGAAATGGACTTCAGGGCCCTTCAAGACCCTTTGTCTTTGTCAGGATTCGGCAGAGATACATCATTCTGCACAAAATGTTAACCATTTCACAGGGAAAGAGGCCTTAAATCTACTGCAAAATACATTACTGCAGAGCCGCTGAAACCTGATGATCTTGTTATCATACAAGTAATGGTGTCAGTAAATGGCAAGTGTACATATGGCCCCAAGTAATACATATATACTAAAGGGCAAAGGCTTGGAGGACCCTTTGATGGCACGTTATTCTAATAGGCGTATGTATAAAACCTGACATCTACAAGCACCACATGGACTTAAAGGACCACAATGGTCACTTGTTGCTAAATGGTAATAAATATGGTAACAAAGCTTGATAATGTTTTCAGAAAGTAAAAAAAACCTACAGCTTTTATATTTTTCTCTTTTATATGCAATTATTTTTTTTAGGGTTCCATTTTCTTTAATGAGCCTGTTTCTTAAGGCTTCTGTCTCAACAGGGTAGGTCCTTGGAAACCAGTGAGATTTCCATTAGTGTTCCTGGATGCACTGGTAGTTTTATATGCACACAAGAAATCAAAAATGGTAGACTCAACAGCAGCATAACTGCATACAAAAGTAATGCAATTGCAGGCTGTATTTTTTATTTTACATTCTATAAACATGTTGACTATTTTATCATGTAGTTCTTCAAAAGGGGCTTTTTTAAATTTTGGATCACAGTGCTCCATTTAGGGGGAGATGGTGGTGAAGTCTTGGCTAAAAACTCTTCATTTTTGTGTTATCATATGGAGCACAGGTATGGAGTCTTTGTGACAATCTGACCACTGCGGTACGGGGTTATGGACAAGTCCATATTTTGAATATCTATTTCAGGGGAATCAAAACCAGTAATTGTAGTCTTCTAGGATAGTTTAGATGGTTGTTAAAACAACAAGGGAGAATAGATAGTCCATGGAGGCAGGAACATCTTTGGATCTTCGCAGATTTGGGTGTGTATGTTTTTTTATTTTCTATTTATTGGAAGTTGAACTATAGCAGGACAAACAGAAGTTTCAAACTGAATTTGTTCAACTACATCAAAACTCATTGATTTCGGTATTCAATGCATCTGGACGAGCAAAAAATTCTTGGTACTAATCACGCTACCTTGGAACTCGTTGCGCTTGCTAAACAAATTTACATTACTCATTATGGGAATTTGGTACTTGTCATTTTCGCAATTGAGATCTCTTGGATTTTCTTTGCATAAGTTTAAGTTTGCTATATAATAAATCCATAGCTACACAATAACTGAGGTTGAAAAAAAAGACTGTTAAATTCAACCTTTGAATACGCTCTATATGTATGTGTAAAAGGACACAAAGACCTCATATCTTCTTGAAAGCCAAAGAGAGATACAACAATAATACAGTATGTTTATAAAAATTATAGGCCTTTAAGTACGTCGAGAAAATGTTTTGCTAATGTTAAAAAATGCTTTTTTTTTTAAATGTTTGACAGAAAATGGGAACTTTATGTTGTACCTTTAGATTGTAAGTCTGCAATCTTACAATGTGCTTTGGGGAAATCCCTATGGACACTGGATCCGAAGCTCGGACAGGGCCCTCCATCTTTGTAATGTGTAAATATTGTTTTGCCTTGATCACAACGTATGTATAGCGCTATGGAATATGTTTGCGCGTTACAAATAAACGCTAATAATAATAATACATAGATATTTTATGATACAGTGCTAGGTGATAAAATACCACTAACAAAACACTATTAGAGACGCTATGGCCACAGTAATATTCACATGGAAACTGAACACCTGTATCTATGGAAAAACTTACCTTCTTTTTACATATCAAACAAAGGAGCTGGAAAGTAAACACGGCATACAAACTGTTTAAATCTGTGTTAATGGGGTGTGACTTCGCCACATGCCCACCAGCTGCTCATTAACCGATAGAAAAGGGAGCGGTAACAGCAGTAAATGTACAGCCACACCGGCCCGGGTAATATTGCGTAGAACTGCCTAGTACAGTAATGCACATCCCCTGTCATTATAATATTACATTTATGTATGGCAAAAATGGCCCCTTCTCCACTGTCTATTTGTGAGGATTGCACACAGGCCAACTTTATTAAAAATAATAAACAGAAGGTTTAATAGATGAGCTTTTTACAGAGAACCTTTCAGTGCATAATAAAATGCGTTTTCTCTGCTCGTGCCAAAAAAGGAAAGATATTCAGAGATTTGGACAAGATTGCTGGTTGCGTACTATGTGAAATCCTTAAACGGAAATGGTAGATTTCTGCATGTTACTAATATACCTGTGCGTGGGTGTAGGAACTGGGGGGATGAGGGGGGACAAATCCCCCCCAGATTTCTCTTTGTGTGTATGTATGAGTACAGAAGCTGTTAAGTGTTCTGTATCAAGTGAGCTGTATCCCCCCCCCCCCCCAGAATTATTTTGGTTCCTACACCCCTGTACCTGTGAATCTATTTACTTTTATTACTTTATTTTATTAAGAAGTGCATAAAAGCTCTCTTTTATTCCTGCCTAAAATCCTCCAAATAGTACCTGCCTTAGTATCTCTGTAGCTCATGAAGACACATTATGGTTGTACTGGGTGTGTAGTGTCTCATACTAGCCAATCAGTAACCACCTCTCAGCAACATTCTGCTGAGAGATGGTCACTGATTGGTTAATAGATAGCGCTGCCCTCCAGAGTCAGTGTCTTCATGAGCTGCATTGGATTAAGAGGGCTGACCCAAGCATGTACAATTTGTATTATTTTAGGTAGAAGCAGAGCTTAAGCCATTCTTAATAAAAGTACATACAAGTAGACAGGTACATATGTATTTTATAATCTACTGAAATCCAGAAACATGTCCCTTTAATATTTGTTTATAGCAATATTTTTGCATATAGAGATGAAAGGATCTACACAGATGAGATCAGACAGAAATTAGTAAAAATGCAACTTAGAAAAAATGTTATCACCTATAAAGTTGTCAGTGTTGGGAACGCTTACGTTGTTGGTCACACTTTGCGAGCCTCGCGAAGCAAGGTGAGCTGTTTACTTAGGCTAGATGAGCTGGGTGAGCTCACCTGCGAAGCGAGCCATTTGCAGTGCAGGACTTAGGCTGGACTTCCTAAGCACAAAACTTGCAGGTTAATGAAACCTGCAATGAGCGGCCCATACAGTAGACAAGAGGAAAGGCTCGCAATGAGCGGAGAGGCTTGCAATGAGCGCCGAAAGGTGATCAGTGCAAAGCAGGAAAGTTCAAGTAAATGGGGGAGAGGCCTGCGATAAGCGTTGAAGGTGCGCAGAGGAGCAAAAGCCTCACCTTGTGTGGCAAACAGCATTGCCAGCCTTACAATTTTAAACCTGTCATTGTTAATGGGCAAGTCACTGGTATCATATAACTTGTAACTTGAAATTCTCTTAGTGCTATGTAATAATTTTGTGCTAATACAGCATTTAATGTAAGTTCTTCTTATTGGACATTAATAGAAAGTTACAAAGAAGTTATTGTAGAAAAACAATGTGTGAATATAGTACAAAATCTTACTTATAATTTGTCTTTACTGAAGGGACACAGAGCATCTACAGATAACATTTTATAGAATGTAAAAATCTATTTTATTTATGAAGTATGTAATAAACTAACATTGCAGCCATGCTAGTCAGAGCATAAAAATCATTTGTACAGAAAATGTACTATTGTTGACATACTTTCTATCCCTCATAAACAGTACATGAGTGGATATAGAAATGTGAAAGACAAATGTCCACTTTATAGCATGGCATCCTGTATCAAATGTTGGGGTATAGTTTTGCGTCATTTAGTCATGTCTGACTCTCCGTGACCTCATGGACCATAACACACCATGCTGATCCACTTGGTTCATGGCCGAGATAATGGAGTGAGTTGCCAGTTCCTTCTCCAGTGGGCCACAGTATACAGCTCCCGGTATTTGTAGATAGTCTCCCACCCTTGCATGGCTCCAGGGTGGTGTGACCTCTTGGTTACCTGACTGGAATTGAACCCAGGTTGCAGCAATAAAAGCACCAAATACTAACCACTGGACCACCAGGAAACCCTGGTTGGGGTTATTAGTAGGGTGCCAAGTTGGAATTCAACTACCAATGAAGCTATTGTCACCTAACACTCCATGCCAACAGTGATGAAGAGATACAGTATGGTAGACCATAGACATTTGCAGAGTCTGCTAAAACTAAAGTTGTTTGTTTGTTACATACTTCATCAACAGAAATATTTCCCAAGCCAGAGAGGTAGTCCAATAAATAAGAAAAAAGATAAATCTATTATTTCCTGCTCTGTCTCCAAAGAGTACTACATAACGTATCTGGAGCCATAACTTGCAACCCAAAAAAAAAAGACGATGGAAGATTCAGGGGAAATATGAGGAAGCACCACTGCTCTGATAGAGTAGCATGGTACACTATTTTTTGCTATGTTTAATGAGTTAGAGCTGACAAAAATGTAGTAAATGTGAGAAGACTAGTAATCCCAGGAGTTTGGAAGCAAAAGGAAACAGGGATACATGCTGTTAAACACAGGTAGGATCAAGCAGACCCTTTTTAAGGACAGGTGTGACCATGGAATGCTTAAAGCATCAAGAAAACTGTGGCGAGGGAGGTGTTAAAAACATGGGTCAATGTGGGTAAGAGGTTTGAATAAGTGGGAGGGGACAGGATCAAGAGCACAAGTGGTAGGTGGGAAAGAACATTGTGTGTCAGCCCCTCGTCCTCCGTAAGGAGAAGAAACAATCAAGTAGGAGCAGTGGTTTGATGGAAAGGAGGATTGAACCCGTAGCTATGGTTTAGCAGATGGACTCCACTTTGGTCTGAAAAGATATACAATGGTATTGTGAGATTTAACAAGAAATGCACGGTAGTGAGGTGTCAGTATCTCTTTAAAATAGCAGTACCTATGCCAAAAAATACAGTATTCACTAAATAGTCTTTTGCCAATGGTACATTGCCATGAAAATTCCTTAAAATTGTCAGAATCCAGACCTCTGATTAACTTTATAGAGAAACCACGCGCTCCAGATGATAACAAAACCAGAGCTAAAATTCTGAAATATTCCTGTTATTGAGCCAACGTAGCAGCTGTTTTTGTAATTGAACTCTAAACAACAGTTTCAGCTCTATTTAAAGTAAAATGTCTTTCACATGCAGCCCTATATTTTCATGCTTTTTTTAAGGAGTGATGTATTTATTCAATTAACTACGCAACTACAGCCTCTCCATCAAATTAGCATGCTCCTCTGTAAGGGTGACCTCATAGCAAGCCAGCTAGCTGATAAACTATAATGCAGCTATTGGGCCTTGAATGATGGAGTGAGCAGTGTCGGAATCACACTGGAGAGATGGGACACATTAAGCAGAGAAATGTGCCATTACAAAGGAGAACATCCAAAGGCAGACTCATTTATCTTAAATCAATCCAAACAATCATGTGCATCTTCCCTGACTTTTGGATAAATGTCTTCTACTACATTGATCTACTGCTCTACATCTATCTATAAATATATCTACATACATATAGGCCTTGGAAACCAGTATAGAATATTTATTGGTCAAAGCCGCGCTCCCAGCATAATTTCCTTATGGGCCTTACATAAATAAAGGAAGCGATCCCTCTGTAGGGATGGATATAATAATTCAGAAGAAGGATGTGATACTGCACGTAATAGATGGAAAAGTAGCCTGACTACATAGACAAATGGGCCAACCGAATGGGATAGAACATCTCAGTGTCCCCCCTCAGATATACAATCCTCATTAGTCTCTCCATCTCCCAATATGGAAGATTGCTTTATACACACAAATCATGGTCACACAGGTGACCCCCGTGTTAAAGACGGCTCAACTTACAGACGACCCATACTTAAGAACTGTTTCCCAATGTGTTTTGTATGAGTTTGTCATTATGTTCTGTGTGTTTGAATTAATTATTGTTTTTTCAGTACAGTGGTATTATTATTACAGTATTAAACTGTATTATTACTACCACATATGAGCCATTATAGTATTTATATTATTATTCATTAGGAACCCGAGTTACACATAAATCCGATTTAAAGATATTCTCTGGAATGGATCTCGTACTGACCCTAGGAGCCACCTGCATTATATACACAGAGAAATGCAATAGTAACACTATATAGACATGCAGGGGTATGGGCTGTATACAGCAGACCTCAACTGGATCATCAACCTGTAGCCTGGCCTTATCCTTGGCTTATGGAGCCTGACTCTTACAGCTACAACAAGGCTTACAATCTAATACTGGAATCTGAAAGGCCAGACACAACCCAAGATTTTTTTTATAATGACAAGCTGATATACTAAATATATTTTACAGACTTGTTTGTTTTTTTAGTTATGTGTATATTTGTTTAAGAGAGAATAAACTCACAAAATACCTTTAGTGACCTGAAGCAAAGGAAGAACATAAACACAAGGTCTGAAGAAGAATACAAACATAAAGCACAAATAGAAGGTTAATCCTCCCTGTCCCAGAGTCAGTCTCCCCCCGAATATATATATATATATATATATATATATATATATATATATATATATATATATATATATATATATATATATATATATATATATATACACATACATACACACCCACCCCTTTCTGGACTACCTTCACTTGTTGAGGTGAAGAGTCATGTGTACCTGAATGCAGCTGTGAACTACATTATGTAGTGTCACCCAAGATCGGCAGAGAGGTCAGATAAATCTCAGTCTACTGGAGAAGGAAATGTCAACTCACTCCTGTATCTTTGGTTAGAATACCTTATAGATAAGCATGATCAGAGACACAACAATAGATTGTGCTTGGTGTGCGCTGTGGTCCATAACGTCATGGACAGGACTGAACAACTATATATATATATATATATATATATATATATATATATATATACACACACATACATACATATATACACATATACACATACATATATACTCCTTTTCCTCATTGCATAAAGGTGGACCTCTAATATACACCAGCATTGATTTAGCATTGATTTTTTGATGAAGAGATCAGAAGAGAGACTGCTGTTTTGGAGGTTAGGATGGTCATTAAGAAAATTGTAGACAAGTAGTCTACATTGACAAAATAAAACTAAAAATATAGGGAGAAAGGAACACTTTCATGGTATTACAAATAAAATGCTAAAGTTAGATTAGTACAGGAACATGCAGCAAATTAGTTTAGTTAAAATATGTGATTAATACGTATAAAGCACATACTTCTGGAGGTTGCCGTTAAAAGAGCGAGCTGATGGAAAGTTTTTCTCTGCAATGGCACAAGGTAAATATTTCAGGTTTCATAGTAAAGCTGAAACGTCAAGACTGGGCCAAGAAATATCTCAAGACTGATTTTTGTAAGGTTTTATGGACTGATGAAATGAGAGTGAGTCTTGATGGGCCAGATGGATGGACCCGTGGCTGGATTGGTAAAGGGCAGAGAGCTCCAGTCCGACTCAGACGCCAGCAAGGTGGAGGTGGAGTACTGGTTTGGGTTGGTATCATCAAAGATGAGCTTGTGGGGCCTTTTTGGGTTGAGGATGGAGTCAAGCTCAACTCCCAGTCCTACTGCCAGTTCCTGGAAGACACCTTCTTCAAGCAGTGGTACAGGAAGAAGTCTGCATCCTTCAAGAAAAACATGATTTTCATGCAGGACAATGCTCCATCACACGCGTCCAAGTACTCCACAGCGTGGCTGGCAAGAAAGGGTATAAAAGAAGAAAATCTAATGACATGGCCTCCTTGTTCACCTGATCTGAACCCCATTGAGAACCTGTGGTCCATCATCAAATGTGAGATTTACAAGGAGGGAAAACAGTACACCTCTCTGAACAGTGTCTTGGAGGCTGTGGTTGCTGCTGCATGCAATGTTGATGTGAACAGATCAAAACACTGACAGAATCCATGGATGGCAGGCTTTTGAGTGTCCTTGCAAAGAAAGGTGGCTATATTGGTCACTGATTTGTTTTTTGTTTTTTTTTAATGTCAGAATTGTATATTTGTGAATGTTGAGATGTTATATTGGTTTCACTGGTAAAAATAAATAATTGAAATGGGTATATATTTGTTTTTTGTTAAGTTGCCTAATAATTATGCACAGTAATAGTCACCTGCACACACAGATATCCCCCTAAAATAGCTAAAACTAAAAACAAACTAAAAACTACTTCCAAAAATATTCAGCTTTGATATTAATGAGTTTTTTGGGTTCATTGAGAACATGGTTGTTCAATAATAAAATTAATCCTTAAAAATACAACTTGCCTAATAATTCTGCACTCCCTGTATATGTAATTATGCCGCTATGGGATCTACAATTTTAGTTTCCAGTGTTCATCTTCCTGAAGTGGGAGAGGACTTTGAACACACAGGAAGTTTATATCTGCACATTGGGAAGGTGGCATCTACAACTGCCAGCGCTCGCATTAGCTCGAACAGAAAGCTAATAGTAAAGCTTTAGTAAATAAACAGAAGGTTGCAGTAAAGAATAATTGCATATAAAACTGGTAAAGGTAAAGGCTGTGATTTTTTTATTTACTTTATAACAAGATTTTCTCTGGACTACCTGCTTCTCTTTCTATCTTCTCGTCTTGGTATTACATCATATTTGTGGCTGCACCCGTCATTTGTCCCTCTCTCCATTAGCTTCCGCTCCTTTCTGAAACACCCACAATTAGCTTTTAATTAAGATATAACATAAACATTTTGAATTCAAACTATTCTATTCCTCCTCCTCCTCCTTTTTACCTCTTGCATTTTGTTCAAAATATCCACTCCAACCTTAATAGCTTAAACTTCTGAACTTTGTATTGTCAAAGAATTGTGAACATGACCATAATTGCCCCCCAAAAAATAATCTACATCTACCTTAACTACAGGTGCTCTTAAAATGCTCCTAAGCATCATGTCAACACATATCTAAAGCAGTTGTGAGTTAACTGTGTCAGAGGTCCTCCTGTGTAGTGTGGGTTTGTAGGAGAAGGATTCACCTTGGGAGGTATAGATGATCAGAAAAAGCAGGAGCTTAAGTCAACTATTCTGCCAATGGAAATGTTGAGAAAAAGTATAGGAGAAGGGGAAAATGGGGAGTTTGGACGAGAGGTTATAAGGACGATACTTTCGAGATTAATATGGGGGGCAAGATCACAAAGTGATTTTAGTTATTAAGGTAGGAATGTGTCAACTATTATAATGGCTGTATGAGGGATCCCAGATTAAATAAACATTAAGTTATCACTTAGCTACGGCATGTAGAAGTGCTCCCACCTAATAAATGCCATTAGCCAATTACCTTCAACAACAGCTAAATCTCTGTGAGACATCCCAGGATTGGATGACACTCCAAGAATGGGAATCACCTTCATAACACATGCAAGGCAAGGAAAGGAGAGCAAGGAGAGGAGGTAGCATGGCTACTAGGTTTCCTGGTGACACTGAGAAATTGTACTTTTAATAACCGTACTGGTCCGAATATAAGCCGCACCTTTTTTCCGATTTTTGAGTTTGCGAGTTACGGGTGCGGCTTATATTCGTGACAGTTAAAAAAAATCACTGCCAATTTGCAAGCTTGCGAGTTACGTATGCGGCTTATATATCGCAAACGTAAAATTACTGCCGATTTGCGCAATTGCGAGTTAAGGTTGCCGATTTGCGTGCTTGAGACTGCGGTATTGTAGCAATTGAATAGCGATTTCATGTTTTAGGACTGTAACCTAAAAAGTTACAGTACTAATTAGAAAGCCTGTTTCTTGCAATGGATGATCACTTGGAGAGAGTCTTTTTCTCTCCAATTTTAAGGGTGCGGCTTATATTTGAGTACTTTTTTCTATTTTTCCCCTTGAATTTTACAGGTGCGGCTTATATACGGGTGCGGCTTATATTCGGACCAATAGGGTAGCTATACATTCAGAAACTGATTTTGTTACATATTAAAGGTCTATTATTTTTTTATTTTAAAAAATGTGGCCTGTTGGAAGGAATTTCTCAGATGAATTGGGTCCTATACTATCAGAATTACATTTCCTCCCAAAACTGTGCATTGTATTATTCCTCTTGAAACTTCAATGTGGATATTTTATACACATTTTACAGATGTCAGTGAATTTCACTACATAAAGAGCCATTTATCAAGTATATCACTTCTATTGGTTCATTTAATGCCATAACTTTAACATGTTTAGTAATGAGGTTTGCGACGATAAAAGCGACTATTAACTGACTGGCTAGAGGAGGGGGCGAGGGATGGAAAAATCATTTGCAAAATAACTTTCATGAATGAAATAACAGAGCATATAGCATGTCGATTCCAGAGCAGAGATCATTATTTCCTTTATTTGAGTCATTTCAGAGCACAGCCCGGGAAGCAGAAATTAGTTTTTTTTTTCATAAAAAGGAAAAACAATTACAGATTGTCCTGCTTCATATACATTTGCCAGAAGGCACTGCGCTACATGCTGACTTATAACAGAGTAATCAGAGACTTGCATTCAAAAGATATTTCAATAATTACAAGTTTGAGTTGATTTATTTATTTATTATTTTCATGTTAAGTATTTTTTTTCTAACTAGAAGGCTTTAAAGTTTCTTCTGAATGACACATTTAGAAAATGCTGATTATCATTTCAATTCAATCACAGAAATCATTGTGCATGTTTGTCAACCATTTGTTAAGAAAAACTAAATGTCTTCCTATAATATTCATATGTCTAAATTAATCTACAAAAGTATTCACCCCCCTTGGCATTTTTTTTTCGTGTTTTGTTGCCTCACCACCTGGAATTAACATGGATTTTTTGAGGATTTGCATCATTTAATTTACAGAACATGTCCACAACTTTGAAGATGTTTTTTTTATTTTATTATTGTGAAGCAAAACAAATAGAACAAAAGAACAGAAAAAGTCAATGTGCATAACTATTCACCCCCTTAAAGTCAATACTTTGTAGCAATCACAGCTCCAAGTCTCTTTGGATAAGTCTCTATGAGCTTGCCACATCTTACCATTGGGATTTTTGCCCATTCCCCAACTGCTCCAGCTCCTTCAAGTCGGATGGTTTCACTTGTGAACAGTAATCTAAGTCTGACCACAGATCTTCTATTGGATTGAGGTCTGGGCTTTGACTAGGCCATTCCAACACATTTACATGTTTCCCCTTAAAGCACTCAAGTGTTGCTTTAGCAGTATGTTTGGGGTCATTGTCCTGCTGGAAGGTGAACCTCCATCCTAGCCTCAAATCACGCAAAGAGTGGTACAGGTTTTGCTCAAGAATATCCCTGTATTTAGCACCAACCATCTTTCCCTCAACTCTGACCAGTTTCCCAGTCCCGGCTGCTGAAAATCATCCCCGCAGCATGATGCTGCCACCACCATGTTTCACTGTGGGGATGGTGTTCTTTGGGTGATGTGATGTGTTGGGTTGCACCAGACATAGCGTTTTCTTTGATGGCCGAAAAGTTCAATTTTAGTCTCATCAGACCAGTGCACTTTCCTCCATAGATTTTGGGAGTGTTCCACATGCCATTTCACAAACTCAAAACATGACATTTATTTTTTTGCTGAAAGTAATGGTTTTCTTCTGGCTCTCATCCCTACGACCCGCAGAAATAAATGTCAATTACACCATTCACAATGCGAGACCCGTAGCAGTTTGAGAAAAAAAAAAGGGTGCAAAGATTACGGTTCATAACACTTGTAAAAAGGAAAGCGGCACTTAACAAAAAAAATTACGACCCGCTGCACTTCGGAAAAAAAAATAAGATAAAAAAAATACGACGTTAACGGAGGGACCGCGCAAATACAAAAACAACAATAACACCACCAAAATTAACAAAAAATACTCCCCCCAAAAAACCACTCACAGCACGGGGGGGGACAGGCACGACATCTTAACCACAATTTGCAGAGTTTCAACATACGAAAATTGCCTAAGCGAGGAAAAAAACGAAAACGAGGCTACACGACCCCTAAACACACAAAACACCGCCAAGCACATAAGACTTTTACACAGGCACGTACGAGGTATAAAAGACACTATTAGGGATAATGGAAAATGCTCCACATCCGCGTAACGCATAGACAATCGCCGCCATTTTATAACACTAACTTACAACTAATAACATTACCATTACAAAATGCCCAATTACACAGCTAAATAAACGGTTCGCCCTTGCGCACGCAGCCTATTTACACTGCACACTTCACACATTGCTGACACTTACACCTCAGGTCAGCAACAGTGCAAATGTACATTGTATGCTGTAGGAAAATCAAAACAGATTGTTAGCTCTTCAGGATATTGATTGCTGGATATATTAATTATAAATAGGTAAAGTATATGAATGTATTATTTAATTAATTAATTAGCATTAAAAAAAATATATATATTAAAAAAAAAGGACCTGGGGAGAGGATCGCAATGAGCCACAAAGGCTTTCAGCGTGGAGCTCACAATGAGAGCCGAGGGTGCTTAGCGAAGCAAAAGTACACAAGGGGAGTGGCTTGCAATGAGCACCAAAGCCAATCAGCCCTGCAATGTCCGGCAATGTGCTCAGACCACCAAAACTACATGAGCGGACAGTCTTGCGATGAGCACCCAAGGTGCTCATTATGAGCCACGTGATGAGTGCCAAAGGTGCTCCGCGCGGAGCTCACAATCAGCGCACAGGGTGTTCAGAGAAGTAGAGCAGAGGAGAGGATCACAATGAGCGCCAAAGGCTATTTGCATTATATATCCTTCTGTAGCCACACTGGGATAGCACACAACATGCAGCAATGTTTTTCTTTCAATGAAATTAATCAATCTGCAGTCCCTTCATTATATAAAGGGTCACTGCTTGTAGATGATCTGCTGACCTTTTACAACAAATCTAGCAGTGTATAAAATAAAGGCAATACACAATCTTCATTACATGAATGCCTCCTTCCCACATATTGACATGAATGACAGTGTATTAATAGTTACATCATGTGCATGCAGTACAATTTCCTTTGGTCGATTATCTTTAATGTACAAGGAAGCATTCAGAATAAATGTAACTATCATCATGTGCTCTCTTCCTTGGGAGTCACAATGCATTGGTTCCACATCTGGAGTTCAACAATCAATACTATATATTGCATTTTTTATGCCACTGCACACTCACAATTTCATCCGATAAAGGATCACTGGAGACCAATAATTAAAATGTATTGTTTTACATATACTTTTAGAATGTAAGAATATAAGCCTCTAACTGATTACCTTTTACATGCAATTGTCCAGTAGTAGAATTCCCCATTTTATGCTGATGAACTTCCTAAGGTGGGAGGAAATTTTGAACGCAGAGGAAGTTAATATCTGCAGGATGGGAATGTGGCAGCTAAAAATGTCAGTGCTTTCAACAATACAAATTGAAAGCTCATTTGTTTAAAAAGACACAGCCACCTAAGAAAGGGAAAATGAACAACACAGTAAACAATGATTGCCTGTAAATTTAAAAAATGTAAATGAATATTTTATATATATATATATTTATATATATAAAGCACATAGTTACATTCACCGTGGTGGTTACATTCTGATTGCTTCCTTTTATATTAAAGACTAGCGAATTGCCCGTCAAAAAATGACGGCAATGAAATTGTAAGGTAGCTAATGCTGTTTAGTGTGTAATAATGAAATATATAATACATTAATAAATGAATATACTTTACCTATTTTAAAGCATTGTGTGGAAGAGCTGTGAATGTGTTTTGATGTTGCTGCAGCATTAGTGGTGTGGATCTGCTGTGTAAGCGTGCTGAATGTGTGCAGTGTAACACTGTGCGTGCGCGAGCCCAAACCGTTAGCGTAGTCGTGTACTTCCGCATTGGCGTAAAATGGCGGGTAATGTGTGGTATACGTCTGTATAGGAATATCCGTAGGTGTTTTGTGGTGTTTTGCGAGTTTAGAGTGCTGTAGCCTCGTTTTCGTTTTGTTCGGCCGCCATTTTTTCTCTCGCTTCGATTTTTTTTAAAGTGTCTAAACTCTTTTATTTTGCTTTAAATGAAGGCGATAGTTTTTGTTTTGAGGTCCAGGATGCTTCCTCTTGCTGTCGGTAACCTTTTTATTTATGTGTTCTGTGTATTTAGTGTGTTTTATCTTTTTTCTTGTCCGCGGGTTGCGTCCGATTTTTGCGATGTCGTAATGTGTCTTATACGCCGTCACGGATTATCCGTAATGTGTCTACGCCTTCAGGGATTAACCGTAAGTCTTTTTCGTGCTCAGAGTGCTGTAGCCTCGTTTTCATTTTTTTCGGCCGCCATTTTTTCTGTCGCTTATTTTTTTTTTTAGTGTTTACATTTTTGTATTTTAAGGTAAATCAATGTGTAACTCGCTTTCTGCAGGTCGTGGATGCTCCCTCTTGCTATCGGTTAGGTTTGTTAATTTTTATTTTTATGATAGGCGGTTTGCGGCCGTATTTTTTTACTACGTTTTAACGGCTCGCCTCGCTACGCGAGGCTCGCCTGCGGCGCTCATTGCCAAAGTGCAACGGTTTAAGCGCCTGCGGCGCTCATCGCTAATCCCGCGAAATTTCTACGGGTTAACGGCTCGCCTCGCTTCGCGAGGCTCGCCAGGCGATGAGCGCCTGCGGCGCTTTTCGCTAAGCCCGCTATTCGTACGGACCACGCAAACAGCGTGACGACGACTCGTAGCAGGACAATTATAATATGTGATCATCGACCAAAGGACATTGTACTGCTTGCACATGATGTAACCATTAATACACCGTCACAATATGTGGAAAGGAGGCATTCATGTAATGAAGATTGTTGTTTTTTTTGCGGTTTAGTGTAATTGTGTTTCTTTGTGACTCTATGGACCACAGTACATCAGGCACATGTTGTGTCAGGTTGTGATCACCCACAAGGTTATCTTGGTAAATATACTGGAGTGGGTTGCTAGTTCCTTCTCTAGTGGACTATGATTTGTTTGACCCGTCTTTAATGACCGGCCCATCTTAGGTGACCCTACATGGTGTGTGTGTATGTATATATATATATATATATATATATATATATATATATATATATAAATAAATAATAAAAGCTGTTCCTGCAGATGACCTATGGTTATGGTTATTTGTTTTTACGTCCTTAGTGCTAGAATATTCCCTCATTCGACAGTTTATATTTTAAAGCTATTTTTAAAGAAAGCATTTATACTACATCATCAACAAAGAGAAATCTAACCTCTTCCAAAAAAAGAATAAACAGACTCAAAGTCAGGAAAATCATTAAGATGCTAAAAAGTATTCTAGTCAGGGTTAGCGAAGGGCATGAGAATAGGGAAACGTCCCTTGGCAAAGATTTATGACATACCAGTAAAACGAATGCTCCACACAATTTGCGTTTTTATGGCAAGCATCATATTTAAAACAGCCTCGATACATCATTTATTTGTAAATCATGAAGCCGTTAGAACGAACATATCAACACAGCCATTGTTAGAACTCTGTTTTATGTCATTTCCAAGGTGAAAAAAGTACTTAAATCTTTTGAAAAGTGCCTGTACTTTGCGATAGTCGCCATTATGTAAATCATGTATATTTATGCTCTTCTGTGTCTATAACAACATAAGAGCTCGGACTATCCTAATTCATATACAATCCGGGAAAGAAAAAAAAAAAAACTTTGCTAAGGAACAAATGCAATGTGATATAAAAAAGATCAAACCCTAGCTTTATGTTAGCAAATAAAGGGAAAATTCACACTAGTGAGAAAAATGACTGTGAAATCTGTTGAAATGGAAGCAATCACCACATGGCAAAAAGAAGGATATTGAATAAAAAAAAACTGCCATCTGCTAATTTAACGGCAGTGAACTGAAAATGTATTTCCCTGAATACATACAGTAAACTGGATTGTACATTGTTTAGGTCATCCAGTTATTTCTAACGAAAGAAACCACAAAACATATTTTTTAACTTATTTTTAGATGTCCAAATGTAGACAAAAAAGTTATTTTTTTTAACAATAAAAACCATCAAAAGGCTAGGGATCTAGAAAGCTATGTATGTAGTGGAGGTGAAAACAAGTTGATGGTTTCGCAGATACACTTGCAATGTCTCATCGGGGCACTGGTAATTAGCCTTTTATAATAACATGCATCCCCAAGGCCTTCCACTACTGCCAATGGTTTATGTATGTTTAAGCACATGGTTCCCAAACACAAAGACGTCACGGTCATCCTCCGATATAAATCATGTAGTGGAAGGCGCAGCTCATCTAGCTCCATGGGGATTAAAGTTTAAAGAACTACTGTACTACTGTAGTGGAAAACCATGTAAGAAACTCATGTTTTACAAAGTTCTTAATCTAAAAACTTATTTTTAGAGATAAAAAAAAATGTAATACAATATTTGTGTACAGAAAATGTAAATCACACATGGTTTCAGCAATTGCTCTTGGCATAGAGCCGAATGGTGTGTGCTTATCTAAACTATGGTGAAGGGAGATGTGGGGAGAAGGGTAAAGTGGGAGGGTAATATTTATTATATCACTGAGTTTTTAGTGTATGACATCTTCCTTTTCTCTTGCACATGCTCAGGAGCAAGCAGTCTGCAAGCCTTGCCCATGCAGAAAACAATGTAAATCCCCTTATTATACATGCAATCTACACCAAAGTATCACAGGCAGCTCCACAGATGAGCAGAGGCATCATATATGGTGTCTATAGATATTATTCTTTTGGTAATCAGACATTATAATTAGATATTAAATCAAGGATGGAATGCCCAATTTACTTTGATTTATTTGCCTTTAATTAACCACCCTCACGTTCCCCCACCTTCCCCTTACATCAATGTCACTCTCTTCCCACTTCCCTTGTTACACTCAGTGCAACCAAAAATAAGGTAAAGAGTCAACATTTCTAAAGACAACTGTATATCAAAAAGAAAGAAATTCCCCACTTAATCGGAATAATGGTATACAGAATGTATGTGAATTAAAATAACATTCCTCTTTTAGATGTTCCTAATATAAGTGTGATGCTATGTACTGTAATTGTTTAATGGACATGATGTACATGCAACTTTCGATCAGCCTATTTTGTCCTCCACGTAAAATAATTTAAATCTGGAAAGAATTTGCCCTGGCGATCCATAGTGTGGGATATCATGGGACATCTGCCACTAATTAGCTACCTGCACCGAAAAAATGAGGAGCGGATGTCCGTTCTAATGTTAGGTGACACTTCCCATTCCGGAGCAGTAGAAATGGGAAAGGGGCAGTTAATATGACACAGTCTTCTCCTTCCTCAAACTGTAACAGATCGGGCCAAGTGTCAAGTATCAAGTAATTGTGCTTATTATTAACAAGTTTAGCTACCATGGGAATTTCATGTGGCTGCCACTAAAAAAGTGGAATGCTTTCCATGAAAAAATAACAAATAAATAATTATATCTTTATTCTACTCAATAGCTGAATGGCAGTACTTTGGAGTCTAGAAAACAAAGAACTTAAAATATCAGATTGTTGTTTTCGGATTAGATTTAAATAGGATGAATATGAATTGTTTGTTTTTTATCCAGAAGAGTCATTAATCCACATACATGTCGGCCAATTGGCAGGTTGAGACAAATCCTTAACCAAATACAGAGAATCTGAAAGAAAAAAAATCAATTAGCTTTCAGAGGGAACACGGACTGCTGGAAAAGCGGAGATTCAGTATATGATCTATGAGCTTTTAGAAGGAGAAACATTTAAGACCAGCATAAGAAATGGAGGGTGAAAAGGCAGGATGGTTATTCAGCTATGAAAATGATATTGTACTGCCTGAGGATAAGGCATATTTGCAAACACTGGCGCAGATTGCTTCTGTTCTGCTTGTTCGTGCTTCTCAAAACATTCAGGGATGTCTGTTGCATGTAAACTCTGACTTAAGTTTTATATCAGCAATTAAAAAAAAAAATAAGATCTGTGACTTTACTTTTTATTTATTTACTAGCGACTTGCCCGTCAAAAATGACATCAATAAAATGTGAAGGCTGGCAATGCTGTTTGCCACACAATGCGAGGCTCTCCCCCTCTAAGTTGTGGCCCTCGCGATGAGCACTTTGCGAGCCTCTCCCACCATTTACTTTACGGGCCTCGTGATGAGCCGCTCATTGCAGGCCTCGGCAAACCCGCCACTTTCATGCCTCGCAATGAGCACCTTCGGCGCCTATTGCAAGCCTCTCTCACAGTCTACTTTACAGGCCTCGCAAGCAGTGGCTTCACCGCTCATTGCAGACCTCGGCCAACCTGCCACTTTCACGTCTCACACCTTCAGCACTCATCTGACCCCTGTGTCTGTTTCCCCCTCTCTCCCTTCCATGTGCCCCCCCTCTCCCCCTCTCCTTGCCCTGTTTTTTTATTTTTATTTCCCTCCTCTGCATGTCTTTTTCGCCCCTCTCTCACCCCTGTGTCTCTTTCCACCATCTCCCCCACGTGTCTTTCTGCTCTCTGTCCCTGTTTAAGTCTTGCGTGCAGTTGGTTGTTATTTTCAAAGTCTTGGTTGCTTCATGTCGTCAGATCGTCTAAGTGTTACGCGCTTCCGTCTAGTTTTGAGCCTCTTTGCAAACAGTTACCTTTCTTTGTTCGTCATTTCCCGAAAAAAGGCAATTAGAGTTCAAATTAGCTTGCAACCTCACTCACAGGAATCCTGCCTCTCCCCCTAAGCTGTGGATTTTAATTTATTTTTTACATTATATTTCTCTTTTTGGCAGTTTTTCGAGTTACGTGCTTGAGAAAATATTGTCCATTAAATTTAGTGTCATTTTTTTCAAAGTGTTATGTGCCTCGCGATCATCGCCAAAGTGTTTCGTCTTTCGTGGCTGATCGCATGTATCGATATGGATGCCTTTAATCTCTTTCCATCCTTCATCGGTGGAGCGTCCTCGGGAAAATAACATGTATGATGGGACAGAGACCCCCACTATTGCGAGGGCTGCAATGACCTTTGTCGCTCATTGCAGCAAAGTGGTGGGAGCCTCGCAATGCGCGCCTATGGCGCTCATCATAAGGCGCCAATGAGCGCCTCTGCCGCTCATTGCGCATGCGCATAATTTTTAACATAGCATTATCGACAAACTTGCAGTACGACAACTATTATATGTGATTATTCGACATTCACACCTATGAATTAATAATGACAGTATTATAGGATACAGTAATACCAGTTTTATTATACAAATATTTTGAGTGATGAGCTTTGTAGAGATACAACTCTATGTTTGACTTGAGAAGGAAAGAGAGTTGCTTCTCTCGAAAGCGTGCCATTCTTGATAAAATATATCTCTGTATACTATATCATTCTTATTATTCAAGAATTTAAAAACTCTATATACAATGGCCAGTGCTGGTATGCCATTTATTTCACTCAATACACTGCTCCTACTCTGCAGTCTGTAAGGTGCACTACCATTATAATGTTTTAAATGAACTGGCTTATTAAGAATCCATCTAGAAGCCAGAAAACTAGAATCTGTGGTAGTGGAGACTATGAACTAATGGCCTTTCTCAATTTGAGATTTGAGGATTGATATTCAACAGTAATAGACAACTGAATGACCCAAAGGCTACTTTTTCCACCAGAGGTCCATGCTTTCTAAATCTTTGTTTCTACTGATGCTCAATTGCTCTTTAAATCAATACCTCTCTATGAGTCCATAGGGTATAATTTTGCATTCGATGTACCTTTCAACATTCAATGTGTCTGTATCAGGGCAATAAAAATAGCTAGGTTGGTGTAATTTGAGTACTGTAGAAGGGCATTAAGGTGAGCATTATCTAAATGAGAGGGGGGGTAATAAGGATGACCGTGGACATGAACATACAGATTATAAAGAGTTAAAAAGAGAGAGGGGAATGCACTTAGAGAGTGGGTGGTTTAAAAGAATGTAAACATAAGGAGGGGGCAGTTGAAGTGCAAGAAACATTCTTTTATTTTACAAACGGACCACTGACATTCCAGCATTACATATTACAATGTGTTAGGGCAGCAACAGCGCAGAAAGCAAAGTGCTTTTTTATTCAAGGAACACAACCTCACAGCTTAATGTCTTTGTACAGGTTGTATTAAAGTAATATGCATCTTATATTTACATAGATTACCCAATAGCAGTTAAAAGATGCACATTTCATTAAAAAATAGGTCACCCTCTATATGGTAAAATGCAAGCAAACTAAACTTTACTTTCATATGTCCAAAAATAGAAAAGTTATACCAACATGCTCACTCATTAGGTTTCCACAAATTATGGTTCAAGATTCCATTGGCATCCATTTAATAATATCATTATACACTAGACGGTTGCCTGTCAAAAATTATGGTATAATATTGTATTAAATATTGAGTATTCTGTCTCTTTGTGCACCCTCTCTCTGTTTACCCTGTCGCTCTCTCTGTGCCCTCCCCCTCCTTCTCTCTCCTGCTCTCTCCCTCCCTCCCCTGCTCTCTCAACCCCTCCCCTGCTCTCTCCCCCTCCCTCCCTCTCCTGCTCTCTCTCCCCCTCCCTCCCTCTCCTGCTCTCTCCCCCTCCCTCCCTCTCCTGCTCTTTCCCTCCCTCCCTCTCCTGCTCTCTCCCTCCCTCCTTCCCTCCCTCTCCTGCTCCCTCCCTCCCTCTCCTGCTCTCTCCCTCCCTCTCCTGCTCTCTCCCTTCCTCCCTCTCCTGCTCTCTCCCTCCCTCCCTCTCCTGCTCTCTCCCTCCCTCCCTCTCCTGCTCTCTCCCTCCCTCCCTCTCCTGCTCTCTCCCTCCCTCTTTTTCTCTTGCTTCCTCTCCCTTTGCCTCACAATGTCAGGCTCCAATGCCCGGCTTTGCAGCGCAATGTCATCCTCGCAATGCAAGAGTCGCATGCACAACTCGCAGTTCTCTTTCCCCACTCCCCATCTATCCCCCCACTCCTTCTCTCTCCCCTACTTCTCTCTCTCTCCTCTCCCTACGTCACACAATGTGAGTATCGCCATGCAAAGCAACTCACAATTTTGCAGGCATTACACACATACTCAGCTGACAACAACTATATTAGTGATTCATACCAGAAAAGCCAGTCACAAATGGTAAATAAATCATGCAAAATTCATATTGGATGTCATACATCATTCCACATATTAGTATTACTCTTTATAAAAAACAAAATACTTTCTGTAGTGCAATTTACAATGGTTAAAAAAAATAGCAACACATTGTAAGGTATACAGAAATCCAAAGAGGCAAGGCAATATGACTTTAGATAAGCTGAAGCACAGGAGTTGAGGTCACTGCTTGTGGGTAAGATTGGGAGTGTGAGACAAGAGGGTAAGAGAGATGAATGATGGACACTGATAAGGTCACCAGACTGTATCTACTGCAGCTGGCTGGGTGTTACAAGTCTGAGACTTATTGGTCATAGTAGAATGTGCAAGGTATATATTAAAGGTGTAGGCTGGTGATGGGCAACCTACTTCACTTGAAAGGTCATATAAGCAGCCCTTCAGCCTTAGAGAGCCAACACTGCTGAATATATAATCACAAAAGCAATAATCACCATTGATGAGGAGAAAGATGATGTCAAAGATAATTAATTATTATATAGTGAGGGGATATGTTTGTGTGGTAAGACAGACTGTTGTTCTAGACAAGGAGAAGGAAAATGCACTGTGTGCTGTGGAAGAGAGACACACTGTCCAGTATAGACTGTAGGAGAAGAATCCCAGGGCCACAGGTTGTCCACCAATGGTGTAGGTTAAAAGTGTCTTTGAAAAAGGGAATCAAGAAACGTTCTGATGGAGCAAGGATAGGAATGTCAACAGAGCCGATCCCACTTGAAAATATCATGTATGAGGGAGTAAGAGAAGATAAGAGTAGAGGAGAGATGCAAGACCAGTGGTCAACAACAATGTATAAAAAAAAAAATCCAAGATGGTTTTAGAAACAGGGGTGTCCAGGTTCGGTCCTTCTGGGCCGCACACAGGCCTGGATTTGAAGATTTCCTTTCTGTGCACAGGTGAGTCAATCAGGATGACTGAAAAAGCGTTAGTCTCACCTGAGTGCAGCAGGGAGATCCTCAAATCCAGACCTGTATGCGGCACAGCAGCACCGAACTTGGACACCCTGGTTTAAAACAACTGAATGCCGTGGAGCACTATTGTGCAGTTCAGTCTTAGGAGAGCCTCCAGCAGGCCACAATTTTAATATATCTTTCCTAGAAAGGTGGATCAATCAGTACAAATGAAACCAAGTAACTCTGGTTTGCTAAAGCAGAAAGAACCTCAATACACAAACAAAGAGGTCCACCAATCCTGGACTGTTGTCAGCCTTTATGTGAGCAAGTTGAGACCCATGTTTTAGAAGAAATCCTGAAAAGCGCATCTAATTTAATGTAGCCTTTGATATCTAAGTACTAGCACCTCTCAGAGCCAGTGATTAAAGCTCTGAATAGCTATTTTAGAAATGGCTATAATTTACACAATGTATTGGTTGAACCTCAGAACAGCCCTGGGATTAGACTAACCAGTTGTCCCATGAATCAAACACCATTTACAAAGTGCTACTTCCAAGGCATTGCTTACAATCGTCGAGAGGATTACAGCACTCATGTAAAGCCGTAGCAATTCTACATAATGATAGATATGAACCATTTGTATTGGTTCAGATGAGTTTTAGGCATCTGAATGTTTTGAAGCAGAGAAACATGCACTTAAGAATTAAGTCGCCTTGTAAAGAAAATAGATACTTTCAAACAGAGTGCAAAATGAGATTATCATTTCAAGCATAGCACTGACAAGGAAAGTAGGAATTAGTGCAGTGACAAATATGCATTGATTTCATAGAATTGCATAAATGTGTGGAAAAGATCTTTTAAAGCAACATGGACCTCCAACTACTCCGGCATGTTTAAACATTACTGTAAACTTTAAACAAAACTGTATTTTTTGCATGTAAAATGAAGGATCTGAAAATAAAATGAACATGCATTAAATAGGCACAGAAAAGTTGATGCTGCTTGCTCCACCCCTATGAGACACTGTTTTAACCCCTGCTCTCTCAACCCCTCTCCTGCTCTCTCTCCCTCCCTCTCCTGCTCTTCCTCTCTCTCCCTCTCCTGCTCTTCCTCTCCCTCCCTCTCCTGCTCTTCCTCTCCCTCCCTCTCCTGCTCTCTCACTCCCTCCCTCTCCTGCTCTCTCACTCCCTCCCTCTCCTGCTCTTCCTCTCCCTCCCTCTCCTGCTCTTCCTCTCCCTCCCTCTCCTGCTCTTCCTCTCCCTCCCTCTCCTGCTCTTCCTCTCCCTCCCTCTCTTCCTCTCCTGCTCTCTCACTCACTCCCTCTCCTGCTCTCTCACTCACTCCCTCTCCTGCTCTCTCACTCACTCCCTCTCCTGCTCTCTCACTCACTCCCTCTCCTGCTCTCTCCCTCACTCCCTCTCCTGCTCTCTCCCTCCCTCCCTCTCCTGCTCTCTCCCTCCCTCCCTCCCTCTCCTGCTCTCTCCCTCCCTCCCTCTCCTGCTCTCTCCCTCCCTCCCTCTCCTGCTCTCTCCCTCCCTCCCTCTCCTGCTCTCTCCCTCCCTCTCCTGCTCTCTCCCTCCCTCTCCTGCTCTCTCCCTCCCTCTCCTGCTCTCTCCCTCCCTCTCCTGCTCTCTCCCTCCCTCTCCTGCTCTCTCCCTCCCTCTCCTGCTCTCTCCCTCCCTCTCCTGCTCTCTCCCTCTCTCCCTCTCCTGCTCTCTCCCTTTGCATGTAAAATGAATGATCGGAAAATAAAAATAACATGCATTAAAGTGGCACAGAAAAGCTGATGCTCCACTCCCATGAGACACTGTTTAAATAGGGTTATTTGGAGCAGATTCTGGGTAGTAGAAAGAAAAACATATATTTGTTTTGTGTAATATTACAACATTGTCCACATTTATCTAAATGTATAGATCCACCAACTGGGCATAGTCTTGTGGTTTATCACCTCTCACTGTGAGAGATAATAACATGTGAAAAACTCATTTGGGAGTGGGAGGACGTTTTAATGCAAGTTAAAATGTCCAACTTTCAAGCATATCCAACACTTTCACGCAAAATTGTAAAAATAACATATTTACTTATAGGTGTACTTTTAATTTCTATAACAGGATCCTTTGATGCGTCTCTTTAATATGTGTTTGGCAGGGCTGGAGCAAGTATATTCCTCTGAATTTGCAATGCCCTTTAAAAATACGTTCCCCTTCTGGATCACTACTTTGTTGTGGTGAAGGGGCTTGTGTACCGCAATGAAGCTGTGAGCTAGACCATATAGTGTGATCCAAGATGGCCAGGTCACAGCAGAGAGATCAGACAACTTGCGGGTCCACTGGAGAAGTAACTGGTAACCCACTCCGATGTCTCTGCCAAGAAAACCTTATGAATAAGTACAACCCGAGACATAACGATTGTGCCTGGCATGCTGCAGTCAATAGGATCATGGAGAGTCGGGCATGACTGATTGACTAAACAGCAAACAAAAATCTAAAACTTCAGATAATTACAATTTTCATCCCCAAGCAAAAATAGAAATAAATAATCACAGATGTGGCTACAGATAAGAGCTAATAGGCCAAAAACTTCAAATCATGACCTCTTATTATTATATTCTTTTTTTTTTCTGAAAGACACTTCACCCCTGAATGTTATTTAATCCTCTGATATTTTTTCAACTTTTATTTATGTCACCATTCTCCTTGAGGTGAAAGTCATGAGGTTTTGACTTATACGTGTTGTCTTTTTAGACCTTGCACCACTTTAGTTTCCCTCCTTTGAACT
This sequence comes from Discoglossus pictus, assembly GCA_027410445.1. Classification (NCBI taxonomy): domain Eukaryota; kingdom Metazoa; phylum Chordata; class Amphibia; order Anura; family Alytidae; genus Discoglossus; species Discoglossus pictus. Next base: position 340,844,153 of record CM050165.1, on the reverse strand, counting down.
GAATTTAGCAGTTTTAAAACTATGCTTTTACAAATGGATGACAGAAGTTGTGGCTTTAGAATCCCTTTAAGAAAACACAGAGCATCTATTTAATCTGTGAGCTGCAGAGATTCACATTACTGGAACAAAATGGAATCTGCTCTTTATCTCTCCTCTCTGTCCCTTCCATTATGGTGGCACTGTTCCTGTCACTATATCTACAACATTGATGGCTCTTTCTTTCCATTCCTGTCTTCTCAATTAGATTTCTCATTTTCTCCCCTTCGATCAACGTCCTTCCACAGACACATTCAATTCTGGATCTCATTCCACACAGATTGTTTTCTTTTATTAAAAGAAGTACACTATAGCTACATGTGTTTCAGTGATTTCCCAGAGTTCCACACTGCTATGTTAACACTCTGTTATAATTAGTAATCATGTGCACCAAGATCCCAGCCAGCAAAGCACCCAAGGGACATCATCTCATCGTCTTCTTAAAGGGACATGGGATTCACCAATATTCCTCTATATCATAAGGCAGACCAAGTGGAAAAAATAGTTTATTTTTTAAAATGTTTAAAACCAATGCATATTTCATGGTTTTAAATTATTTTTATTTATAGGACCCCTACACAGTTATTCCTAAAAAAAATGTTCTAGCAAATTATAAGGAGCTTCCTAGACTCGGCATGTTCAGCAAATTCTAAAATCCCAGGCACCATGCGAATGGCAATGCACTCTCCATGCTGCAACCAGAATGTCAGTTTATTCATTTGCATTCTTTAGACATTTTAATTAAAAAAAATAAAAAAAAGACAAATGTTTAATTGCAGAGAAGACTGTATCCAGCATTTAGTGGGAAATTGTACTTTATGATACCGTCAGGACCCAAGGACTTGTCCACATAAGCTTAAAGGTATATATAAGTTTCCCTGTTTTTTTACCTTTTCTCATTTATCACATACTGCTTATATTAGACACACACATTACATTGTGTCATTCAATACATATACAGACTTATTCAAAAATAAAATGTGTTTTTCACACCCCCAGAGCTGCTTACGTAGGCACATTGTACCTACCAATAGAAAAACTGAATTTGGCTATGATTTTAACCCTATACTAACCTTTAAGCCAACAGCAGCACAATGCAGAGATCCACAGAGCAATTTCTAAGCTGCTACTTGCTTCCTTGTGCAGGAGAAAAAGAAGACTACAAATACCATGATGCTTTGCTGTGCAAACTGCCTTCACATGTTGAACCAATGTATTAGTTGCATTTGACTGGCCAAACCAAATTATGAATTTGATGCTAATTTTAGCAGGGATTTTGTGGGGCGTAAACTGTCCAAATCAACTGCTTGCAAACACAAGAGATTTAGCAAAACTGTAGGATAAGTCTATTAATGTTTGTTTTGGGTATTTTTTTCATGCAAAAAAAATGGTTTTCATACACATCCGATGTACTCATAACCTATGAAACTTAAAAATACCTTTAATAAATATTGCTGTGCAGGAGATTACTAAAGCATTTAAAAACAGTGAATATTATTTTTTTGTACACATTTTCTACTTGATTGTACAGAGATGTGTACATAAAATTCCCTTTAATGAAGCTAACCAAACCAAAGCAAGGCTTGAATTTCCGTTTTGTTCACTGACATAAAATATAAACCACTCTAATCATATGAAACATCCTAACCGACCTAACTAATTCTCAAAACATGTTCAAAATGATCAGTAATATCAATATATCCATGGGGATCCACAATCAGTAGCTGTGAGACCAACACGACAATGCAAACAGTTTCATTAATTTTTACTTTTATGTTGCAAAAATTTTGATGAAATGTTCTTCTGCAGAGTTATGTGGGCAAGGGATTAATGGAATTAGACAAAATTAATCATAGAGGAAGAGATCTGTAAAGATCAAAGAGCTCCTATGGGTTTTGGATGGATTACCATAGTAACTCTGGATCTCTGCGTGTAAAGCTTATTGCTGCACGACTGTAAAAAGCAGGGAATGTATAGATGGAAAATAATAATGTTATATAAAAACTTTAATCAAAACATTAATAGCTATCCAGGGGAGAATATATAGGAACATCATGTTAAATAAAAAAAGTATACAGCACATACACACGTACGGATGTGAGAGCTGGGTCATAAAGAAGTCTGAGCGCTGTAGAATTTATTCCTTTAAATTGTGGTGTTGGAGAAAAGTGCTTAGAGTCCGATGGACTACAAGAAGATTCAATAAATCAGGACTACAGGAAATCAAGACAAACTGTTCACTGGAAGGAATGATCATGAGGCACAAGCTCAAATATTTTGGCCATATCATGAGAAGACAGAATTCAGTAGGGAAGACTCTGATGCTGGGAAAGCTTGACAGAGGCATAGATGAGGTCATTAAAGCAATTGACATGAGTCGACAACTACGAAGCAATGGACATGAGCTTGAGGGAGCCACACAACTGCGGTTCACTGGTGATGATGTCATCTCCCTATACCCGGAAGTATGAACTGGCGGGATAACGGCGATTGCAAATACAGACACTTGTACGCCAAACCAGACAATCCAAAAGATAAGATATATAACTGTGACTTTATGCAATATGACTTTATGCAACTCTGGGGATTACCTATGCTGGAAATAATGAGAAAAAATTATAACTATACATACAATTAGGCTAATGCATAGATCATAATATATCCAAAATTAATATATTGTACAAGGGGATAGATGTTGATCTAGGATTTGGGGGTCAGACAGATATATAGAGAGCACAGTCAGCAACAATTTTGCAATACACACGTTAAGGGGTAAGCAGCAGTACCTTCACAATAAATAGCACTTTTTTTACTAGGATAGAGTAGTAGCAGCACTTATCAGTAAGGGGTAAGTGAAGGATCCCCTGTTCTGCTGCACTTTTAATAATAAGGACTGACCCCATATTTTCAAATTCAAGCACTTTATTTAAGATGGAATTTATTTTTATATATGCACCAGAACTTTATAAAGTTTATTTATAGATTGCTCACTTAAACACAGCATCATTGGACTGCGCTCACTTATCACTGTCTCCAGCTCATGCATCTAATTTAGGAAAGCAACCATAGGATGACATTTCATTTGAAATCTATGTAATAATATTGCTATTCATGTATATCTTTTAATGACATAGATAAAGAAGAAAGTGTCCTAAAATCTATGTACCTCAATGATTATGTATATATAAAAATCGCCAGTATTTAATTTAACTCCAGAGGTGACTCTATAGATATTTATATTGATATAAAATATTAACCCAGGTGGACCAATTTCAATGTGATTTTTAATACGTTGTTTTCCAATATTTAAAAAATGGTTCAACATTAATTTAATATCTGTCAATTATTATAATGTAGTGTTTATCACAAAGGAGTATATGTTCTAAGAAGATGCATCTTTCTGTCTTAATTGATTTATCTCCTAAATCTTAGTAGCAATATAAAATAAAAAAAAGTCTAAGGGCCTCATTCAATTAGCCAATTGAATAGGGCTCTATATAAGCACTGAGCATTTTTTTTACAGAAGTTTTTAGTTCGTAAATACCTTGCGTTTGGATAGAAGTTCACTAACTAACAACTTCTGTAAAGAAAATATGCTGTGTGCTTATTTAGAGCCCTATTCAATTGGCCAAATCACAATTGAATGAGGCCTTAATAGTAAAAATATTGTTAATCCTAAAAACACTTAAAAACTCCAATAATAAAAAGGCAATTTAATCTTTCAAAAAGTGTTTTCAATAGAACCGACAGATGTCTGTTTGTGGACCACTGCCTGTAACAAACAAAAAACATTAGCTGCTATGTAGATCATGAGCATAACATAATTAGAAATATTTCTATTGTTTGCTTGCAGGCTTAAGAAGAGGTTTATCCTTCTGGGAATTGTTCCTCCATTCAGCCATATTGTCAAGTGGGTATTTATACTGGCAGTCTTTCAATGGAAATAAATATAGATGTTATCTGAATACAAGGTTCCTCACAATTTTTCTATGTATCTAATCCAATTAGAAGAAAAACAAAGAAAAACTAAATTCAATACATTATATAAAAAAATAAAAGCTGCATTTATTTATTATAAACTTTCTAATTACATTTTATTCATTGTGAAGCCAAGTTCTTTATAAGAGCTTACTATAAATATAACAGCAGCAGCTGCAAAGCAATGGGGCCACTTCATGGTAAGAGTCTAATGCTACCAACAGAAGCCTGGGGTAAACAGGACATTATTTCATTACTAGTGAACTGCCCGTCAAAAAATGACTGCAATAAAATTGCAAGCCAGTGAATGCTGTTTGTCACACAATGTAAGGCTTTTGTTTCGGTGCTCATTGCGAGCCTGGTGCTGAGAGCCTTTGGCGCTCATTGCAAGCCTCTCCCCTCATGTACTTTTGGTCGTCTGAGCACCTTCGGAGCTCATTGCAAGCCCCGCGCTGAGCACCCTCGGCGCTCATTGTGAGCCTCTCCCCTGCTCTTTTTTTTAAATTTTATATAAATATAGTTTTTTATAATAATTAAATAATAAATAAATATACTTTACCTATTTGTAATTAATATATCCAGCAATCAATATCCTGAAGAGCTAACAATCTGTTTTGATTTCCCTGCAGCATACAATGTACATTTGGACTGTTGCTGACCTGAGGTGTAAGTGTCAGCAATGTGGCAAGTGCGCAGTATAAATAGGCTACGTGGGCGAGGGCAAAGCATTTGTTTAGTGGTGTAAATCGCCAATTTAGAATGGCAATGTTATTAGTTGCAAGTTAGTGTTGTGCAATGGCTGCGAGTGTGTATGTGTTACGCGGCTCTAGAGCATTTTCTGTGTTTCCTAAGTGTATTTTGTACCTCGTACGTTCCTGGGTAAATTTCTTATGTGCCTGGCGGTGTTTTGCGTGGTTAGGGGTTGTGTAGCTTTGTTTTCGTTTTTTTCATCCGCCATTCTTTTTAGTCGCCTAGGCAATTTTCTATTGCCGAAACCCAGCAAATTGTGTTTAAATTGTCGTGCAACCTCACTCTCAGACATCCTGGCTGTCCCCCTGTGCTGGGTGTGATGTTTATTTTTATTTTCTTTTTATCTTCTTTGTGTTTTTTGGTGGTGCGCGGTTCAGCCATTAACTTTGTATTTTTTTTACCTCTTTTTTTTTTAGAAGTCTCGCGGCTCATATTTGTTTTTTTCTTAGTCCCGCTTTTTAGTCTTATGTGCCTAGTGGTGTTTTGCGTTGTTAGGTGTCGTGTAGCCTAGTTTTTTTTTTTTTTTGGCCGCCATTTTTCTTGTTGCTTAGATGAAATTTGAGTGCTGAAATTGGGCAAATTGTGTGTAAATTCTTGTGCAACATCACTCACAGACGTCCTGGCAGCCCCCAGGTGATGTTTGTTTTTAATTTTCTTTGTGTTTTTGTTGTCTTTGTATTGTGCGCGGTTCGGCCGTTAACTTCGTATTTTTTTGGACCTCGTATTTTTTTTTTCGAACTGCCGCAGGTCGTATTTTTCTCCTAAGTTCTGCTTTCCTTTTTTTCAAAGTGTTATGGGCCGTAATTTTTCCACTTAATTTTTTCAAAGTGCTACGGGTCTCGCATTTTGAATTGTATAATTGTGATTTCTGTTGATATGTAGTCCCGCTGGTCATAGGACAGCACAGTGAGCGCCTTTGGCGTGCGGGGTCAGAGAGATGAGCACCTATGGCGCTCATCTTCACCAGCGCAGTGAGCACCTTTGGCGCTCCTTGCCAGCAACTGTGGCCCTTGCTTTGCGAGGGCCGCAGTTTCTGTGAGCATTAGCAAAAACCCGCAATGCTCACAACTGTGATTATTCTTATGTTTTCTCAAAAAGGAGGGATCATGGAATACTAATAAAGTTTTCAATCCGTTTAAAACACTTTCTTTAAAGGAAAAAAAAACAAAACCTTTTCTATGTGCATTCAAAAGAGCATACTTTAACTATTATACAAGTTATTTTGCTGTATGAAAAAATTAAGTAAAACATATAAAAAGTAGAAAAAGGAAACGGAACTCTGCACTTATTGGCAGATAAGTATTATTGCACATGGGCCGACAAGTCCCATTATAATAATACATTCAAAATAGTTTTCTCAAAGACCTTCAAAAAAAAAAAAAAAAAAATAGACATACTGTGGGATATTATTCAATATCCATACAGGTCCTTGCAATATAAGCAATGGAAACCTTACAGGAAACTTTAATCAGACTGAAGGTTGCAGGTAAACAAAGCCATGGCTGCCCCAGTAAACCATAATTACATACAATAGTTAATAAACGAACCTATATTTTTATTTTCTACGTTTTCTCTGAGGCTAAAAATGAAAGTCTATATTCAGCATTCGGGAAACAACAGCCAGCTTACCTTGACTGAGAGCTGCACACAGCTCAATTATTCTTTGTGCCCAAATAATTTTTCAAAATTAAAAATTGTATCACTGTTAGAAAATGCATACAATTTTTTGGATTTTTTTTTTGGCAAAAATAAGCATATTAAGTCACTTCAATAAACCACTTTTTTTTATTAAATCAGTTTTATTGAAATACAAAATAAATATACAAATATACATTGTTAGTTTGTATAATATAATAGTATAGTAAACTTCTCTATGTATCTTAAACCTTTTCTTCCTTTTCCTTTATTTCTTATTAATTTTGATTAACCATTAAGACTTAATATTACACAAAAAAAAACAACAATATATGAAAGAAAAAAATGGGGGAGGAATTACATAGAACTAGCGACTTGCCCGTCAAAACATGACTGCAATAAAATATGAAGGCTGGCAATGCTGTTTGCCACACAATGCGAAGCCCTCCCCCTCTAACTTGCGGGCCTCGCGAGGAGCCTCCCCCCCCCACTTCTACTTTACAATTCTTGCGTTTGGCACCTTCGGCGCTCATTACAGGCCACGGCATGCCTGTAACTTTAGCCTTCATGGCGGCCCTCGCCATGAGTGCCTTCAGTGCTCCCTCCCGTGTGTATCTTTCAGTCCTCTTCCTCCCCTGTGTCTCTTTCCCCCCACTCCCTCCCCAGAGTCTCTTCTCCCTCTCCATTCCCTCTCTCATTTGCGAGCTTGATGGCGATTAACCTGTAACGTTTTTCAAGCTCGCAAGACTTGACGCTTATGGACTCAGGAGGAGGCAGGGAGCCCATAAGTGAGGTTGTTAGCTAATTTTCTATTCAATTGGTGTCTTTTGGCAACCTACCACGGCTTCCAAGTTACGGGCTTTTAAAAGAAATGGCAGCGTTTTTTTTCTTCAAGCTCGTAACTCGGAATCCGGTCGGATCCTCTTTTGCGAGCCTCATTACGCACATTACGAGCCTTGAGATGAGCACCAAAGGCCTATGGCATTTGGCGCTCATCGTGGGCGTCGCAAAGAGCACTAAAGGCGTTTATTGCGAGCCTCTTCCCCCCATCTAAGTTGCGGTCCTCGCAATGAGTGCCTTCGGGCTCTTTCCACTCCCGCAACCCTTATCTTTTAATATAGAGTTGCTGAAAAACTTGCAATTACAACTATTATAGTTGATGGAGATATTTTTCTTTCCATTGGAGTTGCAGATGCAGCATTTCTCAAAAGGTATTTTCCATTATATTTGTTGAGGCTAAGTTAAGTCATTCTATTTGTGATATGTGGAATTCACCCCTGGTGACCAGTTTTGCGTTTTTTGTTAGGAGATCTGCAGCTATGGTTATATTTTGCCTAATACGTCAAGATAGTTTTTATCACTTGTGGGTTCCTTATGGGGCAGTCACAGTGGAGTGAGTCAAGCTCCCCTCTCTAATAAATGCATTATTTTATTGATTGGTTTCTCCTAAATAAGGGAGTGTGAAATGCTTTGAGGAAGAAATAGAACATCTATGATAGCCTCAAAAAATAGAGGTGGTCAAGCAACATAATTGCAACCAGACTTGCACAATGGTCTAAATGGTTCACCAAAGAAACACCACCTAGATAGGTAGAAATTGAAAGTTATATACAGTAATACTCCGCAAAACGCTACACTGCGGCAGAACTAAATCTTGCGATATCGCGTTGCGGGCATTCAAACCCCATTTAGCACTCTGCCGATAAAATGCCCTGTTTAGCACAGTTTTCGGATATCGCTCCTCCATGTAGGAACGCATTTACTGCGCTAAACGGCGTAGCCTGTACACAAAGAACAGAACATCTTAATACAACATGTGCTCTGCCTAAGCCTAATTCAACAAACCACTTTTTAAAATCAATGTTCATTTTCTTTTTCTCCTCCAGTTTGGAGGACATAATGTTTCATTGAAAACAGACTCTATACTTTAGTATTTGCATCAATGTAATTATTAGCCTGCCTCCCTTACAGATCATCCCTCTTCATCTCTTGAACATATACATCTGGTTAGAGTTATTTTGATTGGGTCATCATTAGAGACTTTAGCTTATGATCAATATAAATGCACTAGTTTTGCAACCATCTGGTACAAAAACAAAAAAATGTAAGTAAAAATAAAAAGGAGATTAGTATGTAGGCTTATCTAAAATTTCATGTCAAGAACCTCTGTTATTCTTTTAACAATAAGTGTTTAACAAAACCAAGTTCTGTTTCACATTGTAATGAATGCAAAAAGTGATTTAACCAGAACCACAGACATTCGGTGCACATAAGGACAAGATACAATTTACTATGCATTAAGCATTGAAGAATTCAATCAAATTCATACTTCAGTGAATATATCAACTTCAGGGACTGACCTTCCTCTAGAGAAATCAATTATCATGAGCGCCGTTTCTTCTTGTAAAATGAGTGACAAGTGTGCCATCCCATGCAAGCTGTTACTGCTCGGGGATGGCTTTGAGGATTCACATGTCACACTGTAGGAATGAGCTACTGTGCAGATTGTACAATGGTGGAAAGTGCTACTTTTTTGAGTTGGGTTCAAAAGCAAAGTCGATGGGGAGTCGTGATCTTACACTATATCCAAGAGGTGACAACTGAAACATGCAAGGAATACAAGCACCACGCTATTATGTACTGGGCCTCTTTATTACACTGTCCCACAGGGTACAGAGAGCTCAGTACTAGAAGGGCGCCATTTTGATGAGCTTCTGCTGATCCGTATCAAACAGGCTGGCCTAGATACTAGGAACTCACTTTCTATTTGATATTGAAATCACATATATAGTTGTGAGCGTATGAGTTGTTGCTAACGCTGAGGGCTCGCATAGCGAGCCCGCGGCCCTCGCAAAGCGAGGGCACTGGGCGAGGGTCTCAGTTGCTGGCATGGAGCACCGAAGGCGCTCCTTGCCAGCAACTGAGGACCCTCGCGAAGCGAGGGCCTCAGTTGCTGGCATGGAGAGCCGTAGGCGCTCCATGCCAGCACCTGAAGGACCTCGCAAAGCGAGGGCCGCAGTTGCTGGCCATGCCAGCAACTGCGACGCTCGCAAAGTTCACGTCGCAACCCAAAGAGCACGACACACACATTACGACACTCGCAAACAACATACGACACACGTTCACACAAATTACGGCCTCGCAACACTCGGACGCAACTCCCGAACATTACAAAATGTAAAACACAATACATACACACAGCACATACATAAAAACCTTACCTACACCAAGAGGGAGCACCCAGGACCTCAAAAATGCAACTTAGACCTTCATTTTACTCGAAATAAAAGAGTTTAGAGACTAAAAAAAACTGTAAGCGAGAGAAAAAATGGCCGCCGAAGAAAACGAAAACGAGGCTACAGCACTGTAAAGTCGCAAAACACCACAAGAAACTCGCAAAACGCCACAAACGACCTACGGATATTCATACCACACAGTGCACACATTCAGCATGCTTACACAGCAGCTCCACACCACTAATGCTCCAGCAACATCAAAACAGATTGCCAGCTCTTCAACACAATGCTTCAAAATAGGTAAAGTATATTCATTTATTAATGTATTACATATTTCATTATTATACACCAAACAGCATTAGCTACCTTACAATTTCATTGCCATCATTGTTGCTAATGCTTACGGACTCGCGCAGCGAGCCGCGAGTGCTCCTTGCCAGCAACTGCGACCCTCGCAAACTTTACGTTGTAACGCAAACCACGACACAGCAACTTCGACCCTCGAAAACTTTACGTCGCAACGCAAACAACATACGAGACACCAGGGGCGGCTGGTCCATTGGGGCAGCTGGGCAACCGCCCTCCCTAATTAGAGTCCATAAAAGCATATTTTATTCTATCATTTGTTTTATTCTTTATTCCTATAATTCTAACAGACAGTGGTTATCTTTTTCCCTTCCCTCTTTCATTTTCCTCCCCCCAAAAACATACATTAAAACAAAAAAACTTTGTCTGTGTAATGCATTTACACGGCGGCTGTCATGCAGTCAGGTACCTGAAGTGAAGGTGGAGCCACTGAGTTACTGGGACGGCGCCCAAAGCCTCTACATAGGGCTCTGCTACATGGAAGAGAGGCTCAGCAGAGCTCCCTGTGCAGCATGATTAAAAGCTGTTGGGGCGTCTGACTGCAACGTCCACTCATTCCTGCCACTAGAGGCACTGCAGAGCACATACATTACCTCATAGACACATGCGTAGCTGTGTGTGAGGGAGAAGTTAAAGGAGCAGCATGATACCAGGAGGTGGTCACAATAAATGTAAGTATTGAAGTCAGGCTCTTATTTATTTATTATTCCATAGAACTTACAACTACATTCTGTTAGTCTCCTCAGCATCCCAAGTCACTCTCACAGTGAAGCTACTTGTCAGTTCTGTATATTGCATGCTCTGTTTTATGTGTGTGTGTATATATATATTCATATATTGCATGTTGTATGTGTGTCTATGTGTGTGTATGTCTGCAAATATGTGTGTAAATGCATTTTGTGTATGTGTGTATTTATATGTATATACTGATTGCTGTGTTTGTGTGTAAATATATGAATATTTTGTATGTTGTATCTACATATATGGGTATACTGCAGGCTGTGAGTATGTGTGTAATTATATGTATATATACTGCATACTGTGTTTATGTGTGAACATATTTGCATATATTGCATGTTGTGTTTGTAAATATGTGTATATACAGCTTACTTTGTGTGTATTTGTATGTAAATATATTGCATGCTCTGTATTGCTGTAAATAGATGTAAATACTCATGACTTGTATTTATTTATGAAAATGCTTTATATGTGTATTTTGTATGGTGTATAACTGTAAATATAACTTCCTGTATGTGTGTATATACATATATATATATATATATATATATATAATTTCTGTTTTTCTTTATATGCATATAACTATATGTATACTCAGGGGTGGACAAAAATAGTTAACACTTAGGAGCCAAGAACACATACAAGCCAAACAGAGTTTGTATGACACTGTAATGTATGTATGTATGTATGTATGTATGTATGTATGTATGTATGTATGTATGTATATATATATATATATATATATATATAGTCTCATAGGTAAAGATAAAGAGAGGGGGAGAGGGAAAGATAGAGAGAGGGAGGGGTAGAAGATAGATAGATAGATAGATAGGGATAGACAGAGATAGATATATAAATAGATAGAGGGATAGATAGAGAGAGGGTAGAGGGATAGATAGATAGAGGGATAGATAGAGATATGGGGTAGACAGAGAGGGATAGATAGAGGGATAGATAGAGATATGGGTAGACAGAGAGGGATAGATAGAGGGATAGATAGATATATGGGTAGACAGAGAGGGATAGATAGAGGGATAGATAGATATATGGGTAGACAGAGAGGGATAGATAGATAGAGAGAGATAAGGGTGGACAGAGAGAGAGATAGATAATAGAAGGATAGATAGAGAGAGGGTAGAGGGATAGATAGATAGATAAGGGTAGACAGAGAGGGATAGATAGAGAGAGAGAGAGATAAGGGTAGACAGAGAGAGAGATAGATAATAGAAGGATAGATAAAGAGAGGGTAGAGGGATAGATAGATAGATAAGGGTAGACAGAGATAGATAGATAGAGAGATAAGGGTAGACAGAGAGAGAGAGAGAGATAGATAGATAGAGGGATAGATAGAGGGTAGAGGGATAGATAGAGATAAGGGTAGACAGAGAGGGATATATAGATAGAGAGAGATAAGGGTAGACAGAGAGAGAGATAGATAATAGAAGGATAGATAGAGAGAGGGTAGAGGGATAGATAGATAGATAAGGGTAGACAGAGAGAGATAGAGGGATTGATAGAGAGAGGGTAGAGGGATAGATAGATAGATAGATAGATAGATAGATAGATAGATAGATGAATAGAGAGAGGGAGCAAAGGATCGATAGATGAGAGAGGGTAGAGGGATAGATAGATACATAGATAGATAGATAGATAGATAGATAGAGATAAGGGTAGACAGAAAGGGATAGATAGGAGATAGAAATCCAGTGCATGTCTGGGATATGCTTTTTCTACAAAACTGAGCTCTCTACCTTCTTATAGCATGAAAAGCTCCTCTTAGGATTACAAATTCTAATATTATCTTGCTATGTTTTCAGTCTACAGGAGGACACGTTGTGAGTGATCTGAACCCAGTGCTTGCTGCAAGGAATGCAGAGCTCAGCTTGACATCCAAAGGTACCAATGGCCTGACCTGATCAGTATATATGATGCAAAAATAGTGTCTGCTGTATACAATCCTGCAAAGTTATGAAATCAACAATGTGATTAGTGCTTTGAAGGAATATTAAAGACACAGTCTATATACTAGTAAAAGAGGAAAAAGGGAAGAGAGGGATAGAGAGAGGGATTGATAGAAAGGGATAGATAAAGGAATCGTCAGGGAGAGAGGAATAGATATAGAGAGTGAGGGATAGAGAGAAAGGGACAGATAGAGAGAGAGAAGGAGGAAGGGAGAGAGAAAGAGGAGGGGATAGAGAGGAGGGCTTATGTCCTGATCTAATGTGTACTCATTTGTGTTTTATTTAATTATTGCATATAAATCAACAAAATGGAGGAACTTCCCAGCATAAGAAAAGTAAGCAGAACCAGCAGCACTTCACCCTCATCAAGAAAATGCAGGAACTTCCCAGCATAAGAATAGTGACCAGAACCAGAACCACCTCAACCTCAGCAAGATAATAAGTAAGTGAAGTGACAGGAAAAAACCCAAATGGGTGTAGTCTGTAAGTGGACAGGGCCTATAGGGGTAACATGTTGTGAAGGGGAAGAGTTTATAATGTTGGGTGGCGTCAATGTAAAGGGAGGGGCCAGGTCTCTGTCTTTCGCCCCACCAACTTGGAAAGTCACCAGCCGCCACTGCGAGACACGTTACCACTCATTACGACCTCGCAAAAATCGTCCGCAACTCGCGAACATGAAAAAATTTAAAACACAATAAATACACACAGCACATACATAAAAAGCTTACCACACATTACCCGCCATTTTACGACAATGCGGAAGTACACGACTACGCTAACGGTTTGGTCTCGCGCACGCACACTATTACACTGCACACATTCAGCCAGCTTACACAGCAGCTCCACACCACTAATGCTGCAGCAACATCAAAACAGATTGCCAGCTCTTCAACACAATGCTTCAAAATACGTAAAGTATATTCATTTATTAATGTATTATATATTTCATAATTAAACACCAAACAGCATTAGCTACCTTACAATTTCATTGCCGTCATTTTTTGACGGGCAATTCTCCAGTTCCTTAATAATGATATGTTCTTTTGAAGATCTAGAATTTATAATGGGTAAGGGATTCTAGAAAGCTAACAACAGCCCTTTAAGGCAGGGGATCTTAACTCTTAATCTTTTTAGGACTACCAGATCCAAAATTGTTAACTCAATATGGCCCCATAACTCCCTTGCCCGATTGTCAAAATCATCATTAGTCCAATTAGGTGCCATATTACTTCAAAAGAAATAAAAAAAAATGTCATGAAGTAATAACCTCCAAGAAACATGAATTTATGAAAAACAAATAATACTGTTGTGTTATTCACAACGTGGCTAATTGGTACTGAAACTGTGCATAGAAGCGAAAATATAAGGATACTCGCTCGTAGCAAAACAAAAAGGTGTGCGTAAGGGCAGGATAGAGTGACCTCCACTGTGTAGAATACAGTAAATAAATAGTACATTTGTGTTCACATTTGAATTTTTAAAATAAGTTAAAAAAAAAAAGTCATTTTCTGCTAACAAATGCCAGAAATACAGAGATTGCACTGCACTCTGGGTAACTGGACGGTGACATTTAAACATCAACACAAATGTACTAATTGTTTACGGTACATTTTTTTTGTAACTAGTTCAGAGATCAAGTCATATACCCCACCATATCCAAGGGGTATGGATAACCCTGGCTAAGAACCCCTTGCTTTAATGACTTCTCTATTATTTTAGTGCAAATTCTAGAAGTCTACAGATCTGTAATGTGAACTGGGAAGTAGACAAGTTATGTCCAAACAGGGACCGAGCTGTAATTTAAATCTAGAAATACAGAAACACAGGTTTGAGATAAGACACAGGTTTCAAATAAGAACCAAAAGGCTCTATGTAGTTCTGCCAATTTTATCTACTTATAATGTTTAGCTTTATTAGTGCTCAGAATGGTCTTATGCATATCTCACAAATATTTGAATTCATTACAACTCCTGCCGGAAAACACTTTTCTAACTACTTTAGAAATAAAATAAAAAATATTACAGCAAACTTACAATACACATTTGTAATTTTACAAGTCAAACTAAACTATCTTTACATTACAAGTTCCAAGCCTGTACTATTATGTATTTGTGCAGGTTGGTGATTGCCAATAAGTGCCAATTACCTTTTTAGGACTACAAAACAGTATTTCAGTGGAATAATGTTTGAACTAAAGGATATGGGCACATTGAGACTACAGGGAGTGATTAGGTAAATTAAATAGGATCTACAAATCTGTTGTTACTTCAAACCTATTTTCACAAAAAACATACTGTAAATAAGGAAATTCAGAGTCAATGGAGCAAAGAAGTTGTGAACCAATACATACATTGGGCACAGTTGTTATATATGGAACAACGGTTATTTTATGTTTCTATACAATTACAACTGAAACAAGACAAGAGTAGAAGTGAGACAATAGGCGATTCATCTCATGCTTGCCAGAATGCAAATGGGAAAACTAAAATAAAATCACTTGAAATAAATAGAGGCATAAAGTGCAAATACCCATGTGTAACCTGAGCACGAGCCTCCCGATACATCCTGTACTATGTGCAAGGGCAGCGCTTCTAATCCAAAACCCCATACGGATGTATCACACAATCAATGGAATCAAAGGATGGGGAAAACGGTCTCAGATGAAGATATGTATGGGACATAAACCAGAGATCCTTATACTCCAGAATAATCCGTAAACCAGGCCCGGACATATCCCAGATCCCTGCTCATCTGGGCTTCTAATGTATCCCTTCTGTCTAATAAATATCATTTTAACCAATTGCTATCAATGTCTTTCCACCTATATTAAGATAATGTTGTTATTGTTTACATGTGTTACTCTGTATTTCATCAATTGCATTTGTGGATAAATCGGAGATTGTGATTTTATTGTTAATATATTAAAATATATGAGAAATAACTCAAACGATGATAATAATAATAATAATAATAATAATAATAATAATAATAACTATGTGGGTGCTTTTTAAGAGACTGTATATTGGATGTTGTAATTACATCAACCTTTCCTGCATTAAAAGTTGCTCTTTGTATATTAGATTTTTTTATCTACTCTTTTTTTTACATAAAGTTGATTTTTTAGGACCTAGTGATCAAAATGGAGATTTTTTGTATTTCTTGTCACTGACAATAAAATTAACCCTTCAAAAATCATCAAATCAGCACAGGGTAGTAGTGAGGGTAACACATTTACACTCTCGTTCCCCTACCTGACAGGCCAGTCAGCTGGTATACCCATGGAGCAAGATTTAATCATTCAGTTGTGTCTGACTCTCTGTGACCCTATGGACTGCAGCAAGCCAGGCACATATTGTGTCTGGTTTGGCTAATCCCTAGGGTTTTCATAGAAAAGATACTGTAATGGGTTGCCAGTTCCTTCTCCAGTGGACGATTTGATGGATCTCTCTGCTATGACCTATCCGTCTTGGGTGATCCTACATGGTATAGCTCACAGCTTCAGCGAAGTACACAAGCCCCTTTACCACAACAAGGTAGCGATCCGGAAGAGAGGAGCAAGATTGTTTCAGATCAAAGCAAAGGAAAGACACCGTTTAAACACACATACACATATATATAATAAACATAATTATAATTTGCCCTGAGTCCAAATTCATATAGCAATTTTTCCACTATACTTTCTCATCAAACTCCAACTCCAACATTTTCATCCTTTTTGGGTGCATCTGCACCATGATGTGCTTAAAGGAAAAATAAATATATAATTTATAATACAATGCCATATATTTTCAAAACCTACACTATTTCTAATTTTAGATGGGGTGACTCAGCTTTTTCTGGCAGTGTTTTCATAAAACTGGATCAATGTAGCGGAAAAAATTAGAATAAAATATTTGCACCACATATATGGTTTTCTTATTAAAAGTTACCAATATATTTGGCTTAAAGAGACCACTGAAGTGTCATATTTATAGTATGCGCTTATGAAGAACTTGACTTGATAATGGACAAAATATTTTAGAAAATTAAAAAAATATATATATATCTTTGATTTTTATCTATCACTGTAATAGTTTTCAGTGTTGGGAACGCTTACTATGTTGGTCATACTTTGCGAGCCTCGCTAAGCGAGGTGAGACGTCGCCCACGCGGGACTTAGGCTGAAATGAGCGCCAAAGGCTCTGCGAGCCTCACGAAGCGAGGCAAGCAGTTGAGGCCAAACCACGGAACTGAAAAAACATGAAAAAAACAACAAATATCCCCCAAATTAACCTACACACACACACCACAGGGGGAGCGTGTGAGTCAGGTTGCAAGTTAATTTGAAGCATATTTGCTGTTTTTTCACAATCGAAAATCACCTAAGCAAGAAAAAAAAATGACTGCCGAAAAAAACGCAACACGGCGAAAACGCGGCCCAAGGACGTAAAGCTACTCCGAAAGACGTAAAACTAGCCATAAGGACGTAAAAAATATCCCTAAGCAGTAACACTTAATCCAAGCCACTAACATTTAACACAAGGCAGTAATACAACCCAACACAGTAACACTCAAGTGCGAACCCTATAAACTACACAGGGGGAGAGGCTTGCAATGAACGCCAAAGGCAAATAACATTGCTAGCCTTACAATTTGACTCCCGTCATTTTTGACGGGCAATTTCCTAGTTGTACCTAATTGTGCGTTACTGGATCTAATGTCAATTGTCCTTGACAACAGAAGATTTCTTAACTTTTGTGTTGTTGCTTATATAACTGCTAATGTGCAGGTTGGTAACATACCTCTCAGATATGTGAATAAAATTAAAAAAAAGTGTTCCGATAAAACCTTTACCCTAATTTAATGATAGCTTTAGTTTTGGGGTAATATAGGCGACAATTTAGGGAAGTAATTCCCAACCCTCTCCAGTTGTATGCACCTCCTTGGTTTGGAGTACAGGATCTTGAGAGTTACTAAGCGTGGCAACTGTGGCTTCAGTACAAGATAAACTGATCACTTCTGTACCCAAGACAAGATCTATTCCAACATAACAAGATAATAATTGTAGGGCTTTGCCAAGTTAATGGCATGTGTGATGAACTTGCTCTTGTTGATATTTTGGAAGATAAACTTAGGGGTGAAAGGTTAGACCTGCAACATGGGGGCCTGTTCCTTAAAACACGAACCGTTATGGCAAACAGAAAGACCCTGATTTAGTCTTAACACTGTGTGAACACAAGAAGAGGCAGCAGAGCCACTGATTTGCCTCACCTGAATTCACACATTTAAATCATGGCCTCCCTGGGGATCCTTCATGAGAGGGAATCACTGGTTTAGGGCAGGGTTCCGATCCAGTGAGATTTCTTGTGGTCCTCAAAATACTCTGACGCAGCACATGAAAAATTCTAAATATAATATACAGAGCCAACGATGGCTATAGCTAAGAGGCAGTATGTCTGATTGGTTAGAAAGAGACATTATCAAGGACAATGGACAATTGTCCATTATTGCTGCACAAGGGGCTATTGATAACTTAAGATGAAAATAAAATGTGTATTTATATATATATATATATATATATATATATATATATATATATATATATATATATATATATATACATACATATATATACACACACACACACACACACACATACATACATATACACATATACATATATATATACACACATACATACATATATATACACATATATATTTATAACATGGATTGTTTGAGGATTTGCATCATTTAATTTACAGAACGTGCCCACCACTTTGAAAATGTTTTTTATTTTATTGTGAAGCAAACAACAAATAGGGCAAAATAACCGAAAAAGTAAATGTGCATAACTATTCACCCCTCTAAAGTCAATACTTTGTAGAGCCACCTTTTGCGGTTATCATAGATTTGATGGGGCTCAACAACATAGTTCCTTACTTGTTTGGAGAGTTCCTTGGTCTTCATGGCAGTGCTTGGTTAGTGGTGCCTCTTGCTTAAGTGTTGCAGCCTCTGGGGCCTTTCAAAAAAGGTGTGTATATGTAATGACAGACCATGTGACACTTAGATTGCACACAGGTGCACATCATTTCACTAATTATGTGACTTCTGAAGATAATTGGTTTCACCAGAGCTTTTTATGGGCTTCATAACAAAAGGGGGTCAATAAATACGCACATGCCAATTTTCTATTTTCTATTTCTAAAAAATAGTTTTATGTATATATTTTTCTCATTTCACTTCACCAACTTAGACTATTGTGTTCTGATCCACCACATAAAATTCAGATTAACAAAACATTGAACTTAAGGGGGTGAATACTTTTGCAAGGTATATATATTTATATATATTAAATAAATAGTACATCTGTGTTCAAATTTGAATGTCTAAAACAAGTTAAAAAAACTGCTTCCTGCTCAGAATTCCGAGAAAAACAGTTATTACACATACATACATACAATGGTTTCTTGGTGGAAAATTCCAACCTAATGAAGAGATCCAGAATAAGGAGGCGGAAAAAAATAAGCAACAAAAGCAGATTATTCTCAAACCTTCAACAAATCAGGCTGATTTTTTTTAATGCTTACTTTTTTTGTGGAACATAGTGGAGAAACAGTTCTCCAGAGTATGTTCATGCATGTAATAAGGGATATGTTCTATTAGCTGCTCGCAAATGACTCTAACCCATCCTTTTAGCTACAGGCAGTTTTTTCTCTACATGTTTAGATGTATTCTATTGACTCAAGCCCAGGAAATTACATCTTTCAGCCTCAACACTTAAACCCTACCTTTTTAAGTCGGATTTCAGGGGGCGTGATCATATGATCTGACAATATTTAAAGCAAGTCCGTAATTTACTTCTTAGACACAGCTGATGAGACAGTGAATGACAGTAAAGGAGTCAGTCATCATGACGTCAGTAAAACATGGAGTAACTTGCAATCGGAAGCTAAGAATTAATGAGAGCCAATAAGTAATATTTGCAGATCGCACTCTATAAAATGCATTAGATCATCTATTCTAGTCTACGTAGGTTTCATGATATGTATTAACCCCTTGAGTCCCGGGATCGATATTACACACTGTTCTGCAATTAATTCTAATGTATTTCCATGCCTTCCCATGCTTTTAAAGTACAGTATTGTGTGCTTAATTGCTGTTACAGTTCTAATACTTGTTGGAAAAAGCTCTTGCGAGTCCTATTAAGTACTTGTAATATTTCTGACAGAATCTTGATACTTTTTTCATCTGTGAGACTTTATTTGCAAGCTAGAGATACAGGTCTAACAGAATATCGATTTTGGTGTAACTTTATTTAGAACTCGTAATATTCAAGCTGTGCTAAAACCAAAGGAGTTGTAAGCCCAAATTTGCTTTTTTGGCTGGCTTGTAGTGATTGTGGGGGGGCAACTCATAATTGCATGGCGAGTAGCTAATAGAATATGTAGTAATATGTAGCATTTTTTAGGGTGTATAAATTTACGATTTGTCCAATCAAATAGCACCCTAAGTTCGTGGGTTTTCAATCTTGCTTTAGGGAAAACACTATGTACGTTTGTTTTTAAACTCAAAGTCAGTGCCCTCCATTATTTTACAAGGTGTTAAAATTGTTTTTCCCTTGTACTTAACCCCTGTAAAGTTCTACAGAATATGTTGGCGCGTAAATGGTAATAATAATAATAATAATAATAATAATAATAAATCACTGCACATGTCCTGTGTGATGATGATGAGCAGATCAGGAGGCTAGATTTCTTGCAGCTACACATGGAAGATATAAGAATAAGAATTAAACACTTAATTTGATGCATATTTCAAAGTTTTTATAAGAGCCTTTACATAATCCAGTTTTTCTTCTAAATGCCCTTTCTCATGTAGCATGTGCAGTGTTGGTGTCTGCTGGTCCTGAAGGTACCAAAAATCACCAGCTCTTTGTAACCAAAATTCAGCATTAAAAAAAAAGGAGATGAGAACAAGAGTATTATTCAAATGTTCTAGGGGAAACAAAATATTTTCCCATTAAAATTGGGGAAAATAACTGAAAAATAGTATTCATTTATACTTTACAAAACTGTATTAGTAACCATAGAAATGCTAATATTTTGTGTCTTTTAGATAAGCTTTTTTACAGCACAATATATATATATATATATATATATATATATATAATGCTGCATTCAGAGTCGTTCAAATTCAAAAGTTAATCCAAACATGACTTATACCATTTTAATATCTTAGCAATCAGTACACATCTCTCGTGAGAGAGCACGCATGCCAATTAATCAAGCAATCTCATTAACTAATCTCCATTACGTAATAATTAAGATGCAAAATATTTTAATGCTTCAATATTTTTATCTCACATCTCCATAATAACTGCCAGTCTTCTAACACATTCTAATTAAACTAGAATATCTTAGTCTTTTTTCTGTACCTGTAGTATACTAGCATTCAATGGCTGTCAGAAAACTGATAGGAGCTCAAAACCTTCCCGCGGGTCTCCAGAAGCCTTGAGAAACATATGATCAAATAGAGAACAAAATCTGCCAAAAATATGCTCAAATGTGTTATTTAAAAGATTGTGGAAATATTAATTTCTTAATTGCACCAGATATAGGGTATTTGATAATGTGTCACAGCGTATTGTTTAATAGAAAGGTCATATTCAGAAGAATAACTACTCCTGGGGGCTTGCCCACTGCCAACCAATAAGATCTACAGACTAAAATATATTATCTGCATTTGTTGTTAGTTTCAATGAAGTTTTAACTGGTTTAACTTATTTATTATTTCATTACAATTTTTGTAATGTTTAAAACATACTCTGTGTGAGGGCTGTTTACATTTATCCATGACAATGTTTGACATTATTGTTGCAAGCTGCCTGGTTTTAAGCAATCAAATTCCAAAAACGCCAATATTTTAATACAAATCTCCCCTCCCTCTCTTCCCCCTTCCTTACACTGATGCAGGGTGGAGCTACCAGAGGTGCAAGAAGTGCAGTGCACCAGGGCAATTGTCTGAGGGGGCTCAGTGCTGTGTCATTTTTTTTTATTTTATGTAATGTAGTGGCCCCAACCCCTGCCTAACCCGCCACTGCCCCCCTGGGTCACCCCTGGCTGCACCCCCCTTGGCTGTAAATTGATGCATGACGTTCTTTTTTTTTTTTTTTAAAGAGCATTTCTACTGAAACCACAAGAGGTGGCATTTCAGCACACTGGGGATATGTATCAGGGAAAAAGACAAGAGAGCAAAGCCTACAAAGTGACAGCAAAGTACAGGGGGATGGATTCTGTTAGAGGGAAGCAAAATAGAAAGGGATGGTTGCTATGTAAGGTCGGTGCTAAGAGGGGTTGGGTGCTGTGTGAGGATGGCTGCTGATAAGGACTGGGTAATATGTAGTGATGGATGTCAAGAGGAGTGCTATATAGAGATAGTGGGATGGGAGGGCACACTTTTTTTTTTTTGCACCTCCATTCTCTAGCTCTACCACTACAATGAGAGAAGAAGTGGACACACTGCTCAGTTTCAAACCTATCAGGAAGTGCTTTAGTCAGACATTATGGAACCTTTTTATACACAGAGAGCTAAAAAGTTATGATTTTCTGTAAAGATGGTGTTCATGACATACATAGCTGTTATTATTGTAAGCATGTACCATACATCACCAATAAGTTTTATTTTCCTAAATTTAAAGTCCATTAGAGAACAAAAAATGTATGGTCAACACTTTTTATTCTATTTTATTAAGTGATTTGGGATATAATATTTTCAGATTCTTCTGTTTAATGTAGCTTGTCTCCCATGCTGCGAGGCAGCAAGCAAACTAGATGATGGTGCTGGACAGTACTTGAAAATTGTTTTAGTGAAATCAAGTGCATGAATCTGTTAAGCAATCTCATCCCACCTCATTACCACATGAGTATGTGGATAATACTATAATTTTAACTTGACAGTGCCACTTAGCTTGAAATAAAATTAAAAAAAATAATGCACACAAAAGAATTAACTAGTTTCAGGGAAAGAATGGACATTTAATCAGGAAGGTGAACACTTGTATCCATTTAAAGGGATCCTGTAGTGTAGGTATGGTAAATAACTAGTATTTATAAATGGGCAAAAGCTTTCTATATCTTCATAAAACAGGTCAAGACTATATATGATTATATTTAACAGGCGAGAACTTAAAATGTTGTCTTCATTAATTCTAGTTCATTAAAACAGAGCACTCAAAATATGGGACTACAGTGGCCCTTTAAGGATATTCTAGAAAAGGTTATGTTATAACCCTGAAATAGGAACATGGAACAGTTTGTTCTTTGAGTAGTATATGCTGATAACCACAAATTAATTAAAGATGATGATGGGAAAAATAATGTCAGAAGCGCTCCTATGTTCATGAAATGAGTTAGAGACCAGACCCACGCTCATAAGATCCGTTTTAGTAATGGACATCACTGCTTATCAGACCTTCTAGCAAGAACTAGCCATGGATGTTAGAACTCAGCAGATGCAGGTGGCCTTAACAGGGAGGATAGCCACAAATGAAAAATAACACCTTATTGTATCTCATGTAATGTAGTGCACCCTCCCTCCAAGATGAAAGTGTTGTTGGTAAAGGGTAGCCATAATGCTCCAAAAACTAATTTATCAATGCGAAAATTTTATATTCACGGAATGTGCTACTCCTGCCATCTTTTTCAGTATTCTTATTGTTCGTGGTAAAGTGTCATGATGTCCCAGACCTTATCTGAATAGAAGTTTTATTAACAGATTAATGATTCTCCTGTTTTAAACCAAGAAATATATATATATATCACATATTATAATTGTCGAACTACAAGACATTGTCACACTTTGCGTGGTGCATACGACTTAAGCGATGAGCGCCGAATAGCGCATAGCGAGGCGAGCCGTTAAGGCACGAAAACTCGCAGGACTTGGGTGATGAGCACCGAAAGGAGCTTATTGCCTGCGAGGCTCGCAAAGCGAGGCGAGCAGTGGAGGCAATGAAACACACGGAACTTAGCCAGAAAGGAGCACCGAAGGCGCTCCTGCGAGCCTCGCAAAGCGAGGCGAGCCGATCACACATTGAAACACAAGGGACTTAGCCTCCAAACACTTAGGAAACGCGGGGTCACCTTAGACTGCAAGCATTTGACGAACGCGGGACTTAGAAAAAAAAAATACTAGTTGCGGGACTTAGCAAAATATACAAAAAACACACAAAATACAAAAAAAAACATCACACACAGCACGGGGGAACACCAGGACGTCTGGGAGTGAGGTGAAACGCGAATTTAAGGAGATTTTGCAGAGTTTCGCCACTTGAAAATCAGCTAAGCGAGAAAAAAAATGGCGGTCAAACAAAATGAAAATTAGGCTACATGACCCTAGAACGCGCAACACACCCACCAACCGCGTACCACTTTCAACTAGGAACGTCCGAGGTACAAAATACACTATTACAAAGGACGGCAAATGCTTGCGAAAGGCGTAGCACAGACAAACAACGCTATTTTACAACCCTAACTTGCAACTAGCAACATTACGCATCTAAAGTAGCGCTTTACACACATAAACCAACCGTTTGTCCTCGCGCACGCAGCCGATTCCTAATGAATAGTTGGGACATTCATAAAACTATCTCCTCAGGCCAGCAACAGTCCCACTGGACATATTATGTGGCAGGACAATACAAAAAGAGATGTTACCTCACAGGCTAATATGTGATTGTTACACATATTAATTAGAAAAAGGTAAACTATATTAATTTATTATTCAATGAATTCGTTAATTTGTTTTTTTTTTTTAAATAGAGAGAGGAGCCAAGGGACACGTGAGGAGAGGCTCACAATGAGCGACGAAGTTCCTTAAAAGTATAAAAAGCTTAACATTGTGTGGCAAACAGCATTGCCATTGCTTCAAATGTTATTGACTGTCAGTTTTTGACGGGCAAGTTGCTAGTATGTATGTATGTATGTATATATATATATATTTATATTGTGATAGGGTGCTAAAAAGGTGTTTGTGTGATCCACAGACTTGTTAAAGTTATCTGTCCCCAGGAGGTCTGAAAGAATTGACTTCCCTTAGCAGTTGATTAGATCCAGCTGATCCAACCTGGCTTAAGACTGCTCCTGGGATTTTGTTTGGACGTTTTGGACTGCAGCTGGCAGTCCCTGTGTGGCTGAGTGTATCACCTACAGTCTGTTTAAGGCTGCAAATTAACTTTCTACAGTTTACTTGAAGAAGAGAGACACACAGACTCACACACAGATAATTGTTTATGGAGATTTTTTGAGCAGAAGAGAGACCTACACGGAGAGAAGTGTGTACAGAGTTTATTTGAAGAGAAGGGACACACAGACAGAAGTGTTTTGTATGAAGGTGGAAAAAGACATAGGCAGAGAGACAGCAGTTTGAAGTGGATGATGATTCTTCAACAGAGTGAAGACCTAGACTTCTGAAGCATACAGACTAGTGATTTTATACAAACTATTGCATTGTTTGTTATTGCTCCACCCACGTTTAGCTGGGTGGGAGATACATAGTTCGAGAACTTTCTATATGAGTAAAGCTAGTGTTCCGGTGGGAACTAGGCCTGTTATTTTCTTTGATTTGTTTTTTTATTGTTATATCACTGGCTACCCAAGATATAAATAACTCTGTATTGCTGAAGAAGGGCATGCACTCCCACTCCAGAGAGCAGGCTGGAGGCCGCCTGTTGGCCACTGTTGCTTTAAATGCATGCTTGAGTGAATATACAGAATTACACTATGCTTTATATACACATTCCCCCATTTTCTGTGCTCTTTTCATGTACATAAAATGGCTGTAATGGAAACATTCTACCTTTATCTACCACTGGTGTATCGCTGGGTCTGGTACACAAAGTACACTAGACAGCATACATGAAATATAAACATATATTTACATTGCTCTTCTGAGATAAAGCAGAATAAATTAACTACAGCTTCTTCCTGTAAATACCCTTTTACAGACGGATTGCTCTATGACGACTCCCTAAGCAGATATTCTAAGAGCATTGTATTTTGTATAGAAGACAGAAACCCCACATAGAATGTAATAGTTATTGACTATCACCGGGGTGAAATTACAGCCCCTTAATATGTGCACTTCAAAGAACACTATAATTTCAGATACCATTAACATTTAACAATATGAGACACATAAATAATGGTTTGAAATAAACATGATCTCATTTTATTAAATTTGATCTATATTTGTATTATAGATGACAGAAACCCCCTCAAAATGTTATGCTCTATTCTTTTTTTTAATTTCCTCCAACCTCTTAACCGAAAAGGCTGCTCAAAAGATTGTGAATGTTAAATTAGCTGCAGTGCTGAGTGACATATTGTACATAATGATACTCTTACCAAATCACTATAGATTTTTTATACCACTAAATGTGCATTAGCTACTGAAAAGATTTTTTTTTTGAGAAACGGGAAACAGAAAATCTTCTAATGTACTGTTGTAATGAAAGCTTCTCGGCCTATGTAATAACAGATTTTTTTTTAATTCTTTTGAAAACAAAATTATAACTATAGGATATTGGAAAATGCAATGGTCAGTGCATTTTTATTTTATTTTAATAGTATCTTATTTAATATTTAAAGTAAAAGATTAAAAGCAAATGTAGATGAGAGATATGGATGTGGCTGAAATATAATGTAACATGGCAATTATATCTTGAGCAACTTGTTTTTTTTTTAGAACCGAGTACAATAATTCGGTTGATCATCTATCAAAATAAAAAAAGTTAGAAAAAAATCCTGAGTTTTTCATTTTTGGGGAGGTGAATGCAAGGTGAGAAGGAGAAAGAATGAGGGGAAACAGAAGAAAAAAGAAAGAGAAGATGAACGAAGGGTGAGGAGAGTGTTTTCTCTATGTGTGGAGTTATTAAGTGGGACATTTCTTGAGGAGTGCAAGAATATTACAAGGACATACTATTGTCCTATCTAGTTGGTCTCCTATCAATGAGACATGACCAGTTGCCTCTGATATGATCCATTAAGAAATAGTCTGTATTCATGAAGGCTAATAAGATGTACTATTGTGTTTTAGGAAGTAATGGCGATATAGAAATGCCAGGTTGTCAGAAACGTCTTAGCATTAGATTATTTTGGTTGAGAAGAGTCATAGCTTTTGTTTTGCAGGCATTGAAACAATATAGAGTTGGTGATGTTGAGTGTTCAGAAAGAAGCTTTAATCCATTTTTTGTTGCCTACATGTAAAGGAAGATAAATCTAAATAGTGGCTCCATGATGGCCCTTTTTATCCATTACTTAGAGTTTCCAAATAGACAAGTGATATTTCAATATTTACTGATTTTGCCAAAGGCCCCAAATTGATGTATCTAAGTAATTGTTTTGGCATGACATTTACAACAAGCAGTAACGTAATTTATAGTTGGTGTAAGCAGACTCAAAATGGGCAGATCATAACAGAGAGGTTAGACAACACTAGGTCCACTGGAGGAAAAAACTGTCAAACCCACTCTAGTATCTTTGCCAAGAAAACCTTATCGATGAGCACGACTAGAGACATAATGATAGTTATGGAGTGCTGCGATCCATAGGGTGAAAGAGAAACACCTCAAAATAACAACAAGTAGACAGTGGTAATATACTTAATAGATAGTAAGCCTTCAGTAAATAGAAGTAGGCTGTCTAATTCTGGGATCTATTTCTGCCACCGAGTGTACATCAGTGACCATGCTTTTATAGCACATGCTTTCTATATTACCTATCTTATCTATTGGTGTTGCCAATTAATTCTGACAATGGCCTTCTCTGCATGTATGGGTATATTACATTATATTTAAATGAGAATGTTTTTTGATGAAAAAATATTAAAGGACTACTGTAGTTCTAAAAAAAGGCACTTTTTAGTGATGTATGTAATAAATAAATATTAGCAGTTGTGTAAGCTTTGGATGAAAAAAACATTTTTTTTTATAATTTTATGAGTACAGGAATTAATTTTCTGTTTGTTGTACCAATACCTGATAACAAGGGTGTTTTTGGTATCTAACAGCGGAGGGAGGAAAAAAGGAGTTAATTTCAATTATCCAATTATCTACTGACCTAACACATACTGTTACCCCTCACAGGGCCAGAGGCAGGAAGTTAATACTATCACAAAGTTAACTAAATCAATAGATGCAGGGCTTGCTCCCCACTCAAACACGCCCTTCCAAATGATCATGATACCAGTAGAGGCATCAAATTTTGATTCTGTCTTAGAACATAATTATGCAGGGAAAAGGTTGTGTGGCTAGTTTTTAACTGGAAAAAGCAGGGGTTTTTTTTGTTTTTTTTTTGCATCTTTCATTGGTTTTAGATTCTCCATGACCTCATGGACCGTAACACACCGGGCACATCTTTATGTCCATGGTCATGCTGATCCACTTGGTATTCATGGCAGAGATACTGGAGTGGGTTGCCAGTTCTTTCTCCAGTGGGCCACAGTATACAGCTCCTGGTATTCCTAGGAAGTCTCCAATCCAAGTACTAACCAGGCACAACCCTACTCTGCTTCAGGGTGGTGTAAACTCTTGGTTCCCTGATTGGATATGAGCCAAGATCGCAGTCGTGTAAGAACCAAATCCTAACCACTAGACCACCAAGGAACCCTGGTGTATAGCTTTATGTAAAACTTGTCTAAATGTACTTGAACTGGCTTTCGAATGCCTCTCTGTGTGCATAACAAACAGCAGTATGTGAAAATGACTCCAACAGCTATATTACTGGAAATTGCTGGTCAGGGATAAGCTTTAAAAGGCCCTGAGATTTATCCAGAGTTTTTCCTCCATAAATTTAATTTAATCGGCTGGTGCAGCTGAACTACAGATAACACCAGAGAGAAGTAAAAAGCTTTAAAAGCTAACACTCCATAATTTAATAATAATAATAATAATAATTACTGCATAGTGCAGAGGCCACAGAATTAAAAATGTTTACAGCTTCTTCCCATACATTTGATTGCCTTACATGATGGTACAGAGCAGTATCCATGAGTGCAAAATGTTAGAAACTGGCATCCTTTAAAAGATTATTCCAAAAAGAAAAAATTAAAATGGCTCACAGATAAGGCTATCAAAAAATCACCCAAAGCTTTACTGGGCTGATATTAAAATTCTCCGGGAGGACCATAATTAATCAATCAGAAAGTGTCTCTGGAAACTGGAAGCCTTCAAACTAAAAATAGCACAGGTCAACTACCGAGTAAAAGAGCAGGATTTATGCTATAAAATAATTTCCTTTCTAAATCACACATTTTAATTAAAAGAGCAGAACTGTATGAACCAGACGCTGGACAGATAACTTGATAGTAGAAAGAGTGTTGGCGGTGGAATATATTAAAGATTTTAATTCACAGAGCCTTCAAACGTATTCAAGAGATTAGCCTCAAAGTTATATCAGTATTTTACATAGGGCGAGATGTAGTAATGCATGGGCCAACTAAGCCAGGGCCAAGGGAGTCAAATATGAAAGGGCTGCAGACAATCACTTATGACTTCCCAATATTCATAAGAACTGAATAATATCAATTAAAAGGAAGAGACTGAAAATAACAGCCTCTAGGGCAGGGCAGCCAAATAAAACATGTGAAACACACAGTTCCCCTAATCTATCTTCATGTTGCACTAGGTCCCCACACTTAAAGGGCCATTTTAGTGGTCACATAAAGAGCACCCTAAAGAATATTTAGATAGGACTTGATAATTAAAAAAAAAACTTTATTAACCTCCCTGTTGTCCTGGCCGTTTCAGTGCCCCCAAGTGTTGAAGCGGTACACTCGGGGGTGCTGACACGGCCAGACCGCCTTGCCTCCCCCCACCACCCCCCAAGTCGCCAACGCACGCAGGGAAGGGGACCCCGGAGGACAGATGCGTGTGATCCCAAGCGTGTCCCTTTAAACTTCTACTCTGCATTTAAACAATTCATTACTCCAGATCTCTCCACCCTCTGAATGATGTATTGTCTGCGGAGTGGAATCAGGAGAAAATTGTTGTCATTCCAACCATTGATGCAAGGAACGTGCTTCTGGGCCATTGAGAGGAAAGGGGTGTGGTGTCAATTTCAATCAATGGCTTCTGTCTGTTCCCTCGTATCCCAGCCCTCATTCCACTTGTAACTACAAACACACCCTCTTGATGAGGAAGTGGTATGTAAAATGTAAATGGCATCGCTCAGTTGTGTCTGACTCTACGTGACCTCATGGACCATGGTCATCCACTTGGTTTTCATGGCAGAGATACTGGAGTGGGTTGCCAGTTCCTTCTCCAGTGGGCACAGTATACAGCTCCTGGTATTCCCAGGTGGTACTACTGACCAGTGTGACCTCTTGGTTCCCTGGCTGGATTCAAACCCAGGATGCTGTGGTGAACCTACATCCTAACCACTGGACTACCAGGGAACCCTACTGAGGAAATTATATAACAAACACTAAATGGATTCCTATACGCATAAAAACAATCATCAAAAATGTATATTTTTTCAAAAAAATGTTTATGTCCATGTCTTTTACAGCTGCTAGTACATACCTGATAAAGTGATTTTTCTTGAACTGCAGTGATCCTTTAAGGTATGATGCAAGATTCCTCACAAGTGCATATCTAGGGAAGCATGAATACTAAATATATGTCTGCCATATCACACAGCAGTGACTTTTATCATTCTTACAAGTGACTTTGTGATCCATATAGATGCAGTCAAGTGGAACACAGCTCAACGGTATGGATGATTTTAAATTCTCATTTTCCTTAATCCATTAGGTTGGAGAGAACAGAGTCATGCCACTAAATCAAGCACTATTCCAAAGCAGCAATAATGAAATGCCCGAGAAACCCACAAAAGGTCACCTCTGGCTTTTACAATTTTGCTTTATTATTTAAATTTCCATTTTTAGTGTTGAATATATGATCTAAAACTTTTTTTTTAAATTATTTTTCATCTTGGTTTTCCTGTATTTTAAATGTGCGTTCATAGGCTATATATTAAAGGGAAGAAGGTGTGTTTTAGTGAATTTTATGGTTTGAAGCTATTGCAGTAGAGCACACTCATGTGTAAAGCCCAATGCAGTATTCATAGCAAGATATAAACCAGAGAGACATAATTCATTCAGTCAACACTAATCTAAAAATTTTTTAGAGTCTAGGTGATTTAAAATATTCATAACTTTACTCTTAAGGCAGGTTTATTCAATTCTTAACTGCAACTTGGATAGACGGATTTGTGAAAAATATTCACTTTTTTCCTTTGGATTTATAAAATATTGAAGTGGAGTAAGTGTTTGGGAAGGTTTATTGCAAAGGCAGGCTTTGGATTGAGATCTTTGCTCTGGCATATGACGAATGTAGTTTAACTGCAATGTATAATGCAATGAGCAAGTTGCCAGGTTCCGCGCCTTGAGACAAACCAGCTGCACCAGTATCCAACTACTTCATCTTATTATTAAAATGACCGCTCTACTTCAGAAAAGAAACACAAAGTATGTATGTAACAAACTACCAACATTATCGGCTGTGTAACCAATGAACCTAAAAGCCAATTTAGGGAAAATTTAATTTAGACAGCGAAAAATGTTATATTCCTGGGCTCCAATATCTCTGCAGATGTTGACTGCAGCCATGAATATGACGCCTGCTTCCAAAGAGGAAAGCTATGGCAAGTCTGGACAATATATGGAAGGCACACAGAGAATGAAACAGCAGTTGTGGATATGTATATAGATGGTCAATGAAGCAATGAACATAAAATTGAGGGAGTTCAGAGGTGGGGTGGCCAACAGATGTGGTTGGCATGCTGTGGTCCATAGGGTCACGGAGAGTCAGATATTACTAAATATCAACAAAAGTCCTTTAAATGATACTTAAAATGTATGTGGCAGGAGGAAATACTTACATGTTCTAAGCTAAAGTGTATACTAAAAGATGTCCAAATCAATTTGACCAGTGATTTATCAAAACAAATGTCTAATATCACTGAATCTATAAAAAGTATGACACAAAGAATTGAAGCTAATGAAAAGATCTGTGATAAAATTATAATGGACAATAATACAATTTCTAAATATGTAACCTCTCTGGAAAATAAAATTGAGGAACTTTCTTCCAAAGTAGATAAACTGGAGAATCATTCTAGAAAAAACAACTTACGAATAAGGGGAATATCAGAAGAGATACATGGAGAAGACTTGGAGCTATATGTTAAAGAACTGCTCAACTATCTGGCCCCAGAGGTGCAGAAAGATCAATGGAAAATGGATGCACTACATAGACTCCCATTGGCTAAAATGATGGATAAATCTACCCCAAGAGACATTATGTTGAAATTACACTACTTACCCTTAAAGGAAATTGCTCTGAAAAATGCTTTCTTAAAGAAACAGCTAGATCACCCATATGAGAACATAAAACTTTTCCAAGATCTATCTGCACATACGTTGGGAAAAAGAAGGGAATTTCTGCAAATAACTAGAACTCTCAGGCTTAAAGAAATCAGATATAAATGGGCCCAGCCAGTAGGCTTACTAATTTATAAAGACTTAAAATGGGTTAAAATAGACTCAGTCCAAGAAGGCATAGAGATATTAAAAGTTTGGGACATATACACAGAAGGTAATAGGGAAATCACTAAAAAACTGGAATTGAGTGCAGGAAACTTGGACTGGAAAAAATATAAGAAATAATCTCTGGAAACTGCAAAACAGGGTCATGGTTACTTAAGTTCAGGAGAAGGGAGGTAAATTTAAATAGAAAGAAAAAGTATAGAATGATATTCTAAAAATAAATTAATTGGAAACTGGGAGATCATACATTAACACTTAGGCTTTTCCTTTTGTTTTTTCTGAAAGTTAAAAGGAAATCATCAAGTAGAGAGGTATAGGAAAGTTGATAGATTGATTTAACACAAGACACATAGTTAAGTTGTAGAGGGTTGATTAAATGGGATTATAATAAAATAAAGACACTTAGATCACAAGAGACATAATATCGATAAAGAATCACAGTTATATGGGTCTAAGAAAAAGGGAGAAGAAGAGAAAGAAAAGGGTAAGAGAATAGGGGAAAGAGAAAGGAAAAAAGAAAGAAAAGAGGAAGGAAGGAAAAGGTAAAAGGGGAAGAAAAGGGAAAGACCACATATACACATAAGAATATAGATTGAGCGAGTTAATAAACTTACTCTTTCTTCATAAAAGTAGAATTTAGTAATAAGGTGTAAAAGCACAATATATAGCAAAATATAAGGGAACATTTATAATTTTTAGAATAAGAAAAAAGATAGTATTATATTTATTCACTATGTATGAATCCTCCAAAGTAACTTCCTCTTGACAACCAATTTTAGATAACAATATTAGAAAATGTAAATGATATAATAAATGGTTATTTATAAGAAGAGGTATTAGTAATAAAATTCATGGTAATAAATGTAACTTCTCTATTGGATCCTTTTCTCTCCGGACGACCAGAAGGGTACGAATAGAGTTCTACTGAGTTAGAAAGTCAACATTTTGAAAAATTTAATTTGATAGCATAGCAAGGGAGATATACCGGAATAAAACAGATAAAATTAACGTTAGATTAGTTAAATAAAAAGACTTGCTTTCTTGGTCGTCCGAGGAGCAAAGACTCCTTCTCAGAGAAGTTTGAAATGAAGTATTATATATGCCCTTGCTCCTGAAATTTATTCATTAGATCTATACCATTGACCCTATCCCCTCGCCCAGAAATAGGGCGATACATTTTCACTTCATAAAAACTAATATGCCTTGTTATATTTCAGCTGACATTCGTGTAGTTTGCAGCTGTTCTTTTTTAAGGATTTGTTTGTCTGTTATGTGTGTTCTTGTTTCTTTTTTTTTTTTTGTTTCTCCCCTTCTCTCTCTTCGGATGGAATCCCGAGCCATGCAGACTTTCAGGGAATACCATACACATACACTTTAGTAATCTTTTAATAAAGTAAAATGCAAATAAAAATAATATCACATAATGTGAATGGTCTTAACTCCCCAACAAAAAGAAAAACGGCATTTCTAGAGTACAATAAATTAAACGCCGAAATTTTATGCCTGCAAGAAACACACCTAAAACAGGAGAACTTAAAATATATGAATAATAAAAATGTCTTAAATCGAGTAGACTCCACCTTTAAGAACAAATCAAAAGGGGTCTCTATCTTCTTTAAAAATAACTTAAAAATTTTGGAAGAAAGCAGTAAGATTGACCCAGAAGGTAGATATAAAATTTGGACTGGAAAGATTGATGGGTCCTTAACAACATTGGTTAATGCGTATCTACCAAATAAAGGACAAATAAGATTTCTTAAAAATCTTCTTAAAGAGATTAATAAAATTAAAGGAGGTCTATTAATAGTGTGCGGCGATTTCAATATGATATTAGATGATAAGCTAGATAAACAAATAGTCGAGTCAAATAAATCTATATTCCATATAAACCACCTCTCTAAAGCTTTCGGTAAAGTAAAAGAGAATAATAACTTGATAGACCCATGGAGGATCTTACACCCAGGTGTACGTGAATATACTCATTTTTCATACCGTCATAATTCATTTTCTAGAATTGATTATATACTAACGGACCTTCCAACTTTAAAAGTAATTAAAAAGATAAACATCAGACCTACTCCCTGGTCAGATCACTCCTTAAATGAATTAGTTATACAAGATCAGAACCAGAATAATAGGGAGAAAAAAGTTAGTTGGAGGATGGATCCTTGGCTCTTAAAAAATGAAGAATTTGCTACATATTTAAGAAAGGAAACAATAGAATTTTTCAAAATTAATAAAAAATCCGTAAATTCGGATGTAACGTTATCGTGTGCCTATAAAACATTCATTAGGGGTATATTTATCTCAAAATCAGCTGAAATGCAAAAGTTAAGAGGTAAACCGTTAAGGACCCTATATCTAGAACTAAATAAGATGAAAGATATTTTTAGAGTGACACCAAATAAAGAGAATAGTAAGGCAATAAAAGATATAAACAATAAAATACAAAAAATACTTCAATTACAATCAGATAAGTTAATATGGAAATTTCAGCGCACACAATTTCTTGAAGGTGGTAAACCAGGTAAATTCTTGTCTAATACATTAAAGAAACAGCATGTTAAAAATAATATCGCAAAAATATTAGATCAAAACAAGGTTCTGCAGTTTCATCCAGATAGGATAGGAGAGGTATTTCAGGAATACTATAGTAACTTATACAATTTAGATAAAGATCATCGAGTAGACAAACCAGGAATAAAAGAGATCAAACAATACTTGAAAAAGATAAAGCTTCCCAAAATATCGGAAAACCAACTTAGCTATTTAAATAAACAAATCAAAAGTGTAGAGATAATGGAAATTGTCTCTAATATTAAAAAAAATAAAACACCTGGGGTAGATGGGTTTGATAACTTATTCTATAAATACCTTACCAAGGAACTGAACGGAACATTATGCGACCTCTATAATGAGATCAAACGGGAAGGAATGATACCATCAGAATTAACGGAAATAAAAATAGTTAATATATTGAAACAGGGGAAAAATCCTGAAGAATATAAAAACTATCGCCCAATCTCCTTAATTAATGTAGATATAAAAATGTATTCTAAAATCCTGGCGAATAGATTGAGTAAGATCATCTCTTCGCTAATAAAACCAGACCAAACAGGATTTATCCCGAACAGACAAGCGTCGGATAATACTAGACGTCTTCTTGACATCCTGGCTTGGGTAAAGAGAAAGAGGATCCCCTCCCTGACCCTGTCACTGGACGCAGAGAAGGCCTTTGACAGGGTCAGGTGGGATTTCCTAGATAGTGTTTTGGAGAGATTTGGTTTGGGAAGTTTTGCCTCAATAGCAGTAAAAGCCCTGTATTTAAACACCACAGCACATATATCTTCTCCACAATTTAGTACGGGTAAATTTTTAATAACCAACGGTACTCGCCAAGGCTGTCCGTTATCCCCCCTTCTTTTTATTCTATTCCTTGAACCATTATTAACAACTATCAGAGAATCATCAGAAATTAAAGGAGTTGAGATAGGGAAGGAGGAATATAAGATAATGGCATATGCCGATGACATCGTAATAACAATAACAAATCCAGAACTTTCTTGTAGAGCTCTGCAGACTGCTCTGGATGAATTTAGCAAATTCTCTTATTTTAAGATAAACCATCAGAAATCTGAAATAATTACTTGTAATATATCATTAGAGGAAAAAAATAGACTAGCGAACCTATATTTATATAGATGGAACTCTCCACACATAGTACACCTGGGTGTAAGATTCTCTGGCCATATAGATAATATTTTTAAAGACAATTACAGCGAAATATTAAAACAAATTAGGAAATTATTGAATGATTGGAGAGCTTTACATCTATCATGGATTACTAGAATAAATGCAGTAAATATGAGTTTGATACCTAAAATTACCTATATTATGAGATGCCTCCCAGGCAGAATTCCGGCTTATTATATTAAAAATATTCAAGAAACGTTGGACAACTTTATATATCAGGGGAAAAAACCAAGAGTGAAGAAAACTATAATATGTAAGAAATTTGAAAGAGGTGGATTGGGCTCACCATCTATCAAAGATTTAAACGTTAAAATTATACTCACACAAGTGGCGGGATATAATTACGGGCAAAACCCCCCAAGATGGTTAAAAATTGAAGAGGAAATATGGGGAGAATCCCCTATAAAAAGCATATTATGGATGACTAAGTATAAAAAGAAAAGAAATTCAGACCTACCGCCTAATATTCGAAACATTATTAAAATATGGCATAAAAATAAAACTAAACTATCATTAGTACAATCCCCTTCTTTAGCTGCACCAATAGACCTTATTAACAACAACTCTAATAGATCGATCTTACTACTACTAAGATCACATAACATTAGAAATGTGATAGACCTATATGAAAAAGGTAGTCTATTGGAGCGTAAAAGAATTAAAGAGAAATTTAATATAGACAAATTAACGTGGTTAGACTATGAATGCTTAAAGAGGAATCTTAAATTGTCAGGGTATAAGACTACTAATATGGATGAAATGTGGATAATGGAGAAATATTTACTTAAGGGAGAATCATCTCATATAATCTCTAAATTTAGTAAAATATTAGATGAAAATACTCCCCTGGAAAAAAGCCTGGGAATACTAGCGTGGGAAGAGGATATGAAAATTAGAATTCTAGAAGAAGATTGGATTAAAATATTCAATACCGTTAAGAACTCATCAATCAATTCTTCATATAACGTAATGATGGTAAAACTAATCCATAGATGGTATTATGTCCCTAGTAAATTAAAAAAAATATATAGTAATTTAGACGGTCTATGTTGGAAACAATGTGGACTATCAGGTACAACTTTCCACATGTGGTGGGATTGCAAAAAAAATAAAAAAAATTCTGGACGACACTAAGTCAAAAATTATCCACTCTTGTGGGCAAGACAATCATCTGTAACCCTATAGAATTTATTTTACATATGCAATTGGAAAGATTTCCATTAGGAGAAAGATATTTAATATCACACATATGCCTGGTAGCTAAATGGTTACTTTTGAAATACTGGAAACAACCACAGGTACCTTCCTGGAAAGAAGTAGAGAATGCCGTCTCAAATAACAGGGAGATGATAAAAGTAGAATCAGCCAATAATATATGGGGCACGACTCCTAAAGCAACGCACATGATAAAATGGCAGCTGTGGGACCAATATTTGCTATTAGGTTAGAGACTTGGTGGAGGTGGATGTTTTCCCGGTAGTGTCTGCATGACTTACGTCTTCTCCCTTCCCTTTTTTTTTTTTTTTTGTCTTTTTGTTTTGTTTGTAGGTGTTGTCATATCTATGTTTTTCAGGTTATTTGTTTCTTTGTTCTGTATAATGCAATATATTGTAATACTTGTCTTATTTGATGAAGACTTATATATATATAAATAAACTTGTAAAAGAAAGTAATTATTAAGGAAAAAGGGGAGATAAAAGGAGAGAGAGAGGAAAAGAGAAAGGTTCAATTAAGTATAATGAATAATATGGGCTCTATACAGCCTTTTGATCTGGATGAGAAAAGGAAAGAAAAAGGGGAAAAGAAAGAGAAAGGAAGGAGGAAATGAGAAGGGCGAGGAAAGAGCGAAGAAAGAAAGAAGGAATAGAAAAAAAAGGGGGGAAGGAAAGGGGAAAGGAGAAAGGGGAAAAAGGACTGTATCAGATAATTGTAGCCATTATTTATTTATTATAACCTCACAGTCCAACATAATCATGAAGTCTGTAGTTAACCGATACTTAATATTTTTCTTTACAACTGGATTTTATAACCAAGTGATATATGCGAATTATAACTGTATCTATATCTATATATTGCTGATTTTTGTACTGTTTGTAACTCTCAATAAAGAAATTTAAAAGAAACAAAAAACAAAAAACAAGCAAACAGCTACTAACCTTACAATACAGCTACCAACCTTATACCGTTTCATATGTTTAGTTATTCTTTCAATTATCTATCTATCTATCTATCTATCTAAAGGCAAAGGTAGAGTAACAAGCTTTGGAGAGCTGTGCCTCTCATTATCCAGTCAGAAGCAATACTGATTAAGGGTTAACATGAACACTGGAGCAGGGACTCAAAGTAATAACAAACCATTGTTGAACCATTGTTGGTATAATAAATAAAGTACTTGGTCCATCAAAAAAAAAAAAAAAAAAACAGCTCCAGGAAATATAGACAGTCTCATAACATATGCTTGGTTACCTACTGTATTTGGAGGAATAGTGGGAACTTGCCAAGAATAGATTCCTAATACATCCAGCCTTGTACTTGTAATGATTGTTAAGTAGATTTGCAACATCTATGAAACAGTGAGCTCCAATATATGAAGCTATTTTAAGAATGCATTAAAGCCCTGACTTATTCACAAATTATTCAATGTATTTTGGCTCTATCTTCCAAACACAAACTTAAGTGAAGAGGGTTATAGTGTTTCAATCACTTCTCAATATGAGATCATTGCAATCCCAAATAAGGGATATATCATGTATGGTTGATGTGAAAGCTGTGTTAATGTAATATGTCACACTATGAAGTATCATAAGCTTTGAAGGCTATAAAAATGTAAGCCAATAGCTTTAGTAAAAATTGTAAACTGTCCAAAGCCAAAGCAAAGGCAGAAACTTGTGTGTGTGTCCACAGGAGTGGACAAAAAGATACTTTGCGGCCAGGTAGATTTTCCAGGAGCCAGCAAGGATGTTTCTTGGAACCAGGAGATTGTATAGATTTTATTCACTCATATATGAATTTATTTACACAGTGCAGCTCAAACTTTTTTCCAAGGATTATATAGAAGTTGAAAAGGGTCTGAGTAGATCAACGGACTACTGCGAAGGGTTTTCACAGACCACCTAATAGGACATGTACATCAAAATGTAACAACGATAATGTGTTGTGATATAGTGGGATATATCCTGTGCACTTACAAATCATAAAATCTTGCATTTAGGTTACTTTCCTGTTTTTATGCATTATTACTATTTTTTTTTATTTATTTAATAATCCCAACCCAATGCGAACCACCTGAATGAAGCCCAAAGACCACTCAGTGATTGGACCAACTTACTTATGCTACAGACAGAGGTTTGTTTTTGCCTATACACACACAGACATATATATATATATATATATATATATATATATATATATATATATATATATATATATATATATACATACATACACACACACACATATACATATATACATATATATATATACACACACACACAAAGTTATGATTTCAGGAGACAGAAAGGCGAAAGGAGGAGCTGCAAATGGGGCATGGATGGGGGGTACACAAATCTGGATGGCCCAAAGCAGCATAACCTAAATATGCCCATGGCTAGAGCAGTAGTTATCTAAAAACTCCCTTGATAGAGACTTATTAGGACCAGAGAAGAGAATCACTGCCCAGCTATCCTCAATGAGAAAGAGACTATTATATCATGCAATGATAACACACACTAGACAAGCCCAGAGGGTGTTATTAAATTAGATACTAATTAATGATGCTTCTCTTCTGACATACAGTACGTTCAGCTTGAGAAAACACATCCTTTACTTTATAATAATAACACCACAACTGCACTTCTCTAATGCAGGACTTCACACTTATAAATCACACTCTCTGATAGAACCTCAAAGAAAAAAGGAAGAAACATAATGTCCTGTGCACTTCCAACGTACAATGCATTTTACTCTAAATAATGGGATTTATTGGGAATATGGTCCCCTCCACCAAAATCCACAATTGCTAATGTCAGATTACCAGTAAAGACTGTTCTTGTATTATACTGATGTAAAAATGTACTGCTTTACTCTATATTATTTTCCTACCAGTGTTATTATCAAATATTTAATTAAAACCAGTAATGGTTTACTGGGAACTTTGTTCTTGTATCTATTTTTGGTACATGCATGCCCTATAATAAAATATTTAGTTTAAATGAGGAAAGATAGGTTACTATGTAAATCTGCAAAAGATCAGGAAAAATATCAGTTTATTTTTTATCAAAACATCAACCTAGTCTGGCACTTTTTTTCAACCACATATTTTCCAGTAGAGTTTCAGCTTATTGTGGGGTAAATAATTTATACCGGATAGGGATGGATAATTAATAACTGTTGAACAAACATGTCATCACTTTTTAGTTGAATGGATGTCAAATTCAAATGATTGCTATTCACCGGAAAGTAGCACTATTTTTTTTTATATAAAATTATAAATAACATAATGTATGTCGTAGTCATGATTTTCAATCAGCACTAATGTAACCTTAGCAAAGTGGCTGATTACACGCAATTAGAAAGGAAATATTAATGTGCTTGACTTCTATCACACTCTTAGCAATAAATACCTTAGACGATAAAAAGAGGTGAATTTGACATATTTACTATTGCTGTAAAATATACTACCTTGGAACCCAAAAAGACTCACAATTTACTAATATAGTAATAGGAGAAATAAAAAGCTGACAACAGATAGGAATTGAAAGGCTCATCTAGTATACTCATATCTAAATACATGTTTGGCTTAATTAAATCTCATTATGGCCTTGTGCTTTTTTTCAGAAATGCTTGGAATTCAATTGGACATTTCTTTGGTTTTCATTGTACCTTTATTTATACAAATCTAAACAAAAGTAAAAAAAATCTTTCACCTTCAAATGGGAAGAAAATGCTTCCTAACACCAAATACAGTCACAAGAATGTGATGGATAAACTGACTTTATATGT
This sequence comes from Discoglossus pictus, assembly GCA_027410445.1. Taxonomy (NCBI): domain Eukaryota; kingdom Metazoa; phylum Chordata; class Amphibia; order Anura; family Alytidae; genus Discoglossus; species Discoglossus pictus. The sequence goes on along the minus strand of CM050165.1, from coordinate 340,803,112 downwards.
TTATGTGAACTGGCACCGGCTTACAAATTATAAAACTATAAAATAAAAAAAAAATGCCAAACTGTCATCACAAGCTCCCATGTACTTTTGTAAATTGTTGGGCACAAAAACAACAAAAAAAACACTGAAAGCACTATATATTAATCCTGTATATGAAGTGTGTTTCTTTAATAATCATACATAATAAGATGATACATGACTCTATAGGCCTGTGGCGCTATTGTATCGAGTCACAATCTGGTGAACTGAAGGAAAACATACTCAATGGACCTTAGTCAGGGCAAAACAAATGCACGTAGCGGCCAGTTCTTTAATTAGGTGCCATAAATAGCAACATTTCAGCTTTATTTCATCAGGGACAAGCTATAAACATAACTAATTACAAGAATGTTTTCTAACAGTAAACAAACACGTCTTGTTTACTCATTTCATAGTTTTTCTTAATGTGTTGCCCATATTCAAGATGGGGTCTTATTTATTTCTCTGGTACCTTTCTAGGCCAGATCAATGATAAGACATTTCCCTTGTTCTGGTTTTGTCCTTGAGTAAGGTGTTAAGTGTCCTGTAATGAAATAGACTTTTCTTGTTAGAAGGATTTCATGGGCCCACTGCACAAGGACACTACATAGATTTAATGCAAAGACTGATATGATAATTATATATATATATATATATATATATATATATATATATATATATATATATATATATTTCATTCTACTTATCATTATCACATCATAATCCCATATTTTATAATAACTCTCTGCTCGCTATTCTTTAACAATTTCTCAAAGGACAAATATTTAATATCAGTCAGTATAACTTTATTTTATACAATACTCTCACCTATTACTGAATCAAAAGCATTCATAAATGTGAATTTTTGTTTTCTTTGTTACATTAGAAAATGGGTATTTTATAATGTGCCACAGTGTGTTTTCTTTTTTCAGACTTATTCAGATGTTTAACTGCTCTTGGGGGCTTGTCCTCTGCCGGCCATTGAGATCTAAAGTGTGCTCTCTGCATTTCACATTTGTTTCAATAACGTTTAAATAGGTTTTACTTAATATTTTTTTTTCGCACAAAAATATTTTTGTGCTCTTTTAAATGCATGGAAGATACCGTTGTGTTCCATGTCCCTTTAAGATATAACAAATCAACTACAAAAATATTAACATTTGTTTGATGTGACCAATCCTTTATAAAACAATCATGTACTGAAATAAATTTGTGCTACTGTGAATATATCCATTCATAACATCCCTTTATTAATCTTCAAAGAGCTTCATTGCTATTGATGTCATGCTTACAAGCCTATAATTTTCTGGTTGAACACTAGTTCAGTCCGTATTTGATGGCTCACCACGGCGTTATTCCAATCCTGCGTTACTGAACTGGATGAAAACGTCTTAAAAACACACCAGATTATTTATTTACCTTCTCTTTATCCTCATACTTCTGCATTTTTTCAAGGTAGGTAATCGAAATACAGTTTCTCAAATTACATTGCAATTACAAAAAAGTAAATTCCATCCAAGAAAAAAAAAAAAAAAAACTGAAATAAAAATGCAATGAGAAAAATTAAAAAAAATGTTGCACTACAAAAGTTAAAAGATAGTCTCTATTTTTTTTATAAGGTTATAAAAGGTTACACAATGGAGATTCCAAATGTATCATTTAAAACTATAAGTGACAGAGGAGCTTTCTCAATTAAATGTGACTTAAAATATATTTTTGCCACAGAATGTTGCAATTATTACCTTTCAATTGGTCTTTCTGGCCCACTCACTAAGGAAGTGAAATCTCTTTCTAGTGAGGAGATCATAATCTATTTACAAAATGTTATAGCTTGTCAAATAAAAGTTACAGATATGGCCCCGTGAAGTATACTACTGAGCGGACGAATTGACAAACAAAAACAGATTACAGAAAACTACCTCTTGTATTAAAGGGTGTCACCTAATTCAGCACAATTTGGACCACACCACAGTAAAGATCTCCTAAAAGCATATTGAAATACTTTATATTTTTTTTTTTTTAAATGCTGGCATTTTTCACTGAGATATTTATGAAGTAAAATTGGTGAGTCACTGACATGCCCTCTGCCTGGCCCACAGCTACAGTAAGCAAAAGAAAATCTTTGCAGAGCATGGAATGCTGGAATCACATAAACTGATCAGTGGATTCCTGAGTGCAGGGAAAACTGTTATCAATTACTGTATTCACTGCTGCGCTCAGCTATCTGTTATTAATTATCAAAGAGTCAGGATTCATTGTGTTTGTAAACAGACTTACAACTTTAGATGTTTTAGGTGTTATTAGTGCAATAAAAAAATAGATAATTTTAGTATACAATCTTGTGCTCTTTCACACCATGAAGAGCACTTACATTGAGGTAAAAGGCATTTTAATGACAGTACTAAATAAAAAGGTGCTGAACACAAGTGATTTTTTTTATTTAAAGTAGTAGACCGACTCATGTGCATATGGTCTTGCAAGTTTCTCTTATTAATCTGCTTTACAGACAATAAATGTACTCTAGCAACTCTAGTAACATGGTTTGATTTAGGAAATCAATTTTCAAAGCTTTGGATGCTTTTATGATAAATAATATAGAATAGAAATAAAAAGAAAAACATGTGCAGATTCACTGCGATCTGTGTTCAAACTGAACACACACCCCAGTACGTGCTCTTGATCCATTATGTCATACAACCGGTTCATGTAGATGACTATGTCCCATGCAAGGTTAAAAGATTCCAGAGAGCCATTACATTTTGGTAAATGGATATAAAGGTGAATTGCAGACATCTAACCTTCCATTAAAATCCTGGAGAGCACTCAAAGCTGTTTTTACTCGAATTAATTATTAATATGGAAAAAAAAGGGATTGTGGATCTGTCAGCAACCATTTTACTGACCTGTCAATATCAAGGTGTACAGTGATTTGCATGCTTTGACATTTTGCTATACTTTGTAAAAGAAGACACGAGTTTTAGAACATTAGATAATAATTCACTTTCCATTCAACTAATGTTGGATGATACTAATGCTAAACTTAACCTATCAATACCATACCCATGGGTTTCCTTTTACATTGCATTAAAACCGTTATATTACTTCAATAGAAAGGGTTTTTATAATATATTGAGATTATTTAAAATATAATTTTCTTACTGGGTAAAAAATCTCTTATTTATTTTCTATTCAAGTTATTTCAGATATCATAATGCTGGCCACAGCAGAAACAAAGTAGCAAACTTAAAGGGCCATTTACACACTATAATTGCTCTTCATTACGTTAAAGAGCAAAGATTCTATGTTAAAATGATCTATTTTTAAAAATATTATTTAAGAACAGTTACAAATTTGCAATCTTAGGTTTGTTTACAGACACACTGCAGACACCAGCAGCTCCAAGCTCCGTGAACAGAAAAAAAAAATATGGTTTTACAGCTTTCAGGAATGTCGTCAGTTAACCCCCAAGTACATATTTGGGAGTTTCTAGCAGTCAATCCCCTGCACAGATGAATTTGGAAAGGGTTGACCCTCTTTCTGATCTACTCTCTGCACAGAGCTCTTGCTGTCAGTCTCTCTGGATGAATGCCTAATTCTCATGTAAACAAAACTTAATTTATGATTTTTTATGTGAAAAAGGCACCTATTTAAAAAAATTCTAAAAGTTTCTCAACATTACAATGATGTGCTCCAAGTTGTGCTGAAATAACTGGCCCTTTAATATGCCATGTCATGGGGGAATTAGGGTGTATACTTGAGTTATTTGCCTTAGAAAAGAATGGCTAGCACACGATATAGCTATTTTGTAATGCTCCTTCTTCTAAAAAGAATGCTTCAAATAGCCTTGGATTAATAATAAAACCTGCATTCAATTATTATAAAATATACCAACATACTTTTAAACCTCCAGACAAGCAGAGATAGGAGCAGCTGGAAAGTCTAAACAGGGTATGATAGATAGATAGATAGATAGATAGATAGATAGATAGATAGATAGATAGATAGATAGATAGATAGATAGATAGATAGACAGACATATTATTTAACCTGGTTGAAGTTCTCCTAGATAATACTACATATAATAATCCAAAGAAAAAAAATGACAGATGAAAAGACATTATAGAAGTCAGAATTTTATTGGATTAATCACAATAACACAGAGAAGAAATACTAATTTTGTTTTGCACAGTACATTGTTGTTACCATTTTTATATATCCCTGCTACCACATTTTTTTGTATGTAAACTATGATACATATTTTCTTTGAATAAAAGTAAAAAAAATGCATTCAGTTTAAAATAAATAAAAGATAACATTTTCTTAGCTTTTAAACTGTCTGTTTTCTCCTCAAGCATATATCCTACTATCTGTGTCCTCAGGTGTGCAACCAGCTCTGGATTAAAAATAAAGTCTGACTAATGTGGGTTCTACTTCAAACTGAGCATGTTTGATAATGGGGTGTGTGGCTTATGAATGATCACTGGGTGGGGAAATTTGGCAGCTGTAAGCAGGTTATTTTAGAGCGGTCAGCTCTATATAGAAGTGGGGTCAGACATCAGCCCAGACTGCTTCCAAACTCCATGACAGTCCACCCACAGACTGACCTGAACATGCCCCTGGTAGACACAGGGAACAAACAGTTCTGCTTGAGGAGAAAAGAGTAAATAAAAAGCTAAATAAACATTTTAACTTTTATTTATACTTTTCAATACCCTATGCCCAGCAAACAAACATATGAGCTTTACTTGTAAATGCACAACAGTAATCCTTTAAAGGGGCTAGAAATAAGCAGCTTGGCTAGAGACCAAGAAACTAACGTTTAAAGCTAAAAGTTGTTAAATAACTGAATAGGTATTATATTAGTGATGTACGGCCAATGAACACCTAGGTCCTGTTGTTGTGGCATTATAATGGAAACTCACTTGAATTCTTACTGTACTGCTTTCATCAGCTGCTCCAGATTTTGAACTGGTTAACTCGCAATAATTTTTTTCCGATACTCTTCAATTATATTTCTAGCTTTAGACAAATGTAACGAATAAATACATAATCCTATATAAATAGAAAGAAATTCATTTTCATCACGCATAAGAAGCCTTTTTAAATTCACAGTCATGCGTGTATATCTACAAATATAAGAAATTGAATTATATTCAAATCAGTAACAACTATTGCATGACTGGAAACATTGTTTTCAGATCACTACCTTCATCACATAATCCAACAAAATGAATAAGCAACCTCCTCCATATTGATGTACACAAATTTGCATTTTCTCCTAAAGGAAATTGATTTTATATGTGCGATATGTGAACAATGCTCAAATAAATGCCTTTAGGTCACAATAGTTCCACGGTGCTATGCAGGATTGGTAAGAGCCAGCAGGAGCACCCAAAGGGATGATGGTCACAGCTGCTGTATATCAGGGACGCCAACATCAATTTAATGATGCACCTTCTTACATACAGAACAAAGGTTACATACACCCTGGCACAGCTGATGCTCAAAGTGCACTCTGCGTGTATTATTCAGAAGGTGCTCATCCATTCATTGGTAATTCTGATGACAGATATAATTTGGGAGAATAAGTCACCTGGAAAAAATATATTGAAAATGAAAAACACCTCCAAGACGACCACTGCCTTGCTAAAGAAGCTGAAGGTAAAGGTGATGGACTGGCCAAGCATGTCTCCAGACCTAAACCCTATTGAGCATCTGTGGGGCATCCTCAAACGGAAGGTGGGGGAGTGCAAGGTCTCTAACATCCAAAGGCTCTGTGATGTCATCATGGAGGAGTGGAAGAGGACTCCAGTGGCAACCTCTGAAGCTCTGGTGAACTCCATGCCCATGAGGGTTAAGGCAGTGCTGGAAAATAATGGTGGCCACACAAAATATTGACACTTTGAGCCTAATTTGGACACTTCCACTTAGGGGTGTACTCACTTTTGTTGCTAACGGTTTAGACATTAATGGCTATGTGTTGAGTTATTTTGAGGGAACAGCAAATTTACACTGTTATTCAGGCTGTATGTACACTTACTACTTTACATGGTAGCAGAGTGTCATTTCTTCTGTGTTGTCACATGAAAAGATATAATGAAAAATTTACAAAAATGCAAGAGGTGTACTCACTTTTGTTATATATTCTGAAATAATTTAGCATTTAGATCTAGAATGGAGAACTAGAAACCTCATACATGACTATTCATGCCGGTAAATGTGAGAGCATGTGCATTTATATACAAGGGACCTCTGTTCTGTTACAAATATGCACAGAAGCACATGTAGTCAAACCTTGTATTTGAGAAGTATTTCACAGCATTACCAGCTGTGTAAGTCACAAACATAAATATATTGAAACAAAATCTTACATTTTTGAAGAATGTAGAATATAGAAAATATTCATCTCTCTCTTTCCTCCACCACATCTCCATGCAGTTCTTGGTATTTAACACCAGCCACCTTCCACACATGAGCAGAAGGGAAGAGCATGCAAGTATAACTGCAAGCCCTGCTCCTACAGAAATGTAAAACGTCTGTCTAACACATACAGGTTGCCTTTTTTTAGATCCTGCATACTTGAACATTGCTCCCGTTGAAATTAAAACATTAAATATTTGAATCATGTCTCCTAGAATGCCAACCCTTAGATTGTAAGTTTGCAAGTTTTCAACTGTGTGTCGTGTCTTGGAAACAAGCTCTATGTACATTTGATTATATGCTCAAAAACAGGGCCCTCCATTCTTTATAAGGTGTTAAGTTTGTTTTTTGCCATACACTAAACCCCTGTAGAGCGCTACGGAATATGTTGGCGTGATATAAATAAAGATAATAATAAATAATAATACCCTGTTACATATTTTTATGTCATCTGCAAAGAGGTCAACTTTCCTTGAAGTCCACTATTAATATCACAAATAAAATAGACAAAACAGAACCCGTCACACCCCACTACTAAATCTTTTCCTCTGACTGTTTACAATAATTAAGATTCTCTGATATCTATCCTTCAGTGGCAAATACCCATCTAATGTTTCTCTATAACCTTGATTTCATTGTCGGGCCCACTTTTTTAGTTTTAACTCTGGTAATGCTAGTAAAATCTCATCTTTCGAAGAAGGACTTCATTATTTTATCATTTAATTTAGAATCCCCCATTGGAAAATTACATTTTGCAATTAAAGCCTTCTGCCTTTTTACAGCCTTATTATGCTTAGTCAGAGAATGTCCAAAAAAAACAACAGGTTTCATTTCTGTATTTGTTAGGGGACATCACAGTATAAAGCACAGTTTAGCGAGGAACCTCGAGACAATCCCAGTCCCTTCATCGGGCGTTTGTCTCAAAGTGCAAGTAACTTGTTGCCTAAGGTACGTTGAGAGATTAACACCAGGCCTACCATTTTAGGATTATTCTAACATCTTTAAGTGCACTTATAATACTCAAAAAAATGATCTTTGTTTATTTTTTAGGCCTAGGTGTTATTACTTAAGTGCGTACCAAAATATTGTCCTGTGGATTCTATTTAGGAATCCTTGAACAACCAACCAAGGTTGTACAGAAACACCTTTTATGCAGCCTTTATTTTAATTATTATTGCCACATAATAATTTTAAAAAATTCAATCTTTATTTGTACATTTAAAATGTTGTTAAAAATGCAACGATTAAAAAAATCATGTTAAACCCAAGGGGCCTCATTCTATTATCGGCCGCAGCCGTTGCGGGGCCGCAAGGACCGGCCGCAAGCTATTCTGCTATTCTATTCCCTTACGGCCGGGCATTCCGGCAGGCTTGCGGCCGGTGCCTTGCTATCTCTTGCGGCCGCTCGCGCCGGAGGAAATCCTTTGATCTTAAACGGCCGCAAGGAAATCGGCCGTAAGAAATTCCTATTTGCAATTCAATTGCTCCGGGAACCCTCTCTGCAAGGCTAAAAGCGAGCCGCAGTTACTTGCAGGAAAAAGGTCTCGCTAGCACCAATTAAGCACATAAAATAGCTCAAATAAAGCCATCCTGCACTTTGAGAAGACTATAAAGGGATTTTAGGTGTTAGAAAAAATAGCACATAATTATCCTGTACTCAAATCCGTAAAATATTTCATTTTTAATATCCGTAAAATATACATGTAAAAAGTCCAGAGTGCTTGGAGCACCTCAGACACGCCCACGCCGCAGCCGGAAAATAAACAGTTAATTTGAACTCGGGTTTGGGCAGATGTGCAAGCTTGAGAGTGGGTTACTTTTATTCCTCATGTCCCCCAATATGATCCCTAGCATTTACAGAGCTGTACAGTGCAGGCTTGAATTTATTTTTGAGTTTTTAGATTTCACAGTTTACGGCCGGTTCCAAGATATGCGGCCGGCCGTAAAAGGAGATCCTTGCGGGGCCGTATAATAGAATCGCGAGTTAACTGAACCCTCGCAAGGAATCGCAGCCTTACGGCCGATTTACGGCCGATAATAGAATGAGGCCCAAGGTGTTTAATCCTTTGGGTTTTTTGACGTCCAGCAAATTATTAGAGGTTTATTAAAGTTTTATTTTTGTTATTATTATATTCTTTGCTTTGATCACAGCTTTTTTATTTAATTACTTTATTATGCTCAAGTCAATAAAAGATTTGGTTTTTAAATTCAATTGTATTTGTGTAATTTTGGTTATGTTTCCTTAGTCAAATCCTTATCAGGTACCCTGGATTTTAATTTACATAAGATTACATTATTTACATAAGATTAAGATAAGGTTTTATAATCCTTTTGTCTGTTGTATAGTTTTGTTTATTCATACAGCACTTCTCTGGAGTATATGTTTTAAGTCCCTTTGCATTTCTTTTGTGTTAATCTTTTATCCTGTTGATTTATGTTAATTCAGAGTTCTATTACTTAAAGTGCATTATAATTCAAGTTGTGTTATTCAAAAATTCTTATCTTAAAGTGCTTGTACTATTTGACTTAGTGCTTATTTCCTCTTATATTACCCTTTTACCTCGTGACTGTTAGTCTATCACAGTCACTACTTTACCTTATTCATTTATAGTGCTAATGCTGTGCTATTTTTAAAAAATGTATACACTCCTGATTATGCTGTTTCTTAAACTATATATTACCTTAATGCTTCTGTCTATTGTTTTTTAGAAGGAGGTTATGTCCTCCTTTTTCTTCCCTTTTTTTGCTTTAATTATGCTTTTACTCCTTTTTCTTTCTTTTCTATTCCCTTATTCTTGTATATTACTCTATTGTTACTATATTGAGACTTTGTGGTGAAGGAATTGGCTTTCTATCTTTCTTTTAAGTTAGTAGTGGACCTGGAGCTTTAGAGCTGTATCTATCATGCTCCACGCTATATTGGCGTGGTCTGCGCTGTGATCGCGCTTACTGATGACGTCACAATCTCCCGACGCGCGTTTCGTGAGGCTCTATCAGTCTCTCACTCATCAGGGGCACAATGCTGCCTCCTCTGTGGAGCTATTTATAGTTTCTATGGCAATTAGTTAACTCTTTGTGTTCCGTAGTTTCTATGGCAGTTAGTTAACTCTTTGTGTTCCTGAATGTTTTTGTGCATGCTTTATTTTCATATGTTGCTTTTGACTTTCTTTTTTACTATATTATCTTTATATTATTTAAATAAGTATAATGATTTTAAATAAGGAAATTACTTTCAAAGTAATACTTTTAACTTGCTAGCATTAGTATGCCTTTGTATTATTTTAACTTTGCTAAACATATTATTTGATTTTAAATTATAATTATTTTGCATACCATGTTAATTTATTTTTTATCTAATCCGGATACTTATTTTTGTTTTTTATTGCTATATATATGTGTATATGTTATTTATTTACTTATTTATTTATATGTATTTATTTTATTTATGTTTTATATTTATTATTATTATTATATTAATGACTTTTTTAGATAAAGATGGTATTCTAATTACTTCTTTTAAGTTTTATTATCTTTGATCAAAAGTTGTTGTTTTTAAAAAAAAAAAAAAATTTGGTATTTTGTTTTATTTAGTAATTCTTTCAAATGAATACTATATATATAGATTCTTCTGTTAAACTTTTGTATCCTATTCATATATTAGATCTAGGTATTTTTCATAAGAGGTTTTTTTCAAATGAATGCTGTATATGTAAATTCTTCATTTAAACCCTGTGGTTTTTTTGTATCCAATTGAAATATCCATTTTGCCTCTTGACACAGTAGGTGTTTATCCCAATCTCCTCTTCTTGCTGTTTTTGGTATGTGATCTATACCTATGAATTTCAAGCAGTATGGATTATTGTTGTGATGATGACGTACATGTTTTGCTATTGAGGTATCTTTTAAATTTAAAACATCATTGACATGTTCTAATACACGGCGTCTTAACTGTCTTTTGGTTTTGCCTGTGTATTTTTTATTACATGAGCAAATTATTTGGTAGATAACGCCTTCAGTTAGACAATTTATATTGTGTCTTATCTTATAATTCTTTAATCCTGTTGCATCTTGAAATTCTGTGGTTTTTAATAAAAATGGACATGCTTTACATTTGCCGCATGCTTTACATCCTTTTTGGCCTTCTATTAGCCAGTTCCTCCTATTTTTCTTTTCTTCATAGTGGCTATGTACCAGGAGATCTTTTAGGTTTTTTGCTCTTCTGTATGTAATTGTACTTTGTTCTGTAAGTACTTCATCCAGATCTCTGTCTAATTTCAAGATGTTCCAGTGTTTTTGCAATATAGATCTTATTTGTTGGGATTGACTTGAGAAGTTTGTGATGAATCGTATAGGTTGTTGTTTTTTGTCTCTTTTATTTTCAACCAATAGTTGATTTCTATCCTGTGTTAAGGCCCTATGGTATGCTTTCTTCAACACTTTTTTTGTGTATCCTCTTTGAATGAATCTTTCCTGTAGTTCTTTAGCTTGTATTTTGAATTCTTGTTGACTGCTACAGTTTCTTTTTATACGTAGATACTGGCCTGTTGGTATGGCTTTCTTTGTTGAAATTGGATGGTGACTCTTCCAGTGTAACAACGAGTTTGTTGCTGTTGTTTTTCTATAAGTTCTTGTAGCTAGTTCTTTTTTGGAATTTACATAGATGCTTAAATCAAGGAATGTCACTATTTCTTTATTGAACTCATATGTTAATTTTACATTTTGTTCATTATTATTCAATTTTTTTATGAACTCTTTGAGTTCTTCTTCAGAGCCTGACCATATGACCAATATATCGTTAATGAATCTTATCCATAGTTCTATTTTTTGTGTATAAGATTCATTGTTTTCTGAGAATACTATATTATTTTCACAGTGGCCTAAATACAAATTTGCGTAGTTAGGGGCACACGGCGTCCCCATTGCCGTGCCCCTAATCTGTTTATACCATTGTTTGTTGAAGATAAAATAATTGTTATCCAAAACAAATTCCAATAGTTTTATGGTAAATATATTTTGATTTTCAACTAAACAGTGCTGTCTGTCAAATAATTTACATTAAAAGGTGTAAGTGATATTTAAACTGCAAATGTACAGTGGACAGATGTTCAGCATCATTATATAGTGTAGAAAATGTTTTAATTCCCTATTAAACCAGTGCTTGCAATGTGCTGGAAACCTCTCATCAGGAAAAGGAAATGATTAAACGAATGAGCACGGAGATACAAAACCTTATGGCTCAATTGCTAGCGGTCTGGCGAAAACATGTAGATGTCACTGTACTAAGTCTGTATTTCTCCAGCTTTGGGTTTATGAATAGAAATGGCGTTTCCATTTATCAATAAACACAGAACATGGTATTATTAATATTAAATATAAAATAATATTAATAAAAAATAATACTAAGCGAGTCTTTAAAACAGTGGTTCTGAGTCTTCCATTTTTTATGGACATAGTAAAGGAATACAAGCATGCCTATGACACATTTAAGGCTATCCTGTGTATTTATGAAAGTCATTTTACTTGGGTTGATACTCACACCAATTAGGCCTGGTATGTTTCTATGTTAACAAAACAATATATAAACCAACATACCATAAACATTAAAACTAAGTGGTTTATGTCAATTAGAATATTATATTAAAGTGAATTAAAGAGACTGACTCAATGCATTCTATTGTATTAATATTGTTGTCCAACCTAAGGCCTGTGATCCACCATATAACCCTTCAATACTTTTCATGTGGGCCCTAATCTAAACATCTTACTGCATTTTTCTGGTTCATTTTACAGCAACATCAAGGTATCCGAGCTAATGTCTTTTTCTCTCTGTTCCCCTTTTTCTCATCCTTCTCTCTCTTCCTTAGACCAAGTTTGTGTGTTTGTAAGGAAGAGCAAGAAAGAAAAAGGAAGAGGGGAGAGAAACAAAGGTTGTGTGTGTTCATCTCTGTCCCCTCTTCCCTAATCCTTTTCACTCTTCCTTAGACCCTTCTTTTTTCCCTCTAACTTCTTTCAAGCACATTTAAAAGCATCTCAAATGTTTTATATATTATACACTCATACTGTATAAATATATTCTAGCAGATGGAAAATTCAGGTCAGTGAATGTGGCAAACCTGTGCCATAAAGGGTCACATATTTCACTAAATTAGTGTCAGAGAGGAGTATATTATTTCCTCATTTAAAATTGGCACATATATATACTTTTTTTTACTATGTTACAATTTCCTGAATTTGCTTATTGGCTTTGTGAGAGAAAATATCCAATATGTCTCTACACACGAAAAGTTGGACATCTCCATCATTTAGGTTTGAAAAGTGTATCAACTCATCTTCCTATACAATGATTTAAGTTTCTTCAGCAAAAAAAACCCATAAATGTCTCTGTAGAATGGTCTTAAAGGTTTCCCTGTATTTACCTTCTTGTAATCGAAACACCTGCTGCTTATATCAGAAACACACATTACATTGAGTCATTCTACAAACATACCAATTTATTTTATTTAAAATTACAAATTGTTTTCCACACCCAGAGCTGTCTACATAGGCACCTGATAACTACCAATAGAAACATTGTATTCAAATATGAATTTTAACACTTTGCTAACCTTCAAGACAGTAGCAGCTCAATGCAGAGATCTACAAATCAGTGTCTGACTTTTCCTGTTTCCTTCTACAGGGGAACTACACATCCCATGATTTCTTCCTGCACAAACAGCCAGTACTGATTCTTATATTGTATTAAAATGTATTAGCTGCCCACAAAATGCTAATTTTAGCAGGGATTTTCAGGGGTGGTAACGCGCAGAAGCTGCTGCTTGCAAACTCAACATCGGGGTGGGTTTGTTCATGTTTATTTTGGTATTTTGTCATGCAAATAAATGCATTCAGAATCCAGGAAAATTAGATAGGCCTTTAATCTTGAGTAATTTGCCAAATTTAATGTTGTTTTAAGATCATTTAGTCCATTTGAATATTCTGTTGAATGGGCATTGATCAGGGAGCTTCACTAAAATACAAGGTATTTCCAAAGACCGCAACCAATGGGGAATTTCATATGTTTAATGGGGATGATTATATACATCATTTTAATGGACTTAGACTTTTAGGTAATTATAGTTCCCTGTTAAGGAAAAGGCTGAAAACCACTCAGCTAAGAACAATTATTACGAAGAGTGTATTTAACAGTATATTAAGCTCAGGTGGCGCTGAATGTTGAAAGGTCACCAGGTCGGTTTGCCGTGATCATACAATCAACTTAATTTACTCATATATGTGGCAACAAATTTAATTTCCAGTCGGATTAGCGTGACCCTCATGGTGAACACTTTTTCATTTAATTGCAAATCACAATTTGCCCCTGGCTGAGGCAGAGCAAGGAAATCTATAATGGGGGCTGTAGTTATCAGAAGGAACACTCTCTGGCCTAGAGCTCTTTTCTTACTAGTAGTACTAAAAAGTACAGAAATTCATTATGTTGAGAAGTTTATTGGTTGAAAGTACTTATCCCAGATAGTACAGCTATTTGCATTTAATAAAATTAAAGCTTTGTGCTGTAGGGTTTTCTTACCCTTATGATCTGCTCACATTTTTATCTCTTATGAATTTGCAAGGTATAAGGCAAAGCATCTCAACTCGGAGTGTAAAAGCAAATAAATGTTCGTTTCTCCAGAGGAGCTTTTAGGTTTGCCAACAGACAGTTGTATGGATAATTGCATTGTGGTTTAGCAGTTAAAACACGTACTTTAATTGTCTGTTTGGAGATGTCAGCTGCTCACACAGCTGTGAAGCAGACAAGGTCGGAGATGATGGGAGCAATTCTTCAGCAAGATCATCTCTTGCTATCTTCCATAGTAAGATTGGCCCTTGATGCCACCGCTGAACTTTGAAGTCGTTAAAGCTTTCATGCGTAGGTGTTACAGTCAATGAAAACTTTCTATAATACCTTACTCTGAAGGCAACTATTTGGAAGAGTGTCCACGTCAATGGTTATCAGTGGGTGGGCTCTGAATTTCCTATAGTAATTGTGCGTCAACTCAATAGGCTTTTCCTGGTTTGACTCACTCAACGTCTTTTACAATCTTACAAATACAGAATACATCTCCTTAAAATGTCCTTTTCGGTTCAGCATCCACAAATGGTAATGATACATTGCTTTGAAGTTGGAACCTCTGTTTTACTGCTGAGTGGGTAAATGCTGGAACCACCTTGTAAGAAGAAGCAAATGCTGGAACCACCTTGTAAGAAGAGGCGTGAAAATCATCTTGTAATGCTTCCACATTTCATTGAGTCAGAGCCTGTATAACGTTCATGATTAAACCCTGTGGTCATGAAAAGCTGTTAAAAAGAAGCTGCTTCTCTTTTCTTGTCTTATAAACCTAACAACACATGAAAACAAATGTAGGTTTCAATATATAATGTGTAATATTGTATTAACTTTAAAAATGGAGAGCGTAGGTTTAGATTTTATAGGGACTATTAAAAAAAAATCTTACCATGGAATTTAGAAGAAAAAGCATTTGGCACATCTCATGTAAACGTTTTATTACTTTTTTTTATTTATTTTTTTATCATGGACACTATTTGCTGAATCCTTTAATTTACATTCAGATATGCCAATTACAAGCAATTTCAAAACTCCTAATTATATTATGCACCAACGCATCAGCATGAAGGCAAATAGTGTCACCTTCAAAACTGTTTAACCTGATTGTATGATCCTTTTTATTTCTTCTGAAATTCCCCTGTTTCAGGTAGTTAGTTGAATGACTCCTGCCACCAAAATCTATAAAGGAAATATGTTGTCATGAAGCACTATACAAAAATATAAATATAATATAAAAATACACAGAAAAATCATGTGTGCAAAAAGTATAATCTTCAAAGAATCAGGAAACTATTATTTACCCTTCATGCTCTTCCTTGCACCTACAAAAGATTTTAGGATGTAGGCATCCATTTCATCACGAATGGTATGGTAAATGACATCAGCTATGACATCACAGATGACAGCACATACTATCACAAATTACATGATCCTTAATATGATGACATTACACTAGACCTCTATGATTTCACTGAGCAGTCACTTACTAATTGATTTTAAGTCCTCATTTTCAGTGATTTTGGTGTAGCTAATTTGATTCTCGTCTTGAGCACAGGCAATTCATCAATGTCTATAAATTAGACTGTGCCAGCTGCTAATCAGCAGAGAGATTCTGACTTCCTATAAGGATTTTAGTTTCATATGCAATGGAGACAAGAAGGCAAAAGAGACTTGGGAGAAAAAGTTGAGACAGGTATTACACAACAGGTGTAACTTCAGTGGTGAGTTTAGGCCTAGGCCCAAGACGTCCAGGCCTAGGGCAGCACATTACCAGTGGGCAGCAGACTGCCTGATGCTGGTGTAGCTCCATGGAGTAGTGTGTGTATATGCACAAAACTTCTGTATGTAGTGGCATTTCTGTCTGTAAGTGTATCTGATACTTTCTGCTATTCATAAATAGACATACACCTATGATTTGGGATATAGGAGAAATAGCAACTGGGAGAGGAGCATTTTGGTGTACAACTAACAGGAGCATGTGGAGAGCACAAATCTGAATGGGCCTAGGGCAGCATAAAATCTAAATACATCCATGAATAAGTGGATAAAAATGTCTTACTGCATAAATTTGTATGGCTCAATCCAAATAAGTTTTATGCAATTTATACTTTCAATCTAAAATTGGTTAAATACTTGCTCCCCAGCTAATAACCTACTGAGATTACAACATGGATATTTCACTCACGCCTAATCATGAAAGCTACAGTTAGAACAAAAACAATACTTTTCATGATTTTAGTAAAAGGGACTACTAAACGTGGGGTATAACTAATCTGCAAATTTGAAATAGGCGAGTTAGGAAAAATGTCACATTTCTGAAATATGTTACAAAGTGGTCCTTCAAAATTCAATAATACAAATAACTTATTCACAACCTAATGAACACATATACAAATCAGTCAGACTAAACATTTATTCTTGACTAAATTTGTTTTACATTTATATAGCTACTAGCCACTTGCCCGTCAAAACTGACAGCATAATATTTACATGACACGCAATGTTGCCACACATCGAGAGCCTCGCCATGCACAAAAAGCCTGGCAATGTGAGCTTCGCTATGCACAGCTTCTCTCTCTCTTGCAATGAGCTCACTTGACGCCCCATCGGGATAATATTTGACTTTACTCTCCCCCTGTGTCTCTTCCCCCACTCCCTCCCCTGCTTCCCCCACTCCCTCCCCTGCGTCTCTTCCCCCACTCCCTCCCCTGCGTCTCTTCCCCCACTCCCTCCCCTGCGTCTCCTCCCCTGCGTCTCTTCCCCCACTCCCTCCCCTGCGTCTCTTCCCCCCTCAACCTTGTGGGCCTATGGCGGCCCTCGCAATCAGCGCCTTTGGCACTCATCGCAGGCGCAAACCTGCAACTTTGCAAGCATTACACACAAACTCGCAATTACCACAACTATATGTGTGATACGGATATGCAGATCTTATTGAATTATCAATAGAACATGTATTGGTTCTGTGAGAGGTTTCAGATAAACCTTCAAATGATCTTGTTTAATGAAACCGTAATCTGGATGTAATGTGATTGAGGGCAACTGTCCTGAAGTTTATCTCTCAATCTGTCACTTAAGAAAGCAGTGTCACAGATTACATCCAAATAGGCTTTCCGAGCTAAACATTTGCATGTTATTTTATACCAAACAAACTCATCCTCGTTTCACACTTTCGATGTAGAGAATGACTGGGAGATGTCCTCCACAAACTCTATAGCGTGTAGAAATAAACACACTTGAAAAGAAATGTGTACGGTTAAAGAATATATTTTTTTATGCCAATATTGGTAAGATTTTGATTTCTTTGTACATATAAAATTTTATAACATATAATATAATAAAAGTAATAATTGTACATATTAAACACAATTAATTTAAAACAGAGCCAGTAAACACAACCATTTTTTTCAATTGAGACTGAAAACCTATTTTGACAGTTTCCAAAAAAAGTCTAAAGAAATGTGAATTATGCAGGCAACTTACTCCTTGTCTATTCTAAAGCATGAGATGGCAAACTCTTGGAGATGTCCTAGAATGTTTTTAAAAAGGACCACTAAACTCCCAACTTTATTGTATGCTCCTGAGGAACTAAACTTAATAATCATCAAACGTCCCTAGAAACAAGCAAAATATATCAGCAACTATATGCAATTTTACTGCAGATGAGCATCAATAATTGCTTTGTCTACTTCGTCGATCATTGGGAAGTATAGCATGGCTGACTAACAAAGTAGACACAGCGCCTCCCATAGGGCTAACTTAATCTGCATTTGACCAGTGAATTGTAATATAAAACTCCCAGACTCACCCAGCTGCTCACCGAAAGTATTAATGTCTCATCTGTATTAAAAGAAGTATGGCAGATGGACTGGAATGAGACAGCAGATTCCAGAACAGGTTGATAAGGTAAAACAAATTAGGTAATGTTTAAAAAATGAGAAAATATATAAACTTGTAGAAATTGACTATTCATGACCCTTGGGATTTTTTTCCCCTTAACAAGTCAAAGTTCACCTACTGTACATGTCTTCAAGCCATATATAAACGTTTCCCTGTTTATCCCTTTTTCTAATCTAACACAGGCTGCTTATATTAGAAACACACATTACATTGAGTAATTTTCCACACCTACCAATAGAAACACTGCACTTGAGTACGGATTTAACCCTTTACTAACCTTCAAGCCAGCACAATGCAGAGATCTACAGAGCAATATCTGAGCCCCTCTTTGCTTCTTTGTGCAGGGGACTAAACATCCCATGATGCCTTTCTGCACAAAATGCCATCACCGATTGATACAATGCATTAGCTGCCTGTGATTGGCCAAAACGAACAATGAATTTTATGCTAATTTTTCTAGGGGTGTTTACTCTTAAAATCAACTCAAGAGATTTAGCAAACTTTAGAGTAAGTATAATAATGTTTATTTGGGTATTTTTCAAATATGTGCACCCACTGCTGCTAAGGACCCATGCAAATTAGGCTCAAAAAGGAACCACCTTTGCCTCAAGCCCACTTAACATACGATCCATTTAAGCTTATGTGTGCTGCTTTTAGGGGACCTTGTAAAATAATGTGCTGTGCCTACAATACCATACAAAGGAAAATATTTATTTTTCATACATATCAGTGTCTCAAACACTGAGCAGGAGTGTTTTCCTTAGGGTCTGAAAATGACAAGAAAGCTATAAAGTGTGCGCCTGACATAACGAGTTCTAAGCGCAACAAAACCTCATAGCTATACCTCACATATAATTGAGGAATACTCTTTACCCCTGAAGCTATATGTACATGTCCACATGTGTACTACTACAAGACCGTCACATAGTAGCTGCATTATCTCTTAAAGAATTTCCCCTCAATGTCTACTGCTTTACTAGCAACTACCTGAAGAGTGGAGGCTTCTGTACAACTCTCAGCATCTCTATCTAAAACCTTGGCAAGTTTCTCCTGCCAAGGTTTAAAGCCGCCAAAAAGGGAGGTGACCTTTTGGACACTGCATCACGTAGATTTGAATTTTTGGGAACTGAAATAATTCATAAAATATAATAAACTCATCAAAAATGAACAATGATTGGATATATTAAATATTATAAATAACTAAGCAGGAGATGGCTGCAACATGCCAATGGTCTTGGTGGTGAGGGGACTTTAAATTAATCCTATATAATAGTATGGACTGTTTCACTGGGGCTATAATTGGGAATCTTGACACTGGACTCATCTGAAGCATTGCATGAATTGTTCTTAAACACGCTTTTTAGAAGTATTTTGTAGGAATGATCCATTTTTTATAACTACAGTGTGTATTTGATGTGCTTTATCAGTACTAACATATGTGAATGTATTAATAAAACTACAGTCTTGTTTTTTTTTAACATTAGCTTTTTCTACTATTGTGTGCACAACCTCAAAACTGTATGCCTGACACTGAATCAGAAGATCATCATTGTATCTCCTCCCACTACATCCATTTTCTCTACATTTATTAAGCCTCTGGCTTCTGCCCTCATGCTTATTCTACACTATCTTCCCTTCCTCATTTAGTTATACAGTTCTCATCCCAATTAACAGGAAGCTAACCTATAACCCACTTGCATTTCCAATTAGCGTCCTGTCTTTCTAGCTTCTTAAATCTACATTTCTTACAGGCCTTGCCTTCCCTGGAATAACAAGCTCTCTCTAACCTCCGAGACATTCTGCAGTCTGGATTTTGTGTTAAGATACTCAGAGACAGCTCTAATTAAAGTACCTAATGATCTGTAGACTTCAAAATCCAAAAGGTCAGCTTTCCATTATTATGTTACCTGATCTCTCTGCCTGAATTTGATACTGTGGACCATTCTCTTCCCACTCAGATTTTCCACTCTCTAAGTATTTGCTTCCTCTGGCTCGGTCCCAACTCTTTTTTTCTGTGTACTGGTGACTACTATTCCATATATACCAGTCTGAGGCCTTGGGCTTTGCTCTTGTGCGTAATGCCTGAAGGTGGCACTTAAATAAAAATTCTACATTAAATATTCAAGTTAGACATCGGTCATTTATCTTTGCCTGTGTAATTCTATATGTATAATATGCACTTTTGGCAAATAAAGTTAAAAAAAAATTACTTTAATTTTATTAAAATACTACAAACAACTACTGTGGAAGGACTCACCATTGAAGTGTTTGATTATAATACAGTAACACAATAATTCATGTGGAAAAAAAATATAAAGACTTTCAGTCCATCAAGTTAAACTCTTATTTCAGATCTCCCCAGACCATGATATGTTGTGAATTATCAAGTGATCGAAAATAATTGATCAAAAGGAAGGCAAACAAAAAAAAAAACACTTTGAATTGTCTCGCTAAGGGATCAAAATCCTTCTTAACTCTAAAAAATGGCAATTGGATTGTATACCGTATTAACATCCTACCTGTTCTACTTAACTGACCTAACCTTGTATACAATTTTTAATCAAAAATGCATCCAACTCCATATTAATGTTACACTAGCGAATTGCCAGTCAAAAAATTACGGCAATGAAATTGTAAGTGAGCTAAGGGTGTTTGGTGTATATAATGTGGCTGATGTAGCGTCGTTCGTTTTCTATGTTGTGCGAGTTTTTCGGAATATTCGTAGCTGTTTGGTGGTGTTTTGCGTGTTTAGCCTCGTTTTCGGTTTGTTCGGCGGCCATTTTTTCTCTCGCTTAGGTGATTTTCGGGTCTCTAAACTCCGAAATTTGTGGTTAAATGGACGTGTAACTTCACTTGCAGAGGTACTCGGTGCCCCCTTGCTGTGAGTAACCTTTTTATGTGTTTGTTGTGTTTGTATTGTTTTTGGGGTTCCGCGGGTTGTGTCCTTTTTTTCTAATCTTGTAGGTGTTTTTCAGCAAATGTTTGCGTCTTTAGACTGCTGTAGCCTTGTTTTTTTTCGGCACCCATTTTTTCGCTCGCTTAGAGAATTTTTTAGTGTCTAAACTGCTTTAATTTTATTTAAATTGAGGTGTAACTTTAGTTTTCGAGGTCCTGGATGCTCCCTCTTCCTGTAAGTAAGCTTTTTATGTATTTGTTGTGTGTATTTGTTGTATTTTTCATGTTTTGATGTGCGCATGTTGCGGACGTTTTTTGCGAGGTTGTAATGGGTCGTAACGTCTCTCGCATTTTGTTTGCGTTACGACTTAAGGTTTGCGAGGGTCACAGTTGCTGGCAAGGAGCACCTTCGGGGCTCCTTGCCAGCAACTGCGACCCTTGCTTCGCAACGGCTCGTATGCTCACAACTATATATGTGATACTGAACCTACTATTACAACCTTTTAAAAAAAAAAAAAAAGGTTCTTTTTTGAAGTGGGGCAAAATTTGTACACCATAATTGAAATTAGGTCTCATCTGGGGGTTTTTTTGTGGCAGAATCATACCTACATCTATATCAATGTTAATGCATGCTAATATATAATTTGCCTTTGCTGTTGCTGCCTGACATTGAGCACTGCTACTTAGGTAGCGGTCCACAAGTACTCCAAAAGCTCTTTCTAGCTCTGATTCGCCTAAATTCATTCTATTTCAGTTATAAATTGCATGTTTATTTTTCCATACAAAACGTATTATTGAACATTTCTCTGTGTTAAATCTTATTTGCCATTTAGCTGACCATTCTTCTCGTTTATGCGTATGCGTAAGTCCCTTTGGAGGGAAAGCATATCCTGGTCTGTCTTAATTATCATGCATAATTTAGTGTCATCTGCAAATATGGTGACATTACTCTCTAGCCCTAAGTAAATAATTATGTTATCAAAAAGAAGAAAACCGAATATCTAATACTGAACACAGAGGTACCCCACTTACCAGATTAGTTGAATCTTAGAATATTCAATTGAAAACCACCCTTTGTTTCTTGTCTTTTAACCATTTTTCTATACTATGCAGATATTTACTGAAATTCCTGTATTCTTTTTTTTTACAATAGCCTCCCACGTAGCACTATATCAAAGGCCTTAACTGATTTACCTTGATCCAGGGTTCATTTTGTCTCCTCAATGAAACGGATTAGATTTCTTTTACATGATCAATCCCTCATAATTCCACGATGACTCCTAATTATTATCTTTTATACAGTCCCTTAACGAATCCTTCTAATAGGTTTACTAGTCTATAATTCTCTGGATGTGTTCTAGCTCCCTTTTTAAATAAAGGTAGCACATGTGGTCGTTTACCAATCCGGAGTACTGAGACTGTGAAGATGAAGTCTTAACCAATCCATTATTTCTAATTGTTCATTACAGAACACAATTCCCTCAGTAATCTTGGATGTATTCCATCTGGACCTGGGGCTTTGCTTACATATATATTTTCAAGCCTCATTTGGATTTCTCACTTCAACATAACAAAATTATTCAACAGGGGCAACACAATCCTACTTTGCTGCAATGCCTTTGCCATTGGTACCTTGGTAGTATACACAGAAGAAAATATTTAGCTCATCTGCCTTCTCTTGGTCACTATTCAATTTTAAGATTTCAATAATTGCTGTTCTAGAATGCCCTCTCCAAGTACACAAGCTCGCTCTTCATTAAGGATTAATCCATCATGGTTATAGAGATTTTAACAACGAGAAAAGTCAGCCCAGTTCTCTAAGAACCCAAAACCATCCTTCCTGCACCATTTTTCATCCATGTATTAACCTCCCTAAGCTCCTTCTGTCTCCCTGAGTTAGCAAATGGTACTGGTACTATCTCAGAAAATACTACTTTTGGCAGTCCTAACCTTATGTTTGCTTCCCGACTTTGTAATTAGTACCAATGAATACTAAGACAACTCCTCATAATAATTCAGCAAACCGATCCATAACATGCTGAACCAGAGCACTTCGAAGACAGGAAACTGTGTGATTGCTGGGATCTGGGCGACAACCTTCAAAATAAGTTCTTTACCAACAAAACCTGACTATTGATCTGCCTAATCTGCCCTCCCTTTCCTCCAGTAGAAATGTTCTCCCAGCTCTCAGGGAAGCTCTATCTGACATTGCCATTTCTGAATAGACCTCCCCAACAGCTTCACTCAATCTATCAAAGCTCCCACTTACCTTAAGATTTACCTAAGAAGAGGGTCTTAGGGAGCGGACAAGATGTACACTGTTATTCTGATTGTCATGGAAGTCTGACTGCCACATTAAAAAAGAAAAGTTTTTAAGCATCCTATAAACTTGGGGTTTTAGCAACATTGTCAGTAAATGCATTGTATATACTATTTCACAAAAATCCCATATACATTAATAGAAATACAAGACTATGCATGCATCCAATTAAGTCTGTGACAATCATCTGACTATGCCATCTTCAATAGCCCTCTGCCATCTAAAAAAAGGGACACAATGGAGGCTATGAATATGGTATCATTTAAAACTACAAGTAACAATGAATACTTTTTATTATTATCCTTTATTTGTAACGCGCCAACATATTCATTAGCGCTATACTGGGGTGAAGTACAAGATAAAATCATTTATTTTACAACTTTTAAGCTTAAAATCATGCATTGTGATTTCCCCAAAGCACCTAACAAGATTGAAAACTCTCGAACTTGCAGTCTAAAGGTATAAGGTGATAGATGATTTGTGGATATTGGGCAGGCTGAAGGTGATAAGCTTCTTTAAACAAATGCATTTTTAGTGAGGATTCGAATATTTTGAGGCACGAGGATAGTCTAGTGGAGTGAGGCAAGGAGTTCCAAAGAATATGGGCTCTCATTACTCTGCATTTTCTTATAGTAGGCTTACATTGATGTTTCCAGTATTTGATAGTTAATCGGTGACTTCTGTTATCTACTTATTCAGGGTTATGATTGCTAATAATGTCTAAATATTCAGGGGACTTTGCATGCCTCAAACTACAGAAAAAAAAAAAAAAAATTATATATATATATATATTATATATATATATATAATTTGGAGAGTTTTGCTTTATTGGAGATTATTATTGGTGACAAGTGATGTATACAATATAGGCTGGAAATATGGATTTGCACTGCTCATGTACATAATCACAAAGTTATTTGGTTAAGCTTCTGCCAGTATTTTATGTTAAAATGAAGACCGAATAATATCTTACAATATTAATGCATTTGCTAAAAAATAAACAAAAAAACTTCTTGACAATTTTGCCTTTTTTCCCCACATTAGTTTTTTTAACATGTGAAGTATATGTGAATTAATGTGGATAATTTGTTAACTAGAATAAATAAATTGTCAGGCGAGTGTTCGGGTGGGTTTCGCCTACTATTTAAGTACAATTATTTTTGCATCACGTGGAAAGAGTAACAGTCAAATTACTATAGATAGCTAATAGCTGCATAAAAAGATACAGCAACAGGACATTACCGTACTTGTAAATAAGCACAATTGCAATTTGTCATTATAAAGTAAAATCTAAAATTATGTTAGATAGTTGATCTTCAATGTTGCTATTTTTAGGAAGACATTATATTGCAGCATCCTCAAGCCTGGCTCTCTGGCTTACCATAGGTCATTAATTAACACTCAAATTGGGCTTCATTAGGAGGAAAAGCATAACCGCTTGACTAAAGCCAAAACATTTCCATTGCTTTAACGCCTTATGACCCTCTTAGCCATATCACAGGCACACATATAAATGATTTATACATCACTTGTCCATGTAGATTTCAGCAGCTAAATCACAAAATGCTCTTTTTCTCTTGGATGAAGGTAATAAAGAGATTAAGTTAATCTATACATAGTACATGCAGAAATCCTATGGATCTTGGGAATGTAATGCGAACACTACGTTTATCAGTGTACAATAAAGTCATCATCTGGCACAGCAGTATTCTCCAACTAAAATCCCTGCCATTCAATTTCACATCAGAAAGGTAAACTCGAATACAAAATTATTTGGTTGCATTGTATCCAAAACCACTGCCTGTATTTTGCAATGGAATACTGACAATAGGGATCTATTATATAGAAATAGATGGAGACTATTGGGAGGAACAGGACATATAAATTATACAAAGGGAGTGTATCAGCGTTCAAAATAAGACACAGGCAAAGGTGTAATTGAATGGCCTGAGAAAATTGTAACAACTAAGGTGTGATTTTCTGCTGTGAAATACAAATGTCTATCACACACTGACAGAGTGCCACTAAATGGGAAGGCTGAGCGCACTGCACATACATCTGCTGGACTGAGATTTCTATTACAATGCCACCTCATGCAGATGAAACCATTTTGACTAGATGAGGACAAATGTCTACTTCAATATATAGTAAATCTGTGTGATCTCTTTGGAATTTCCACTAATCAAAAGGCCACAGATGTGGCTCCATAGAGATCCAGGAAACAAAGGGCTAAAGCTACACTGGCGGCCTTGAAAGAGAAGTTACAAAATAGGCTCCTGGGGTCAAAGATAAAATAGTCTCCTGGTGTCAAAGACTAAATCTAGCATACCTCCATATCGTCAACTTTATGTATAGTAGATTAGTTTAAAATTGCACCTTATAGCAAGACAAAAGTCAAAACCTTCACTTATATAGATACTGCTTACTCTTTTACCTGTTGCAAAGCCTGAGGCAGGGGTAGTCAACTGTTTTTCACATAAAATCTAAATGGTCCAAAAGTATATGTAAAAATGAAATAAAGGTCCATGATCAGAATAGTCTGATACATAGGCACACAAATATTTTAATATAACAACATTCAAAATTGCACAATACGGAAGTTTACATAATGTAAGACAAAGGACTCATTTTAATTTATAGTTTAATTATTTAAGGATTTGGAGGCTTTATGAGGGATAAATAATCATTGTATTGAACAGAAGATGTGCAGATTAAAGTGGACGGAGGTCGGGATTTGGACCTAGGTCTGCCTATTGTTAATGTTAATATTTATTATAAGCTATTGGCTTTATAAGGAATTTAGTTCAGTATTATCCCCATGGCCCAAATCCATTAATATACCATCACTGCATTTATTAAATCCCTGGTGCATGTTTTGGGAAATACCAAGACAAATGCAGTCGCTAGTAGAGAGGAAAGTAGAGGTTCCAATAGACGTGTGTTGGTGAACATGAGAATATTTGGAGGATGTTGTTTGTTATTATTTTTACACAATGATATTTAAAGAAAGAATAGTAGACAAGTGGAACAGCCCTCCAATGGCAGAGCCAGTTACATATTTAAGCATGTCTGGGATAAGCATAAGTGAAACTTTTAAGTAGAATGAGCAGACCAGATGGGCCTTTTGGTTCCTATCTACCGGTAAATTTGTTTCTATGTTACGAGAAGCAGAGTCTGAGGTGACTGTGAGACTATATGAGGAAACTATAAAGATGTAGATTACCTACTGGGCATAGGGATGCAGGAAATATTGTAAAATGACCACGGAGGTGTGTTGTGTTACTAACCAAGGGCCTTATTCAATTTCAGACTAGTTATTCGCAAAGTAATGTTACACATGTATTGAGTTGCCTTTACTCATAACATTATGCATCTCACTCAAAAAATGTAAATCCTATCATTAAAATGCAAGGTGTAAAATAATGTATCTACTTGTAAAACAACAACAAACCCAACATTTTAACTAAAATCTTTATCAAACACAGCCCTAGGAACAAATAGAAAACATAAACATCATGATATTGTATATGTAAGTAAAATGAGTAAGAATAAGCACACCGCAATTTGCGAGTAAGCGTTTTTGCTTGTAAAGAAGTAAAGATTGCCAAAAGGGCTAGCCCTTTAACAGACAATGCAATATAGTATCTGTTTTAGTCCATGTGGGTTTCCAGACATGTTTTAACCTCTTGAGTACTGTGTTCTGGTATCCTGGAAAATGTATAATGACACAAACATAATAAATAAAAAAAAACATTTTTAGATTGCACATTTGTGCCTATGGGACTTTTAAGCATTACATTCTAATGTACTTACTTACATGCTTTTTTGTATTTCAATAGCAACGTGTGAAAACTTGTCATTTTACTGATCCGCGAAAATCAATGGGAAGACAATTAATAATTTTGTGAGTAGAGGTTGCTCTAGATCATTATAAAAAGTTTGCTAGCAGTCATGAAAAAAAAGGGTCAGTTGAACAGATAGGTAAAGTTACTGACCAGTTTAGTGGTGTACCTTGGTGAGATAGGGAACTGAATAGGGCCTGAAGTGTGTAGTTTGAGGATGAGGAGTTTGCATGAGTAGAAGTGGTAAGATTGAGTGGCTGTGTGACAATATGGTCATGGAGTATTAGTGGTCAGCAGGTTTTATCAGACAACAAATGTGTGCTATGAAATTTACAGAGCGTGTAGTGACAAAAAACGTTATGGATGACCATAAGGGTGGTGCAGTGTTGTGGCCATATATTTTGAAGTCCTCTATTTAGTAACATGTTATCGGAGAGCCCTGTGCTATTTTAGTGTATGACGTAGTGTCAATCATGCAGTCATCAGACACAAGAATCTTGTCCCCAACTAATGAGGAACTTAATGTGAATTTCACAAAAAATACAAACACAAGGGACACAACTAAATGAACACAATAAGCATCATATCAGTAAAACCTAGGAATATTTTATTTGTTTTCCTTAACTACAGTTTAAAATGTAATACAATCAAATTATATCTAATTGATATAACAATAGGTTATCCAATCATCTTCCTTTTTAAGTTTTCTTTGGAACCAAAAATATATGAAACAAAGCATTTACATTCCATATTTTTATTATGTCTGTACACAACAAAATATGCAAATATATGTATTGTACACAAGCACTTTAGAATGATAATTTGCATTATTCAGCATAGCAGCATCGTTATAAAAATCATATGTGGTTGCCTTGGGCTAGCAACGCTGCATATTCAATCAGGCACTCTTCAGTATAATATTTAAGTGCCATTATTTAGAGTTTAAAGTAAATGACGATATTCATTTGTTGCAGAGAAACCATTTCATCCTTAAAATTAAGTTCTGTTTTTTCCCCTTATCTTTATATCAAAAACAATTTTGAGATTGAATATTTTGCTCCCTGCAGTAATGGTAAATGAGGCTTTGATTGTGACACATTTTGCTTGAGGTTGCTACATATAAAATGATCTCTGTAAATGGAATTCTCATGACCTGGAGCAGAAGAAGCAGAGTTTTATTCTTCCATAAATTTCCACAAGGCCTATAGCGTCTTCTAATGCAGAATACTAATGGGACACGGTAAAGGAGTCATACTTGTCTGCCAAACACAACTTTGGTATTATTAAAGGTATGTTTCTTTTAAATGCATGAAAAAAGTAATTGTGTTCCATGTTCCTTTAAACTGATGGTGACTGATGACTTGTGGCAGGTTTGAACGTTGACCTACCTATGTAAAATCTTGAGACTGAACAAGCCACTGTTGTCCTTTATTTAAAACATATGCTTTTTAAGATCTACTCTTGATAATAGGTACATTGTCTTAGAAGGAAATCAAGTGCATCCTTTAATTTGATACATATTTTATTTTTAAGTGAAGGCACTTGTGGTGAGGGAGCTGTGCACCATACCATGTAGGGTCACCCATGATGGGCAGGTGATAGCAGGGAGGTCAGACAAATCACATTTCACTGAAGAAAGAACTGGCAACCCACTCCAGTATCTTTGCCATGAAAAACATATAGATTAGCACACAAGACTCAAAATGTGCCTTGCGTGCTGCGGTCCATTAGGTCACAGAGAGTCAGACACGACTGAACGAAAAAACAACATACACAATTATGATGCAGCAGAAACTGTAATTTTGGTTTCTGCTGGTCTTCTTATACAGGTGGGAGGAAACCTTAAATGCTGATGAGGCTACAATGGAAATGAGGCAACTAAAATACTTGGTCTTTGAAAAGGACTAACAGGCATTTCAGTTTTCAAGGGCAAGGCCTGCCAAGAAAGCAGCTCAGAAAAGGAAATGGAAACCCGTAATAAAGAATACACACACATATATATATATATATATATATATATATATATATATATATATAAACATTTACATATTTTAGTTGCTCATTTTCAAATTTGGTTCTGAAAAAAAAATCTTAATAATTGAACCAGAGTGGTCTTTTGGAGCCGCAGTAGTCTTGATAATAGGCTAAACAAGTAAAATAAAATAAAGATAACTTTATTTTTATGCTATTACATGCAATTATTCTTTACCAAGTGTGGGCACCGTTTTGTTTCTTTACCTGATTTATCACCTTGGGATTGTGATCCAATTGTATCTTGCACTCCTTTGCTCATTTAATCCTACTATATGTTTCATTCCTTTGTGAAACTGTTTCCATAAACCTAAATGTATAATTTTATCTGCACCTAAAGTCCCTTCCATAAGACAAAAAAAAAAGAAACAAAACGGCTGCATAATTTAATATAAGAAGTAATAAATTAAATGTTGTATTTAGATTTCTCTTCCTAATAATATGTTCAAAACTTTGGTATAACAAAAGGACTTTTCCATTAATCATCAAAATTTAAAATTGACTGGGATAAGCATAAAGCTATTGCGTTATTTGACCTTACTATATCTGTTCTTGTTCAATCATGTCTGACTCTCCATGACCATATGGACCCATGCCAAGTACATCTATATCCCTAGTTGTGGCTACCCATAAGGATTTATTGGCAAAGGTACTGGAGTGAATTACCAGTTCCTTCTCCAGTGGACCACAATTTGTTTGATCTCTCTGCTATTATATGCCCATATTAGGTGACCCTACATGGTATAACTCACAGCTTCATTGAAGTACACAAGCCCCTTCACCACGACAAGGTAGCGAACCAAAAGGGGCTACTATATATAATGGAGGGCTAATCCAGTTACCTACTAAGCTTTCAGTAAAGCAGTATTCTCTAAAGGATTTCTGAATCTTGTACGATTCAATTCAAGTATAGCCCTGATTCTGATCTTTTTGCTGAATATATTGAAGAATTGTACACATATATATCACTATTTTAGGTCTTTCCCTCTTCCCCTATGCAAAAGATTGGCAGCAGCAGTGCCGCCGCCGAAAGCTAGATGGCGCTGCCAATTTTCGGAATACTGCTGCACATTGCATAAAAGGTGCACCGACAGAAGAGGCCTTGAGCTATAAGAGGCACGCCGAGTGGCCCGAGTGCCCGTACCGAACATAGCGATGGCCTCGATGTCGAGTTGCGCCATGTCGGAGGGGGGAATAATTATAGGCCTTCCCTGAAGCCGGACGGACGGTGCCATCTAGTGGCTACTTGCTGTCACTGCAGCTGTCAGTGCTGGCGATTTATTGCCCATACACATTTGGTCATTGCATAAAGTGCCTTGCAAAAGTATTTACCCCCCTTGACTTTTTTCCTATTTTGTTACATTACAGCCTTAAGTTTAATGTTGTGTTAATCTGAATTTTATGTAATGGATCAGAACACAATAGTCTAAGTTGGCGAAGTGAAATGAGAAAAATACATACATAAAACTATTTTTAGAAATAGAAAACAGAAAATTGGCATGTGGGTATGTATTCACCCCCTTTATTATGAAGCCCATAAAAAGCTCTGGTGCAACCAATTACCTTCAGAAGTCACATAATTAGTGAAATGTTGTCCACCTGTGTGAAATCTAAGTGTGTCACATGATCTGTCCTTACATATACACACCTTTTTGAAAGGCCCCAGAGGCTGCAACACAGAAACAAGAGGCACCACTAACCAAACACTGCAATGAAGACCAAGGAACTCTCCAAACAAGTAAGGGGCAACGTTGTTGAGAAGTACAAGTCAGGGTTAGGTTATAAAAAAATATCCAAATCTTTGATGATCCCCAGGAGCACCATCAAATCTATCATAACCAAATGGAAAGAACATGTCACAACAGCAAACCTGCCAAGAGACGTCCGCCCACCAAAACTCACGGACCGGGCAAGGAGGGCATTAATCAGAGAGGCAGAACAGAGACCTAAAGTAACCCTGGAGGAGCTGCATAGCAGAGAGTATCTGTACATAGAGTAAGCCATACGCTCCATAGAGTTGGGCTTTATGGCAGAGTGGCCATTACTTTCAGCAAAAAACAAAATGGCACATTTTGAGTTTGGGAAAAGGCATGTGGGAGACTCCCAAAATGTCTGCAGGAAGGTGCTCTGGTCTGTTGAGACTAAAATTTTACTTTTCGTCCATCAAAGAAAATGCTACGTCTGGCGCAAACCCAACACATCACATCACCCAAAGAACACCATCCCCACAGTGAAACATGGTGGTGGCAGCATCATGCTGTGGGGATGTTTTTTTGCAGCCGGGACTGGGAAACTGGTCAGAGTTGAGGGAAAGATGGATGGTGCTAAATACAGGGATATTCTTGAGCAAAACCTGTACCACTCTGTGCGTGATTTGTGGCTAGGACGGAGGTTCACCTTCCAGCAGGACAATGACCCCAAACACACTGCTAAAGCAACACTTGAGTGATGTAAGGGGAAACATGTAAATGTGTTGGAATGGCCTAGTCAAAGCCCAGACCTCAATCCAATAGGAAATCTGTGGGCAGACTTAAAGATTGCTGTTCACAATAGCAAACCATCAAACTTGAAGGAGCTGGAGCAGTTTTGCATAGAAGAATGGGCAAAATCCCAGTGGTAAGATGTGGCAAACTCATAGAGACTTGGAGCTGTGATTGTCGCAAAAGGTGGCTCTACAAAGTATTGACTTTAGGGGGGTGAATAGTTATGCACATTGACTTTTTCTGCTATTTTGTCCTATTTGTTTTTTGCATCACAATAAAAAAAAAAAATCTTTCAAGTTGTGGGCATGTTCTGTAAATTAAATGATACAAATCCTCAAACAATCCGTGTTAATTCCACGCTGTGAGGCAACAAAACACGAAAAATGCCGAGGGGGTGAATACTTTTGCAAGGCACTGTATAGCCATTATTATGATCCAATGGGGAGACTCACTAAGCATTTATGCTACAGTGTGCACGGCTGGATTCCATGTGCTTCAGGAACATTGTATTGCAGCACCTACAATAGGTTAGCAAATACCCCCATAATGACTTATCAAACAGTCACCTTCAATTCACCTTCAACACCGACAGCCATCAAAGCTCATTTTATAGACTGTTTTGTTATTCCTGAAGAACAGGATATTTTCCATAAGACACCTGGACTTATGTGCTTGTGACAGTGCAGGTTTAATAAAAGCAATGTGAGGCAATAATAAAATACTAATAAAACGCACTCTTTTCAAAGCACATACTTAAGATCTGGCCATGACAAATACTGCACACTACATATATTCTATAATTACAGGCAACCTAATGGCAATTAAATAATATCCTCCTGCCATTTATTGGCGCGGTGTTTGTGTCAGTGTTTTGGTTAGTCACTCTTATTGCCCCAGTGCTTACAGAGCTGTGTCCTCCTCGGTTTTCCAGGAAGGCATTTCGATTGATCTCTTGTAGCAGCTGAAGGAAATTCGGAGCGGTCATGCCAGAGCACAACAGCAAAAACATAAATCAATGAAGAGCTTTGCAGCTTTCTCCTCGATAAACATTTCTGAATGTGAAGTCATTTGATAAAATAAATTGAGCATCGGCCACTGTCCCTTGTGGCAGATTAAATATGGAGTCCAATTATTTACCACATTTGTGTGTGGGAATCAATTTAGCACATACTGTCCTCTGTGACTATGACTGCCCACACTTTTTTTATCAAAAAGAAAGAAGAATAGGGAAAAAAATGACACCCACACACAAACAAATATATATATATTAAATTATATATGGGAGTGGACACAAATATCTAAAAACAAACTGAAGCCAGGCAGTCTGTTTTTAAGAAGCCTGGAAGGAAGCCATACATAGATGCAGTATACTTAAAACAATATTTACACATTTTAAGAGCCCTGGGCTCATAGGAAGTGTGCTCTCTTTCCCCTCTGTCCCTCTATATATGCACATACATTACGTGCCTATGTGATAATTTAGTGAACCTACACCATAATATGTAGGAGCCAAAAGTATAGAGAAATATTAAACTTATACAACATATTTAGGAGCCCTAAATAATAGGGGTCTCCCTCTCATTATATATATATATATATATATATATATATATATATATATATATATATATATATATATATATATATATATATATATACACACACACACACACATACAGATAGACATAGATACATATACATACTGGAAACACTTTCTCTATGTGATCAGTCCACAACACAAATATTAAGCAGTTGGATTTAATCCCTATGAAATCCCATTGTAATATAATGTAAGAATCAGTATTAGGTTGGACCTTACACAACTAAACACTTGCAGGAATTCTTGTTTTTTTTTTCTATTTGGCAACAACCTCAAACTTATGGTTTAGAGAAAGTATGAGGTAATTAAGACAAAATAAATTTTGTTAGCCTGAAATGATTTAAAGATTATCCCTGCAATTAATTATATTGCTCTGGAACTATGGACTTAGAGAATCACTCAGTGCTCATACAATCAGGTTTGATTTGTTTATTTAATAATGCATTCACAATAAAATGAGTACAGGTGGTCCCCGGGTTAAGGACAAGATCCATTCCGGAGAACGTTCTTAAGTTGGATTTGTATGTAAGTCGAATCCCTGATGAATAATAATAATTTAATGGCTCATATGTGGTAATAATAATACAGTGTGATAATAATATTACCCCTGTACTGTAATATTAATTCAAACAAACAGAACACAAAAAACAACTCATACAAAGCCTTGGGAGCCTGTTCCTAAGTGCAGATCGTTTGTAACCCAAGGACCACCTGTATTTGTAGAAAACCCATTGAAAGTAGCTTTTCCATGCTGCATGTGATATTTAGTGTTCAGTAGATTTCGTCACCCTCTATCGGTTGCCCGGACAGAATATTTGCCCAGGAGGCGGACATTATAGGAGTTTTAGCTGTTGTCCTGATAACAGTATTTATCTGCCTACTTCCCTGCAGCGGCTACTGAAGTCACACATACACTGGTAAGAAAATAATTTATGACAGCCTTCAAGGCAGATCCTTTTTTTCCAACCCTGGACACCTAACAGGGGTGGAGAGAAGCAGCACTGCTGGCAACTACAATACTAAATATACATTTAAGAGCTACACAGAATTGATTTTTTTGAAATACGGATTTTATTGCTCATCAGGTACCAAATTAAACGCATTCAACCATATGGTTTGACCACTACAATGGCCATTTAAACCCTGAATTAGAACCAAGTACCAGTTTGGCTGTGATATGTATCAAAAAACTAACCTTCCAATACAATACTGGATTTTGGTGCCATGTTTGAAAAGTTTAGGGTATTTTAAACTAGGCAAAAATAAATAAATAAATAAATAAATAAATAAATCGGTAACTTTCATAGTTAAAACTTTTGGTATTCTGTGAAACTGTAATACAGCAGTGACTGACTGAAGTGCATTCCCCGCACTGCCTGGCAATGACTGTAAGTCTCTAGGTAGGGTTAAGTATTCTGATCCTTGCTGTCTGGCTGCTTTGTTAATTCCTTATGCTTATCCCATGATCTAATATATTTATGCACGTAGCCAGACAACAGCCTGGCATTGTCATGTCTTTTTGTATCCAATGACAAGCTTACGAAGACTTCAGGATACTCTTCTATAAATAGGGATTTTCCTCTTGTCCATAGCTGGGTTACATGACTTTAGTCAATGCTCTAAATGGTTAGCCCTGTGGTTTCTTCACCTTATTGTGAAAACCTGCCCAATTTAAAGCATATTTAATTATATTATTCCAGTGATCAGGTTCAAAGCCAGACTCTTTTATCTCGGAGAAGTTTGCTTATTTTTTTTAGCAAAGCTCTTCTGTGCAGATTCTCTATACACATTGTGTGATTGTACTATATAATTACATTCTCACCACAATAAAGTCTATGAAAAATGCACTAATGGCATAATTAAACATCAATACACAAAACCTAGATCAATATTATGGAGGGTAACCAGACATGGGGAAAAGCATTTAATAGGGGGGACCCATAATGAAACACATTAATATAAATATATGATTTTCACCCATCATGTGATTATTCATATATCCCGTAATAATATAAACCCCCAGCTCTCCCCATTCATGATAAAAGTCCAAATGTAGGCATTTTGAATAGATTTAAACTAAGAGACAAATTTATTATCAGATTTTGTGAAAACGTAAAATGTCTGCACAGGCTTTACAATTCATTTTTAGATTAAAGTATAATAAAATATGTTATTATATCTACCCAATCGTTGCTGGCTGTCATATTACTAGCAGAGGTTTCATTCTGCCATTTGTGGGAATCATATTGGTTTGCTCATATATTAAAACCATATACATATTGCACTTTATACAGAATACACCAGTCTGATGTCACACTGGTGCACAACCAAATAAAATTAACCATCTGTTTCATATAAGAGAGAGGACAATCCTATACACCAAAAAAATAGGAATACTATATTTTGGTGTTTTATTAACCCCGTGCTTCATCATCACACAGCAAGTTAGACATTACACAGATTTAGCAAACCAGAACATTAATGATACTCTTCCAATCTAATGAATAAGGAAATACATTCCATATAGTAATAACATTGTAATAATAGTATCAACCCGAATAGCAATGGTTTATGGTGGAGATGTTAAGCAATGATTTGCTGGCTTTAATAGAAAGTGTGGACTAGGATACTGTACCAAGACTTATCAAGAAAATCAGCAGAAACTATTGGGATGGGAAAGGCTAGAAGGACTGAATAAGACACACAGTCCAAAATCTTAATCTTAAAATGTATTAATTGTGTTTTGCTTCAAAATTGAGAGCAAAAAGGGTAAAACAGCTTGTGGTATGGAAAACAATACAGTATAAAAATACAATGATTAGCTTGTATTCATCTTGTGTGCTATTGCATTGTATCAGACGGGGAACTAACAGCCTTGTTAAATTGCAATTCGGTCAATTCTAAAGGGCTCTATATAAGCACATAACATACCGGTATGTTTTTACAGAAGTTTTTAGTTAGTGACCTTCTATCCAAAAGCAAGATCTTCACTAACTAAAAACTTCTGTAAAAAAATATGCTCAGTGCTTATATAGAGCCCTTTAGAATTTACCGAACTGCAATTTAATAAGGCTGTAAGTATATAGTTAGATGCTGCTTTTATATCTTCTGTGCACTTGTGATACCAATGAAGTAGGGCTCAATTAGTCTGGGAACTTATATAATTGTTGGCTGGTGGTTTAACCATCTTATGTTATCACATCCTGGTCTTATATTGTTTTCGGACCCATTTTAGAATTCACAATAATGTTGAGTAACATTTTGGCCCATATTTCAGGTATCTAACTAATTTTACAGCACGGTATATTGTTTTAACAGTTGGCATCTGCCCACTAAGAATATTGTCTTCAAGTGCCCACACTTTTCCACATTACATCTACCAGTGTTCACAGTATTACACCAAACATGTTAAAGTGCCCATTACCCAAATATTTCAATTCACAATAAAACACCCCATGTATCTTTATTTCAGTGTTCAACAAGGACTACAACTTCACTCACACTAAAACTCATCTACTTTCTTTTCCTTCACATATTAAATATCCTACCATACCTGTCAGTGCCCATTACGGTACATACCATACGAATAAAACACATTTTCCACTTCCCACCATATTGCATACCATATCATTACCTATGTCTTCTATATATTTCTAGCATGCTGCATTTCATATCTAATCACAAACCACTTCATCTTCAATCACTTTCTAGGTGTGTCACCTCTAAGTGTTCACTATATTCCTTTACTACATCTTAATGTCATCACCAACTTCCTCATAATCCAGTGCTTGATACATGTCATTGCTCCCTGCCTCATGTTATATACCACCACCGCAAACCTCTCAATCCATCCATTAGCAACCCTATCACTATAAAAACCACATTACTCCCAAGGACCTACCATATCTCCCAACTACCCAGGAAATAGTCCAATGACCAGTCTTCCACAAGGAATAAGCTCAATATCCAATATGTATTTTTAATCACTGCTCATTTAATGTTCAAGTATAATCCATATTTAACTGCTACAAACCTTGTCTTCCATATTTCATCACAATACACCTCAATTCACAATGACAACTCTATCCCAGTACCTACCAACATCTCATCACTATCTACCTTTCTAGTGCATCCATATTTCATCTTCAGGTGCCCATAATACTCCACCAAGAACAGCCTAATCTTCCAGTGCTTACTGCATGCCAGCACTACACTGGCTATCATATACCATCAGTACCCACACTATGCCAAGTCACTTGCACTAAATCATCACTATCCACTACATTGACAGGAAGGACCCCAGTGCTCCCAGGTGTCCTCTACCCATGACCATAACTTCTAACCATGGTACAGTACCTACCTCTCACCCATGCCCATCATATTCCATCAGTACCCACACTATGCCAAGACACTTACACTAAATCATCAGTATCCACTCTATTGACAGGAAGGACCCCAGTGCTCCCAGGTGTCCTCTACCCATGACCATAACTTCTAACCATGGTACAGTACCTACCTCTCACCCATGCCCATCATATACCATCAGTACCCACACTATGCCAAGTCACTTGCACTAAATCATCACTATCCACTACATTGTCAGGAAGGACCCCAGTGCTCCCAGGTGTCCTCTACCCATGACCATAACTTCTAACCATGGTACAGTACCTACCTCTCACCCATGCCCATCATATACCATCAGTACCCACACTATGCCAAGTCACTTACACTAAATCATCACTATCCACTCTATTGACAGGAAGGTCCCCAGTGCTCCCAGGTGTCCTCTACCCATGTCCATAACTTATAACCATGGTGCAGTACCTACCTCTCCTCCATGCCCATCGAAGATACCAAATATAGAAGGGTGGCTCTTGTTGACCAGGTCAGTGATGATCTCGAAGCGGTCCTCCATGTGGTCCCTCCTGCCCTGGATGGAGTACACGGCCACATTGTTGCTCTTGAACTCCCAGGTCTTGGAGAACTCCGCCTCCAGCACATCCAGACCCCCGAAGCGGTCATTCTGCATGATCTCTGCCACCTTGCCCTTCACCATCTGCACCGCATCCCTGCTGGACTTCACGATGGTCTTCACCTCGTCCGTGTGGAAGAAGTAACTCCACAGGGCCAGGCTGATGCACAGCAGGAAGAGGGTCTCCGGTCTGAGTAAGAAGTAGCGCATGATCCTACCCAGGAGAGACAGCAAAGTCATGGTATCCTCTATCATTTATGTCCTGGGCTGCTGGGGAGGAGGTGCAGACAAGAGCAGGAGGAGGAGGGGATCAGTACATGGCACAGTGTGACCCCTGCACCAGCTCCTCCCAGGGGGTCAGTACAAGGGGGTGCACTACAGAGGGGGGCAGTTAGTGCCAGCAGGGGGGGCACTACAAGGGGGTGCAGTACAGAGAGGTACAGTCAGTGCCAAAAGGGGGGCACTACAGAGGGGTGCAGTCAGTGCCAGCAAGGGAGTCACTACAGAGGGGTGCACTAAGTGCCAGCAGGGGAGTCAGTACAGAGGGGTGCAGTCAGTGCCAGCAGGGGGGTCACTACAGAGGGGTGCACTAAGTGCCAGCAGGGGAGTCAGTACAGAGGGGTGCAGTCAGTGCCAGCAGGGGGGTCAGTACAGAGGGTACAGTCAGTGCCAGCAAGGAGGGAGGGGGGGGGCACTACAAGGAGGTGCAGTCAGTGCCAACAGGGAGGTCAAGACAAAGGGTGCAGTCAGTGCCAGCAGGGGGGTGATCAATACAAGGGGGTGCAGTCAGTGCCAGCAGGGGGGTAAGTACAGAGGGTACACTCAGTGCCAGTAGGGGGGCAGCATGGATAGTGCAGGGGCTGCTCAGCCTGGCAGTATGACCTGGGTCTGTAAGGCTCAGCCCAGTCCTGCACCCTCAGATCTGTCCTTCCAGCACCTTGCACAGCTGTCAATAGGTGCACAGACCGGCTGCTCTGTGTGTGTCTCCAACACTGGAGCCATCCATGGGAACTAAACAGGGGGATCAGTGGTGCTCAGTCATATCCTACCTATATCTGTACGTGTCTTGCACACACATAGAGAAGACTAGGCGATAACCGAGCACAATACTACAGCTTTAAAAGGGTACTGATAATATACGGCAAGCGGGAGTGATGATAACCATCTGCAACATGATCCACCCTCCCCATTTTTGTGTGCATTTGGTACGTCCCGCTACAAGCAGGAACAGTGAAAGCCAGAAGGGACAGAAATGATCAGATGTCGAGAGGCGTTCTGTGAGGAGTCAGTACATGAAGTGACAGAGGATTAGTGTACTGACCCTGCCATGTATATCACTGACAGGAAGCACAGTGCCCTGATACAGCAGTGCCTTGTAATATCCATCACTGACAGGGAGCACAGTGTCATGATACAGCAGTGCCTTGTAATGTCCATCACTGACAGGAAGCACAGTGCAATCATACAGCAGTGCCTTGTAATGTCCATCACTGACAGGAAGCACAGTGCCATGATACAGCAATGCCTTGTAATGTCCATCACTGACAGGAAGGACAGTGCCCTGATACAGCAGTGCCTTGTAATGTCCATCACTGACAGGAAGCACAGTGCCATGATACAGCAGTGCCTTATAATGTCCATCGCTGACAGGAAGGACAGTGCCCTGATACAGCAGTGCCTTGTAATGTCCATCACTGACAGGAAGCACAGTGCCATGATACAGCAGTGCCTTATAATGTCCATCACTGACAGGAAGGACAGTGCCATGATACAGCATTGCCTTGTAATGTCCATCACTGACAGGAAGCACAGTGCCATGATACAGCAATGCCTTGTAATGTCCATCACTGACAGGAAGGACAGTGCCATGATACAGCAATGCCTTATAATGTCCATCACTGACAGGAAGGACAGTGCCATAATACAGCAATGCATTATAATGTCCATCACTGACAGGCAGCACAGTGCCATGATACAGCAATGCCTTGTAATGTCCATCACTGACAGGCAGCACAGTACAATAATACAGCAATGCCTTATAATGTATATACGGCATTGCTGTATTATTGCACTGTTCTCCCTGTCAGTGATGTTACATTATAAGGCACTGCTGTATTACTACACTGTGCTGCCTGTCAGTGATGGATATTACAATGCATTGCTGTATCATGAACACTGTGCTACCTGTCAGTGATGGACATTATAAGGCATTGCTGTATTATTGTACTGTGCTACCTGTCAGTGATGGATATTACAATGCATTGCTGTATCATGAACACTGTGCTACCTGTCAGTGATGGACATTATAAGGCATTGCTGTATCATGGCACTGCGCTTCCTGTCAGTGATGGACATTATAAGGCACTGCTGCATCATGGCACTGTGCTGCCTGTCAGTGATGGACATTATAAGGCACTGCTGTATCATGGCACTGTGCTGCCTGTCAATGATGGACATTATAAGGCACTGCTGTATCATGGCACTGTGCTGCCTGTCAGTGATGGACATTACAAGGCACTGAAGTATCATGGCACTGTGTTGCCTGTCAGTGATGGATATTACAAAGCATTGTTGTATCATGGCACTGTGCTGCCTGTCAGTGATGGACATTATAAGGCATTGCTGTATTATTGTACTGTGCTGCCTGTCTGTGATGGACATTACAAGGCACTGATGTATCATGGCACTGTGTTGCCTGTCAGTGATGGACATTACAAAGCATTGCTGTATCATGGCACTGTGCTTCCTGTCAGTGATGGACATTATAAGGCACTGCTGTATTATTGTACTGTGCTGCCTGTCAGTGATGGATATTATAAGGTATTGCTGTATTTTTGCACTGTGCTACCTGTCAGTGATGGATATTATAAGGCATTGCTGTATCATGGCACTGTGCTTCCTGTCAGTGATGGATATTATAAGGCATTGCTGTATCATGGTACTGTGAGGCCTGTCAGTGATGCCTTATAATGTCCATCACTGACAGGCAACACAGTACAATAAAGTGCCTTATAATGTCACTGAAAGGGCGGCACAGTGCCATGATACAGCAATGCCTTATAATATCCATCACTGACAGGCAGCACAGTGCCATGATACAGCATTGCCTTGTAATGTCCATCACTGACAGGTAGCAC
Source organism: Discoglossus pictus (assembly GCA_027410445.1). Taxonomy (NCBI): domain Eukaryota; kingdom Metazoa; phylum Chordata; class Amphibia; order Anura; family Alytidae; genus Discoglossus; species Discoglossus pictus. The sequence goes on along the minus strand of CM050165.1, from coordinate 340,761,894 downwards.
AGTGCAATAATACAGCAATGCCGTATAACATCCATCACTGACAGGCAGCACAGTGCAATAATACAGCAATGCCTTACAATGTCCATCACTGACAGACAGCACAGTGCAATAATACAGCAATGCCTTAGTGTCCATCACTGACAGGCAGCACGGTGCCATGATACAGCAATGTCTTGTAATGTCCATCACTGACAGGCAGCACAGTACAATAATACAGCAATGCATTATAATGTCCATCACTGACAGGCAGCACAGTGCCATGATACAGCAATGCCTTATAATGTTCATCACTGACAGGCAGCACAGTGCTATAATAATTGCACATATAGCAACACCTTATATACAGTGGACAATGTTTACTGCTGATGTAATTGAAGTGTAGTAACAGAGTGAGTATCCCTAGCAGATCCTGTATCCCTCCTATACACATCATGCTTCGAGCACCCCCTGCCGCCGATTATCTCCCCTTTACTCACTTAAGGTGGATTACAACTATTTCCTAATATCTCTTGATGCTCCTTATATACATCCTCCAGTTTTCTGCTTTACTAATAGGCATGGGTGCAGCAGCTGTAGCCAATAGGCTGCATACTATGTGGTACATTAGACTGTATGGAGCTGGCTGTGACTAACAGCTCTGTCAGTTAGACCCTCCCAACTTGTTCAAAACAGTAGTTAGGTTACTGCTTGAAGTTATTCTAGCCCCTACTTCATGATCAGAGGAGGCAGCATGCTTTGACTGCTACAGCATATTGTGTCTGGCTTAGTTTCAACTAGCTGCATATCTTTCTGCCTGTGCCCTACATAGCAACGTGTGCCGCATTTAATGAGGTAAAGCAAGTGAAATATATTGAAGACAATAAAATATGTATATGTGCATTTACACAGCAGTATGTATTTAGACCCATTTAAGGACATTCACAGGTCAAGAAGGATGAGACTGTACTCAGATTCAGATAGAGTAGTGTGTGATACAAACAGAATGGAACAGATCTACTGTATTGCAATAGTTTTCTGTGTTCTGAGCAATAACAAAGCAGAAAATATATTTCTAATCTGATTGGCTATAGTGGTGTGGAAACGAGGTAGAACTGGTAGCAATGTGAAAATGAGATCTTCAAAACAACGTAACTCACCTACAAAACTTTAATTTGAAAAATTCAAAAACTTTATCCGCATTTTTTAATGAAAACTAAATAATGCTTAAGGGCATTTTCCACCAACATTTTCCCTTTGATTTCAGCAATGTTGTAAAACCAGCACACCAGACAGGAGGTTTGTTGAAAATGTCCTACAGCTACTGTACAATAGTATTGCTGTCAGAAACACATTCTGTACAACACCTCGTTTATTATAGTACACCAGCCAAACAACTGGCAAAAGGACAACAACTGCATTCTGAGAGTGCTAATGGTATATCAGGTAAACATGCTGAATTACACTAGCCCCACAATCACATATATAGTTGTGAGCATGCAGGCTGTTGCTAACGCTGCGCACTCCTTGCCAGCAACTGCGGACCTCGCAAAATTTACGGAGTTCCGAAACAAAAATACGAGACGCGTTACGATCCATTACGACCTCGCAAAAAACGCCCGAAACCCGCGCACATGAAAACATGAAAAACACAATAAATACACACAACAAAAACATAAAAAGCTTACCTACAGCAAGGGGGGGCACCCAGGACCTCGAAAACTAAAGTTACAGCTCAATTTAACTCCAAATAAAAGAGTTTAGACACCCGAAAATCACCTAAGCAAAAGAAAAAATGGCAGCCGGAAAAAACGAAAACGAGGCTACAGCACTCTAAAGACGCAAAACACCAACAAACACCTACAGATTTACCGAAAAAGACGTACGAGATCCGAAAACAAGGACTCAAAATCACCCACAGCCGCATACCACACATTAGGCGCCATTTTAGAACACTAACTTACACAATACGGAAGTACACAGCTACCCTACAGCACTGATGCTGCAGAAACATAAAAAACAGATTGCCAGCTCTTCCACACAATGCTTCCTGCATATATTACTTCACAATAGGTAAAGTAAGTTCATTTCTTATTTTATCAATTATTCTTTGGCATACAAAAAACAAACACCAACGCTGCTCATAGCACACAAACAACCAAGAGCCTCGCAATGAGCACCGAAGGATCTTGGAACACCAACAAAATTAATGTCTCAACCAAACACCATTATCTGCCTTACAATCTTATTGCCGTAATTTTTTGACGGGCAAGTCGCTAGTTGGTTATAAGTTTGAGAATGAATTGATCTATTTACAACTAAGTATAAAAAAATTCCCTTATAACAAGTCCTCTGATAGTTATTGTGGCTCATTAGTCACTGTAATATTCCAGCTTAATATGAACCATCATTGGTGTAGGAGCCAGAAAAAAATTGGGGGGATAATTCAACTCTACTCCCAGGACCGGAAGCAGATGGATCTATATGCCAACTTTCTATGTATTTACTAGCGACTTGCCCATCAAAAATTACGGCAATAACATTTTAGGCGTGGCAATGCTATCCTCTCCTCCTGTCTACTTTTATAAGCCTCACGATGAGCGCCTTTGTGTGTCTCTTTTGCCCCCCTCTCATCCCTGTGTCTCTTGCCCCCACTCCCTCTGCTGTGTCTCTTTCCACCCTCTACCCCCTCTCCCTCCCCTGTGACTTTCTCCTCCCTCTCCCTGCTCTGTGCTGTACGGGTTTGAAACCATTTGTGGGCTTGTGAAATTGATCAATTTCCCTAAGCCTGAAATGGTCTTCTGATTTGCAGCCTTGAAAGAAGTCGTTTTCTCCAAAAAACACCAATTGAAGAACAAAAAGATTGCAACCTCACTTACAGGCGCACTGCCTCTTCCACTGTGCTGTGTGTGAGGTTGTCAGTTAATTTTGTAATTAATTGGTGTCTTTTGGGGGCCTCCGAACGGATTCCGAGTTACGGGCTTGCAAAAAATGGCGGCCATTAAAGCCGTAATTCTTTCAAAGTTTTGCCTTTTTCAAAGTTGTGCTGGCCTCATGATGAGCGCTCAACTTGGGCCTTGCAATATATCAACATGACATATTTAACCTGTTCTTTTTTTCGTATTTGATATAGGAAAAGACCAGAAACGGGTTATGGTTAAAGGACCACTTTGGTCACATATTTTAAAAGAACCCTTCAGGCAAAGCTAGTTTTATGTAAAAGTTTTACCTAGGTTAGCAAATTCATTATATCCTCTTCAGTATTATTATGATATCAAATTTACACATCTTACATTATGTAGAAGCCACCAGAATAAATTGTTTCACCTTCTGCAGCCTCCGCCTTTCCTGTTCAATGTCTCAATGACTACTATGGAGCTCATAGTAGTTGAACGATGAGGTCTGTGGTGTTTTTGTCACCCTATATGTAACTCACTCCGTTGAAATCTTTAATTTAATTTCAGTACTGCTCAGGACAATGAGAGAGGTGGGGAACGATATAGTAACAGCCATTAATGAGATACAATTATGTTTTTAAATAACATTTTCTGACTAAAGCTCTGATTTGCTGCTGTTTGCACATGTATTTTTGTTATGTTAATTAATGGTGAGCTAAACTAATAGGTTTAACGTGAAAAGCACTGGCTCTTTAAATATAGGGTTTCAGTAACAACTGTGTTAATCCACCTTAAGGCAGTAAAGAAGGTTGAGGCATAGAAGGGCGGTGTTGCTGATTGTACTGTGATGATGGACTAATAGGACTAATGGGTCTTATAGGGTGTGGGGGACCTCTGCTGATGAAAGGACCACTGTTGTTCAAGAAAAATGGCACGTGTTTGCGAAATATGTAACAAAGTATATCATGCTTTAAACATATTTTATCACTTAAAGTAACATTGATAGACTTGTGTAAGGATATGAGATTTGTATTAGTGTTACTAGTCTGAGTTATATTCACCATCAGGACTGAGGCAGCCACTTCTCATGGGCTCAGCCAGTTCTGCACTATCACCTCCACATTACACAGCTGCTACACCCACAGACATAATCACTAATTAAGCCACTACTCTCTTTTCAATTACCTACTAAACCCTTGTTTTTCTCTTTTAGTTCCTTCATCTTTTGTTCCATTAATCCTTTAGTCTGTAAGCTTGTAAACTCTCAGTCTTGCAAAGTACTTTGCATAAAAGTGTCTTGAGTATGATTATCTCAAGAGCAGGGTAATCATCTCCTTTTGTGTCAGTTACATATTGTCATACCCATGTTTGATTGTAGCCGAGAACCACGGAATATGTCAGCGCTATATAAATGAGAGATAATCATAATTGGAAGCAATGGCACTTTGAATTGCCATATTTCCATAGAAGAAGGTAATCAATAGTAACCAAAACTGTAGCTCCCACTACAGTATAATAGCATATGATAGATAAATTAATAATTAAAAGTCTATATTATTATGTTTTTGTTTCTCAAAATAATATAGTTCTTCAATAGAGCATGTTGTGGAAATATAGTGATCCATTGACATTACAAAATTACTATTTTGCACAAGAAATGAGTATGGCAAAGGATAAAACTGTCTGCAAATGCAACTTTGCAACAATCTCAGGACTTTCTAATTAACTAATAGGATGTGTTAGGGCACCAGCTGAGGTATGATGCAATATAAAAATCATTTAAACCTTGCAGATTTAATGGCTTTCAGTAACTGCTGCCATTATTGCAAAGGCAACTTGCACACGGATCAACATTTTAACCTTTGCAGCACTTATATGTTTAAACCATGTGACTATTCTGTCCTTTTATTGCTGAACTACAAAAATAAGAATCAGTGAAATAGTCTGGCTTAAAAACATTTGCTTAAAAAAGTAACTTTTATCAAAATGTTTTATGCATCAGAAACAGACTGAGATGTTTTGTTCCACAGAAATCTAAAAATAATAATAATAATGAGACATTGTTACTTGTGTACTGTTTATTATTCTGCATAAGTGCTGGGTGGAAGCCAGTCATACAAATAGATAAAGAGTGCTTTGATATCCAGAGCAAACACTGAGCTACAGAAGAATGCATTTTACAGTAACCAAGTCCTACAAATTGCCCTGGGGCAAGAACTCCCCTTTCATTTTGTTTTATATACTGTTGACTTTGTACAGAACTCAACAATGGTGAATTTTGAGATTTCTGGGCAGAATAGAAATATAGATTTGATCGTAGTTGATGTACAATCACACACTGAAAATAATATCAGCCTTATTAAATTGCAGTTCCGTAAATTCTAAAGGGCTCTATTTAAGTACATAGCATATTTTTTTACAGAAGTTTTTAGTTAGTGAAGACCTTGCTTTTTGATAGAAGATCACAAACTAAAAACGTCTGTAAAAAAAATATACTATGTGCTTATATAGAGCCCTTTAGAATTTGCTGAATTTAATAAGGAAAATCATAAGGCTATTTTTTTAATTAGAGAGCTTGAGAAAATTCTGTTTTATGCCTGTGTTTTGCCCTAGACGCATGCATGATGCCTTGGTGAAGGCTGTCTGTTTGTAAGAGAGGTTTACATTTCTGTTAAGTAGAGCTTGCATCTATTGATGTATTACCTATTATATGCAATCATGCTGTTTGGGAGCCTCCATTGCAGGGGTGAGCGATTTATACCCACATGAGAAACTCAGAATGTTGTATTGGGCTGAACCATAGGCTGAACTTAATTCTTCTCAATATTATTTTTATAGCTTTGTTTTATTTTATTTTCTCAGTGCCAGGAGCAGTTTCTATAGAATGCTATCCATCCCAGTTAGTCACAACACTGCTGCTCACAAATTGCCCCCTTTTACAACTGGCAGTGTTTTTTTTGTCCAAGACACAAATTTGTATCCCACTGTAGCGGGCTGGACAAGGACAGCCAAAGGGCCGGATGTGGCCAAAGGGCCGCACAATGCTCAGATCTGCTCTATTGCCTTGACTGAGATGAGAGTGTTCTTGTAAACTAGTCTAGTCCTATTAAAAGCACTGGCACTTTGGATTCCAACATTCCCATTGCATAAGCTGAACTTCTTCTGCATTCAAGGTCTCCTGCCTTTATATGTAAGCAGATGAGTAGAAAAATGGTAGCTCCCACAACAGCAAAAGTACATATATTTTATTTATCCAACAAACAGGAATTGTTACAGGTTTATCAATGTTATCTTTTGTGTACTTTGGTACTTAGGGTATTGTATTTGTCACTTGTATTATGGCCCACTTCTCGGGTCCGACTGAAGCACTGATTGATCTGCCCCATTCTAGGGGCTGATCAGTCCTCATGGGGATCTTCAGTCATTAAACATTGAGAATGTTTACTTAGGATACCAAATATAAATGAGCTCTATTATCTACAAAACTAAAGCCATAACATGAAAGATGGGGCAGACACAAGGTGCTACCCAGCCAAGCGGGAGCTGCTCCCTCCCATAAACACAGTATATATGTGGTGGTGTCCTGTCAGTAAGATTGTTAGTCTGGACAACCTGCCCATTGGACTTTTTATTAGGCCACTGGTTTGCAGGTAAGGCTGCCCGGACCCTTATTCCCAATTCTTATGTTCCCTTACTTCTTTCCCTCCCAGAACTTTGACTAGTTTTGGATGAACGCACAAAGGTCCAGTGAATGACTGAATGTGAAGGGAATCAAAAATAACTAGCAAACTTAACATGTTGGTAATCAACATTGAGGTATCTAGTTTTCTGGTATAGGCCCACATAGCCAAGGCAGTACATTTCTTGGGGAAGCAAATTGCATCACGTTGCTGATACACAGATATAGAATAGTGTGTATATATATATGCCTAGATGCCATGACAATTCTTTATAAGTTTATCTGACACGTTCTTCCATTTATATATATATATATATATATATATATATATATATATAATGTAAATAATCTTCCAGATAACTGGACATTCATGGCCTCAATTGTCTCAGCCTCTATCTGTTACTTCTCCCTGTGGAGTTCCTGATGCTCCTCAGTTCTGAGCTCCTCCACTAACTCTTTGATGTCTTCATTATTGACCTCCAGGCCCATGGACTTGCCTGGAAACAATGTTCACCACTATTGGGTTAGGTTCAGGCTCCAAGCTTCTCGTAGCAACAGCTTTTGGCCACAATTTACTCCAGCTGCAGTTCACAGTCTTGCCTGTGACACAGTAAAGGATATTGAAATGGCCCTTCCAGAACGCTCTCAGTGTCAACTCAGTGTCTGAGGTCACCTAAAAAGCACCTCTGGAAGAGGATCTTGATATACAGTTTCTTAAAATTTCAGATGACCTGCTGGTCCATGGGCTGGATCAGAGGAGTTGTGTTAAGAGGCAAGAACAGGAGCATTTTTCATTATTAACAGGGCTGTCAGAGGCAGATCTTTCTCCTCCAAATATTTCTTGTCAGTGGAGCCAAAAACTTTGTTTATCCATTCGACAAAGAACTGCCTGATTACCTAGGCTTTGCTGTTGCCCCTCCACATCACACTTAACGTGCTTTTTATCATATTTTGTGATAGACTAGTAGAGGCTTAATTTTTAAATCCATACTAGCATTCTCACACACCAACAGAGTTAGCCTGTCCTTCATTGGCTTGTGCCCTGGCAATGTCTTCTCTTCTAGAGTGATGTAGGCATTTTCTTCCAACATAACCCAGTCTTGTGAGAGTTGAACACTTGTTGGGCAATAAAAGCCTAAGCCTCTACATATTCTCTGAACTTCCTGACAAAGGGTTTGGCACCTTATTTGTCGGCACTGGTTGCCTCTCCATGCCTCACCACACTGTGAATGCCAGTTTTCATTTTAAAATTCTCAAACCAACCATGACTGGCTTTACATTCTTCACTGCTTGCACCACTTGGCGTGCAATTATTTTACTATCTCACATATTAATGCCTCGGAAATACTATCACACTCTAACTGTTTTTTGTTAATCCAAATGTACAGCATTTTCTCCACTTCCTCCAATGTCTGTGAACTTTACTTAGTGATAGTCTTCACACCATTAGCCACATCAACTCCTTTAATAGCTTCCTTATTTTTAAACAATGTAGAGATCGTTGTTCTAGGCATTTTGTACTCAGCAGTGAGATCGGACACATAGCTACTTGGCTTTTATCTTTTTTTTCCGTTCTATCGTGGTTCTCACTATTTTTCTTTTCTGCTGAGTGGTATCACTAACATTTTTCGAACTGATAATATAAACACAAGCTACACTTGATTCTGGTAAACACAAGCAACACTTTGGTTCTTATAGGCACAGGCTACACTTTGGCTCTTGTAGACACAGGCTACACTTTGGTTCTTACAGGCACAGACTGCACTTTGGTTCTTACAGACACAGGCTGCACTTTGGTAATTATAGGCAAATGCCGCACTTTGATTCTTTCAGGCACAAACTGCTCTTTGGCTCTTGCACAGAGAACTGTAAGGCTTTTGTAGGCACTGAAAATGCTACACCACGGTAATTACCTTTATTTCCCTTCCTGAGAGACAGGATATATATATATATATATATATATATATATATATATATATATATATATGTGTGTGTGTCAATTTTAGGATTGAGAAGTAACTGGAATGTGGGGGCATGAACATCTGAATGGGCATAGGTTAGTATAGTACCAAAATGCACCCTATTTTTCATAGTAAATGAATAATTTGTAGTTCTACAACAGTAAAATGAAAATTTACATAAAAATATGGACAAATGTGGAAGGTTCAATTCTTCATTTCCTTGTTTAATTTTAAAATGTTGGAACTTTCTGCTTACAGCAAACTTGGCAATCAGGTCACAATTTCTGGACATTCATAGTTTTCTGAAAAAACAATCAAAGATCTAAGCGAGATAATGTGTTAGCCATATGCACTTGTCAGGATCTGCATTTTATTATAGTGATAGCTGCACACGGCTCTTTCTCATTATTCCACTGCTAGATTTATAGAGCGAGAGCTTCCTCTTCAGCTACGTCGCAATGGACAGCTCTGAGTTTAATTACATACAATTCCTGCACTAGTAACATTGTTGAAGATTTGTCAAAATTCAATATTTTCTTTTATTACTGAAATATTTCTCTCAAGCACAAAAATGCTTCTTTGAAAAGGTTGTTCCTGCAATACACAATTTAATATCCAGCAGTTTCTTCTGCAGAGGATTGTTATAGATGAGATTCTACCTTTCATTACAATTCATTTGGGAAAGGAGGGCGCTAAGGTACAAGCAACATATAGGAATCCAAACGTACAGCTGGACAAACCGGCTAAGAGGATCTTATCATTTAAAGTAGCCATGGATATTCACTTTCACTAAGCCTCAGACTGAATCCTGGCCAGTAATTCCCTGAGAAATCCTTTAAGACATGGCGTTAGAGATCATGCTCTAAAGATATAAAACGTAGGCAAACATTATTCAAAATTGTGTATAATATATATATATATATATATATATACACACAGAACCTTGCATAAGGATTCACGCCCCTTGACTTTTTACCTTGTTTATTACATTACAACCTTAAGTTCAATGTTTTGTTAATCTGAATTTTGTGTGATGGATCAGAACACAATAGTCTAAGTTGGTGAAGTGAAATGAGAAAAATATTTACATAAAACAATTTTTTAGAAATAGAAAACAGAAAATGGTCATGTGCGTATGTATTCACCCCCTTTGTTATGAATCCTATAAAAAGCTCTGGTGCAACCAATTACCTTCAGAAGTCACATAATTAGTGAAATTATGTCCACCTGTGTGCAATCTAAGTGTCACGTGATCTGTCATTACATACACACACCTTTTTTGAAAGGCCACAGAGGCTGCAACACCTAAACAAGAGGCACCACTAACCAAACACTGCTATTAAGACCAAGGAACTCTCCAAATAAGTAAGGGACATTGTTGTTGAGAAGTACAATCAGGGTTAGGTTATAAAAAAATATCCAAATATTTGATGATCCCCAGGAGCACCATCAAATCTATCACAACCAAATGGAAAGAACATGGCACAACAGCAAACCTGCCAAGAGACAGCCGCCCACCAAAACTCATGGACAAGGAGGGTATTAATCAGAGAGGCAGCAGAGAGACCTAAGGTAACCCTGGAGGAGCTGCAGAGTTCCACAGTAGAGACTGGAGTATCTGTATATAGGATGACAATAAGCCGTACGCTCCATAGAGTTGGGCTTTATGGCAGAGTGGCCAGAAGAAAGCCATTACTTTAGGCAACAACAAAAAATGGCACGTTTTGAGTTTGTTAAAAGGCATGAGGGAGACTCCCAAAGTGTATGGAGGAAGGTGCTCTGGTCTGATGAGACTAAAATTAAACTTTTCGGCCATCAAAGAAAACGCTATGTGTGGCGCAAACCCAACACATCACATCACCCAAAGAACACCATCCCCACAGTGAAACATGGTGGTGGCAGCATCATGCTGTGGGGATTTTTTTCAGCAGCCGGAAATGGGAAACTGGTCAGAGCTGAGGGAAAGATGGATGGTGCTAAATACAGGGATATTCTTGAGCAAAACCTGTACCACTCTGTGCGTGATTTGAGGCTAGGACGGAGGTTCACCTTCTAGCAGGACAATGACCCCAAACACACTGCTAAAGCATCACTTGAGTGGTATAAGGGGAAACATGTAAATGTGTTGGAATGGCCTAGTCAAAGCCCAGACCTCAATCCAATAGGAAATCTGTGGTCAGACTTAAAGATTTCTGTTCACAAGCGCAAACCATCCAATTTGAAGGAGCTGGAGCAGTTTTGCAAGGAGGGATGGGCACGGAGGGATGAGTAAGATGTGGCAAGCTCATAGAGACTAATCCAAAGCGACTTGGAGCTGTGATTTCCGCAAAAGATGGCTCTACAAAGTATTGACTTTAGGGGGGTGAATAGTTATGCACATAGAGAGTTTTTCTGTTATTTTGTCCTATTTGTTGTTTGCTTCACAATAAAAAAAAAAAAAAAACATCTTTAAAGTTGTGGGCATATTCTGTAAATTAACTGATGCAAATCCTCAAACAATCCATGTTAATTCCAGGTTGTGAGGTAACAAAACACGAAAAATGCTACGGGGGTGAATACTTTTGCAAAGCACTGTACACAGTATCTCACAAAAGTGAGTCCAACCCTCACATTTTTGTAAATATTTTAATATATTTTTTAATGTGAAAACACTGAAGAGATGGCACTCTGCTACAATGTAAAGTAGTAAGTGTACAGCCTGTATAACAGAGTAAATTTGCTGTCCCCTCAAAATAACTCAACACACAGCCATTAATGTCTAAACCGTTGGCAACAAAAGTGAGTACACCCCTAAGTGGAAATGTCCAAATTGGGCCCAAAGTGTCAATTATTTTTGTGGCCACCATTATTTTCCAGCACTGCCTTAACCCTCATGGTCATGGAGTTCACCAGAGCTTCACAGGTTGCCACTGGAGTCCTCTTCCACTCCTCCATGATGACATCACAGAGCTGGTGGATGTTAGAGACCTTGCACTCCCCCACCTTCGTTTTGACGATGACCCACTGATGCTCAATAGGGTTTAGGTCTGGTGACATGCTTGGCCAGTCCATCACCTTTCCCTCCAGCTTCTTTAGCAAGGCAGTGGTCGTCTTGGAGGTGTGTTTGGGGTTGTTATGTTGAAATACTGCCCAGCGGCCCAGTCTACGAAAGAAGGGGATCATGCTCTGCTTCAGTATGTCACAGTACATGTTGGCATTCATGGTTCCCTCAATGAACTGTAGCTCCCCAGTGCCGGCAGCACTCAAAAATAGAGCTTTTAAGCACTCGTTAAAGGTATATCCAAGTTTCCCTGTTTTTACCTTTTTGTAATCTAACATATTCTGCTTATATCAGAATAAAAAATAAAAGTGTTTATCCACACCCCCCGAACTGCTTACATGGGCATCTGGTACCTACCAATAGTAACACTGCAATTGGGTACTGTTTTTAAACCCTATAATAACCTTCAAATCATCAGCCGCACAATGCAGAGATCCACAGAGCAATGTCTGACTCCTCCTTACTACACATCCCATGATGCTTTGCTGCACAAACTGTCATCACAGATTGAAACAATGTATTAGCTGCCTGTGATTGGCCAAAACTAATTATGAATTTTATGCTAAATTTAGCAGGGATTTCCAGGGGTGTTAACTCTCAAAATCAACTGCTTCCAAGTGCAAGAGATGTATCAAACTTTATGGTAAGTTTAATAATGTTTATTTTGGATTTTTTCATTCATGCAAAAATTTTCATACACTAATTCTCCTCTATCAGATGCACTCATAATCGAGGAAACCTAAATATGCTGTTAAAATTATGTTTAAATATGAAATGTCCCTTAAATAGCGAGATACATTTTACCTGGATTAGAAACCTGGAATGAAAGAGAGGAAGGGTGAACTCTGATAAGAACTCTATTAAGTTCTGTTGGAACTGGCGATCTAAATAGTACACTTGACAACAAAAGTAAATAGTAGGATAACGATCCCTTACAATCTACAGGCAGACTGGCCTAATACTAGTTAGGCTAATGACTGAATATAACATTTTTGTATGCTTTTATGACTCAGAAGTATGGTAATGTTCTAGTTTAATGCTTTTTTAAACATAAAAAAGCAGTTAAAAGCATTTAAAATGGTCACAAATTAGATCAATCTTGCATACTCAGTAGAGGTAAGTACAATGATAACCTTATGGGTAAGCACAACCAGAGACATAAGGATGAGATGTGCCTGGGGTGCTGCGGTCCATAGGTTCACAGAGAGTTGGGCATGACTGAATGACTTAACAACAAAGTTCAATGAACCTAACATAAATGTTCTTTACATGTGAGGAAATAAAAAAACATCTGTAGTCAACAACTAAATAAATATGGAGAAATGAGCAGCAGTTCAGTGAAAACAACATGTTAAAAAAAAACACCCTTGTATTTAATGTTGCTCTATTGCAGCTGACATTTGCTTTTATTTCTAACAGGATTATGCACATGGGGAGAATGGGAGGGACTATGGATTTAGATCAAGACTACATTCAATTCTGCTGACAGACTGCAATTTATGAGGCAAATAAAAGGGCAGGTATCAGTAGGATAACTATCCCCCTCGTGCTACAGACCAAGATGAAAATGTCAACATCACAAGCAGAGTTAACTACATGTTTCTATAAAAATGTGTTTATACCCATAGCTGGCAGCAACGTTAGTGTGTTCATCATAAAGTTGTAATTTGAGGTGTGCCAGGCATTATAGCAATTGAGTTATGAAGCCCCATGTAAAACTTCCCTTTCTGGATCGCTACCTTGTTCTGGTGAAGGGGCTTGTGTAGTCAAGATGAGTAGATCATAGCAGAGAGGTCAGACAAATTGTGATCCACTGGAGAAGGAACTGGCAACACACTCCAGTATCTTTGCCAAGATAACTTTATGGATAAGCATGACCAGAGCCTTAATGAGAGATATGACTGGTGTGAAGTGGTCCATCGGTCATGGAGAATCAGACAAGACTGAATGACTAAACAACAAGTGTAAAACTTAGCATCTGTCTCTACTGTCTGTACCTGGAACAGCTAATAAATGGCCTCCTGACTTTGATCCAAAAGCAGTTTGCACAGTAATGTTAATAACCTGCTATTTTGAATGCATCGTAGAACCTCAGCAACCTTTTGAATGAGCAAGAACTGAAAATTGTTGAAATTTTATTTTAAACACATTTATTTTTGTTGCTTTCCCTTTGTTGTTCATTTTAGGCAGGCACAGAAGTATCAAGCAAAGTCCCAAAACTATTTTCAGAGATAAAATAACATAAAAGTGGTTCTAATTTCTGTTTGAAGTTCAAGAAGCTGATGAAGAGTAACGTATAGACAGACGTAAGCTTGTCCCCCCAGCATGGGAGCTTTCATCCCCCATGCAACGTATTAGGCCTGCACTCAGTGTGCAGCAAAATCTATCAGATATAAAGGGGCTTCAGGCATCTGGCATGTGAGCTTCCTTATACAGTAACTAATGAAATATTAATATATATATATATATATATATATACATACATTTATAATATGGTGGGCAAAAGAGCAATAGAAGCCCTCCACCGTACAGTAGTACAGTAAATAAAAAGTACATCCGTGTTCACATGTGAACGTCTAAAACTAGTTAAAAAAACCTGCTTCCAGCTCAGAGTTCTGGGAAAAACAGTTATTTCACTGCATTCTGGGAAGCTGAGCCGGGACGTGCAAATGTGCCTACAAATGCCTCGCTCTTCAATCCCTAGCCATTATCAAACATGGCTTCCTTTAAGCTTATGCATGCTGTATATATATATATATATATATATACTGTATGTATATGTATATATATGTCCTATATCACATATATAATTGTGAGCGTACGGGCAGTTGCTCATGCTTGCGGGCTCGCAAAGCGAGGGCCGCGGGCAAGGGCCTCAGTTGCTGGGATGGAGCAGCCACCTCCTCCCCACAATGCCCCGGTTTGGGTTCCGGAGGGGGAGCCAGACGCCGCCACTGCCACTAGCCGAACCCACCAGACGCCGCCACTGCCAGTAGCCGCACCATCCCGGGGCCCGGCAATCCAGTTGTTGGGATGGAGCAGCCACCTCCTCCCCACAATGCCCCGCGCAGGGCCGCCCAGTCCCCGGTTGGGGTTCCGGAGGGGGAGCCAGACGCCGCCACTGCCAGTAGCCGCACCATCCCGGAGCCCGGCAATCCCGCGGGAATGTGGTGAGAGCGCGGGTAGTGGCGGAGGTTCAGCCCACGCACGGAGCTCCGAGCTCTGATCAGTGCGGATACCTTGGGGAGGCGGGGCTAGGCCGGCCTGGGGAACAGGAAACACTGTGGATCCGCGGACTGGAGCAGGCCTCAGAGCTGGAGGAGCCGGGCCTGGGTAGCTGACTGTGAGTGACAGGGAGATAATGTGGTCTGAGGAACATGTGCAATCACTGAGAGCTGCCATATAAACTAATTATACACTGATCATTAACACCATGTGTATGCATATAATGTGTGTGTGTGTATAGATATTGTGTGTGTGTGTATGTATAATGTGTGTGTGTATATATATATATATATATGTATATAATGTGTGTGTGTGTATTGTTTGTGTATATATAATGTGTGTGTACATTGTGTGTGTATATATAATGTGTGTGTATATTGTGTGTGTATCAACTGCGGCCCTCGCGAAGCAACTGCAACTCTCGCAAACTTTACGTCGCAACGCAAACAACATACGAGACACGTTAACACACATTACGGACTCGCAAAAATCGGCCGCAACCCGCGGACATGAAAAAATGAAAAACACAATAAATACACACAACACATACATAAAAAGCTTACCTACAGCAAGAGGGAGCATCCAGGACGTCAAAAAATGAAGTTACACTTTCATTTAACTCATAATAAAAGAGTTTAGACACTAAAAAATTCTCTAAGCGAGAGAAAAAATGGCCGACGAACAAAACGAAAACGAGGCTACAGCACTCTAAACACGCAAAACACCACAAGAAACACGCAAAACACCACAAAACACCTACGGATGTTCCACTACAGACGCATACCACACATTAGCCGGCATTTTAGAACAATGCGGAACTACACCACTATGCTAACGGTTTCATCTCGCGCACGCACAGTATTACACTGCACAAATTCACCACGCTTACACAGCAGCTCCACACCACTAATGCTGCAGCAACATCAAAACAGATTGCAGCTCTTCAACAATGCTTCAAAATAGGTAAAGTATATTCATTTATTAATTTGTATTATATATTTCAGTAGTACACACAAAACAACATTAGCTACCTTACAATTCCATTGCCGTCATTTTTTGACGGGCAATTCGCTAGTATATTATATTATACTAGCGACTTGCCTGTCAAAAATGATGGGGCAATAAAATTGAAAGGCAGGTAATGCTGTTTGCCACAGACAGTAAGTGTTTTAGTCGTCTGAGATCCTTCGGCGCTTATTGCGAGCCTCGAGCTGAGTGCCTTTGGTGCTCATTGAGCGCCTCTCGGTTGGTGTCTCTCCTATGGTGTAGTTTGTGTCCTATGAGTTCCGTTGGCGCTCCTTGTGAGGCGCGCTGTGAAAGGCTTTGTGGTTTATTGCGATAATGTGTTGTTGTTTTTTTTGTGTATATGTATTTTTTCTTGATCATTAATTAATTAATGAAATGATAAATGAATATACTTTACCTATTTGTAATTAATATATGCAGCAAGCAATGTGCTAAAGAGCTGACAATCTGTTTTGATGTTGCTGCAGCATCCAATGTAGATTTGCAGTGTTGTTGAGCTGAGGTGTAAGTGTCAGCAATGTGTGCAGTGTGTAGTGTAAATAGGCTGCGTGCGCGAGGGGAAGCCGTTAGTGTAGCTGTGTACTTCAGCATTCTGTAAGTTAGTGTTGTAAAATGGCGGCGATTGTGTATGTGGTACCCGGGTGTGGATGATTTAGCGTCCTTGCTAAATGTGTATCTTGTACCTTGTACGGGTTTTTGTAAAAGTCCTATGTGTTTGGCTGTGTTTTGCGGCTTTAGGGTCGTGTAGCCTCGTTTTCGGGTTTTTTCGGCTGCCATTTTTTCTCTCGCTTAGGGGATTTTCGAGTGTCTAAACTTGGTAAATTGGACTTAAATTGAGGTGTAACCTCACTTCCAGACGTTTATTTAGTGTTTTTTTAAATGTTTTCCGCTGTGCGCGGTTTGGCCGTTAAGGTCATATTTTTGCGAGTTCGTAATTTATTTTCTAAGTCCTGCGGCTCGGATTTTTTTGTGTAAGTCCGTATTTAGTCATTGCCTGTTAGAGTTGTTTTTTCAAAGTCCCGCTTCTGTGGGTGTTTGTAACCGCTTGTGAGGCGCCGTAGAGCCTCCGCCTCCGCAAATGGGGCCCCTCGCTTTGCGAGGGTCCGCATTTGCGGACCCTCAATGAGCCTACGGCTCATTGCAGCCAACGTTGGAGCCTCCACCTTCCACATATGCGGCCCCACACTTCGCGAGGGTCCGCATTTGCGGCCCAAACTGCGTCAGTTGGTTGTTAAAATAGGATTTGTCTAACACCAAATTGCTTTGGACAATGCATTTAAAAAGTAGTTCCTGAGGCAAAATATTTATTTGGATTATATACAGTGAGGGAAAAATATTGAAGACATTTTTGTATTTCTCCTTTAAGGAAAAAGAGCAGTATTTACATCAACACATTGCAATTCAGAACATGTGGTTCTCTCTAGTTGTGATAAGTTAAAGTCCATTTAAAATACCTCCTTCCTGTTGGAGGGTTAATTAAACCGTTCTCTGTGTACCAATTGAGAGCTGTAACAAGCTGCCTGAAACAATGTGTACACTGCAGCCCCAAAATGTGAATAAAATACTTGAAATACTTGTTTTCCACACCCCTATAGGCACCTGGTACTAACCAATAGAAACACTGCATTCAAGTACGTTTTTAACCCTATTTCAACCTTCAAGGCAAAGCAGCACAGTGCAGGTATCCAGAGCAACAAAGCTCAAAGCTGCTTCTTGTTGTGGGAACAAAAAAAAAAAAAAGACTGAGACACTGATCCCTAGACATTTTAATAGTTGTAGCTGCCTCTGATTGTCCAAAACAACTAATGAATTGTATGTTAATTTAGCTAGGGGTTTCAGGGACATTCCTTCTCAAAATCAACTGCCAGAAAACTGAAGACATTTGCAAATTCTAGAGTAAGTTTATTAATTTTTATTTTGGGATTTTTTTTCACGCAAAAACTGTTTTCATACACTACTGATTCTCCTCTATCAGATAAATTCATATTCCCGGTAACCTCTATACCATTAATTAAGTGACTTGGTGTCTTATTCCTAAGAAAATATTATAATGAGGAACATATTATGGGTGCAGTAAAGAGAGTCACAAACTAAATCTAGATTCTGATTGCAATAACTGTGAGAACATATTTATAACTGACCACCTGTGTTTCTCTGAAAAAAAAATTCTTACATTTCACTAATTCTTCTCAATATTGAATCATTCTGCTCTTGCTTGAACTATTCCCATTTAGCAGTATGATTTTTTTTCTTTCC
Source organism: Discoglossus pictus (assembly GCA_027410445.1). Taxonomy (NCBI): domain Eukaryota; kingdom Metazoa; phylum Chordata; class Amphibia; order Anura; family Alytidae; genus Discoglossus; species Discoglossus pictus. The sequence goes on along the minus strand of CM050165.1, from coordinate 340,743,834 downwards.
ATTTGAAGCTCCAAATAAATTATACATCCCATAACGGTAAAGATCAGTCTAACACATATTAAACACCAAAAACAGCCTAATTATAATTATGCTGTTTCCGGTGTTTATTCTGCAAAGTTCACATTTTTTCCATAAAAATAATTATTCTTATGAAATGGAAAAATTGTGAAGTTTGCGGAATGAGTCACTATTGAAAAAAAGAAAATAGTATGTATCCCTATGAACTAATGAGACGCTATGCTATCCTTTTTGCTTTTGATTATTTTAATAATTAACATGAATAAGTTATCACAATCCATCAAGGGGCAATGTCTCCATGTAGGTGCATAATGTGCCCGTCACAAAGACAGAACACGCAGTGATCAGACCATGAGCTCTGTATCAATCACACACTGTACTGAAGGGATTAGCTCAGAAAACAACCATGAGACACAAATACACTGGTAATGTACCATCTATTAAGATTAGGAATAGTCTGCTTTAAGAAAAAAAATAAGTAAGACATTTAACATTAAAGGGTCATAGTAGTGGTCACAATGTAGGTTTCATTTGTTAATTTAGTAACAGATAAACAATAAAATCGGTTTCCCTGGTGGTCCAATGGTTAGGATTGGGTGCTTTCACTGCTGCAACATGGGTTCAACTCCAGTCAGGGAACCGAGAGGTGAATCCATTCAGGGTTGAGCCTGGCTAGTACTTGGAATACCAGGAGCTGCATGCTGTGGCCCATCGGAGAAAAACTGGCAACCCACTCAAGTATCTCTGCTATGAATACCAAGTGGATCAGCAAGGTGTGTTGCGGTCCATGAGGTCATGGACGGTCGGACATGACTGAGCATCACACACACACAACCAATAAAATCAGTATTTAAATAAATAAATTCAGTGCCACTTTTATAATGTACACATTGTAATAATGTACGCACTGTAACTTCCAGCTGCTAATGTTCTCCCCACCCCATATTAGGTGTTGGAAAATCTGGCCAAGTTTTCCTATTTTTTGTTTGTTTTGATGGTTTAGGCGTGCATACAGTAGCCACTGCAAGGAAGTAGACCGATAACAGGACAGCCGTCTGGGCAGATGCTCTCCAACCCCCCAGCTATATATATATATATATATATATATATATATTTTTTTTTTTATACAAATACTGATTTTTGTTATTAATTATTTATTAAATAAACCAGAACCTTTTGACCTTTTGTATGAACACTACAGTGGTCCTTTAAAATTAGGTTCAACATTCTGTACAATAATTAATGCAATCAGAGTACAAGGCAGACCAGAATCTTAGATTTTTAGGTAACTAAAATGAACAGAACACTGCAAGGTCACAACAAATTTAACTGGATAAAATAAACAAAATATGAAAAATCCATAGTGATTTAAACAAATCACTTCTGTGCCTTGTCCATAGGTGACCATTACAATCACTTGTATCAGATCATTCTTTATGCCACCTTCTAAAGCATGATCTCAAACTGGTTATTATGATATGCTAATCTGTACAAATATATAAGTATCAATGAATATGAATTATACTCTTTAAAACTGTAAAGTCATGTATCTAAATATCAATAAGGTCAAGTTAAAGGAAAGTTTACATATAAATCAATGAGATCACTTTGATGATACCTCTGCACTATGGCTGATCAGCACTCTCCTATGCTGTCTGTTGGAGGCTCCAGCAAAGCAACAAAGGCAGTGGTGCTGGAACTAGGGTTATGGAACATGCATTACTGCTTAACCTCAAAATGACAGCCAGAGTAGAAATGATTATTTATTACTATAATGCACTATAAATATGTGGCTCACAATATTTATTTTTGCTTAACAGTCTTCATAGAATGGGCTGCAGTAATGAATAATATAACACTTGAGAAATAAAAGCCATACTTGCACTCTCTTCAACAGAACTTGAAGAGGGAGATCTTGAATAAGATGAGCTCCAAAAGGTAAAATCATTATTATTATTATTAACCTTTAATTGTAATGCGTGGACATATCCCGTAGCGCTGAACAGGGTGAATACAAGTGAAGATTAAAAACTTACAAGCTAACAATCTAGAGGGTATGGGCGAGGTATAGAAAAGTGAGGTACAATATATTGTGAATATAACGGCTGAAGATTAGTTTTTAGTGAGGTTTTTAAGGATTTGAGGTAAGAAGATAGTCTAATGGAGCAAGGCAAGAATAGGGGCAGCACAAGAAAAGTCCTGAAGGCGGGAATGAGAGGAGGTGATAAAAGAGGAGGAAAGAAGAAGGTCAGTAGCAGAGCAAAAAGGACGATTGGGAGAGTATTTAGAGACAAGAGCAGAGATATAAGAGGGTGCATTATTGTTGATGATACGTTCAAGCAATTTAGAAACAACAGGAAGTAGAGAAACAGGCTAGTAATTAGACAGAGAAGCTAGATCAGAATGCCAAGAGATGGGTATGTCCCTAGGGGGATCCGTGTGACGATGAGCTTTAAATTGTCTTTAATTGTCCATATACACTTATAAATGTTTATCAAAAATAATTTTAGAGAAATAGCCAACCAGATCTTGGTTTTCCAATCATGTTACATTATAGTTAAACCTACTTGAAAAATTTAGAGAATACATGATTGCACAACTCACACTCAAAAAGGAAGATTCTTCTGAAAATACCGTATTTTTCGCCGTATAAGACGCACTTTTTCTTCCCCAAAACTGGGGGAGGAAAGTTGGTGCGTCTTATACGGCGAATATACCTTTTCAAACTGCCTCTGTCCTCTTGATTTCACCCCAGCGCTTCCTACCAGCATCGCGTCGGCCGGTGCGTCCTAGTGATGTCACACACGCAACGCTGCAGTACACGAGGAGTGCTGGTAGGAAGCGCTGGGGTGAGATCAAGATGGCAGAGATCAGAAGAAAGGTGAGGATCAGGACGGTCAGGGAGGGTCAGGGAGGATCAGGAGGGTCAGGGAGGGTCAAGGAGGGTCAAGGGCTCCCAAATGCTGCAGTATATGGATATGTATGTGTGTGTGTGTGTATGTGTGTGTATGTGTGTGTATATATGTATGTATGTGTATGTATATTTATGTGTGTATGTATATGTATGTATGTATATCTATATATATATATATATATATATATATATAATTTGTGTGTAATGTAGGTGTGTATCTGTGTGTAAAGTGTATTTGTGTTTGATTCAGATTTTTTTTTTCTTGTTTTCCTCCTCTAAAAACTAGGTGCGTCTTATCTGCCGGTGCGTCTTATAGGGCGAAAAATACGGTACATATTTGTTTGAAATATGCTTGTGTCATATTTTCAAATACAATATTTAGATGCAACAAAAATTGAGTTTCCATGGGAATTCAAGAAAATGTGTTCTAGCTATAATAGAGCAGATGTTCAAAAGTAGAATCCCTAAACCAATTCTTGGCCAAATGTTAAAATTCTGGGGCAATTTAAGAAATTCTATTTGAGTCACATGAATTATGCTTGCCCCATCTAGCTTGCCATATCTACTCATAAATGGTTTTGTGCTTAACCCTCAAATATGACCATAAATTGTTCATTTTGTCTTTCTCTTGCTTGATATGGAGAAATTGTTTCACTTGGCAGATGTGTTAAAATGTTGGCTTTTTTGGTATATTATACAAAGGATTATGGTCCGATATATTATGTTGCGCATGTGCAGTTGCTACCTAATTGCGCATGCGCAATTTAAAGTCCCACATGCGTAGTTCATAGGAATGCGCACATGCACAGTGTAGGAGGTAGTTGACAGTTGGTATAGGCGATACAGAATGCAGTTGGTGCGCTTTTCAGTGTGCAGTGTGCCAATTTCCAAAAAAAAGAAAAATGTGTAAAATTTACAAGCATACACAAGTGAGGGGGGATAAGAGAGAGAAGGAAAGAGACATACATGTGAAAAAAAATATAGGGAAGGAAATGAGAGAGAAGGAAAGAGACAAAGTTGTGAACAAAAATATTTACAGGAACATACATGTAATGATATAGAGAGATAGCAGTTATATAGTACTCACTATAATCCTCTATAATAAGTGGGAGATGGTGAGTAACGCCAGCGTGATGCATTCTGCGCAGGCGCAATCAGGTGTTACTATTGTGGAATCGGTGTAAATGTGCATGTGTGACGAATTTGGGGTTAGAAGAAGTGTCAAAGAAAAATAAATGTAATTAAATTGGAAAGATAATAGATTGATACATTTTAATGTTTAAAGGTATTTATTACATTATTATATAAATAGTATAAACTACATATCTTATACTGTAGTTTGCAATATGCAAGAAAAATTATCATGCATTGTAACTAACTATATTGCTGTTTAGTAAAAAAATAAATATATATATATATATATATATATATATATATATATATTAGTTGAATAATCAGAGTATTGCAGTGAATAGTTATACATTTTTTATTGGACAAACGTATTTATAAAGCGACAAGCTTTCGAGAGATAATGCCTCTTTTTATCAAGTCAAAAAGCGATACTGATACAAGTATGAACTAAAAACAGCAAAGAGAAAGAGATGGTGGGGGGGGGGGGGGGGGATTGGAAAAACAAGAAAGACAAAATTCATTGGCCAGAGTTAAGTGAGAAAGAGACCAGCATTTTGAATAATGTCCTGATAGGTCAGTAAGTCTATAGATCAGGTTGTAGATAAAAGCACAGCAGAGTAAAATAAAGAGCAATAAATTGCAGCAAAGCATGTAGCTTACAAAAACAGTAATAGAAGGGGGGGAGGTAAGTGGAATGTGTTAGCTATAAGACATTAAGATAGTGGGCCAGAAAGCCTAAATCGATGTTAATGCCCAAATCCTTTGTATAAAAAGATTGAATCATTTTTAATTTAAAAGTTTTCTGCTGTTGGATAGTTCTGAAATTCCCTCTGAGTACTTTTATTTTGAGGTTCTGGATGCAGTGATTCTCCTGGGTGAAATGGTGTCCAACTGGAGTACAATAGCGGTCTTCATGGTGCTTCGGTGAAGGTTCATTCGCATGTGTAGTTTCTGGCTGGTTTCCCCAATGTAGCACCCCCTTTCACATAAGGTACATTGTATAATATACACTACATTTGATGATGTACATGAATATGAGCCTCTGATGTTGTGAGTCTTGCTGTTGTGCGTGCATGTATCCTCTTTGCAGATGTGTTGGTGTAGTTTGCAGCAACTTTTATTGCAGGGTTTGGTGCCATTTTCTCTGTTATGCTTTTCATTTGGCAATCTTCTGTTCACCAATGTTTGTCTTAAATTTGGTGCCTAAATGCAAGAATGAGGGGTTTGGGGAATATATGTTTCAATTCTGTGTCCTCTGTGAGTTGTGGTTGTAAATCCTTAAATATTTTGCGTATTCCTTCTAGAACCAGATGGTATGTGGTTACCAGAGGTGTACGTGAAGTTGTTTCTTTGGTTTTGTATTGCAACAGGTGTTCCCGGGGTGTTCTGACGGCAGAGGATACTTTCTGAGTGATAACCCTTCTGTCTGAAGAAGGCAGAAAGTGTTTTAAAGGGTTTATCACGGTCCTCTGTGTTTGAACATATGCGGTGGTATCTGATGGCTTGACTATGAATTATCCCTTGTTTAGTGTGGGAGGGGTGGAAGCTAGAGTTGTGGAGGTAACTACATCTGTCTGTAGGTTTCCTATAGACAGATGAATTCAGTTTGCCATTGGTAATGGAAATGGTGGTATCTAGAAAGTTAACCTGTTCTGTGGAGTAATGCATTTTAAATTGAATGGAGGGGTGAAAGGTATTGAACGAATTTTGGAAGTCTTTGAGTTTTCCTTCTTCTTCTTTCCATATGATGTTTGTGGACATATGTGGACAGGAATCTCTTTTCCAGGTCGGCCATAAATAGGTTAGCATATTGTGGTGACATTTTTGTGCCTATTGTGGTCCCCATTATTTTTAGGTAAACATGTTGGTTGAAGGTGAACTAGTTGTGGGTCAGGATGTATTAGTTTGACAATAGTATCAGGGTTATATTTGTGATTCTGATTGTGTGTAAAAAAAAACTTCATGCATGCCTCAGTGCCATCTTTATGTGGGATGTTGCTGTAAAGGGATTCAACATCCATGGTTACAAGTAGTGTGTTGGCAGGTAGGCCCTCAATCTGACTGAGTTTGTTAAGAAAGTCAGTGGTGTCCTGTATATATCTGTCAGTGTTTATAACTAGTGGTTTAAGGAAGTTTTCAACCAAGACCAGATAACCGTTCAGTCAGTGTGTCCATACCTGTAATAATAGGTCTCCCTGGGTTGCCTGGCTTGTTGATCTTTGGCAGCATGTAGAAAGTCCCAGTTGTAGGATGGGTGGGTATGAGCTGCTCCAAATCTTGTTGCACATTCTTAGGGAACGTTTGAATGAGTTTTCTTAGTTGGATGGTGTATTCCTCAGTAGGGTCCTGGTTCAATTTTTTGTAGTAGGTATTGTCTGTTTCCTTCTTGTATGTAGTCCTCTGTGTTTATGATCACAACTGCGCCACCTTTGTCTGCTGGTTTAATGGTGATGTTAGGGTTTGATTTTAAGCTTGTTATGGCAGCTCTTTCTAATGGAGAGAGATTGTATAAGTCTCTTTTCTGTTGGGATGTTATTAAGGATGTAGTTGTCAGGCGAAAGCTTTCTTTGTAACTGTCCAGTTTAGGGTATCGTCCAGATGGGATATATATATATATATTTGTTGTTATATCCAAATAAAAGCTGGATGTGAAAAAAAATAAAAATGTTGATTCATTCAATATTATATTCCATATATTTTATGACGTCATTTTATGACGGGCAAGTTACTAGTTTGTAATAACGAATGGAACTCAGCTGAGGGGATCCTTATTTTCTTTTGCTTTGGTGATGAAGACCCTTGTGAAGATCTTTTCATTCTCCCCAGACATAAAAGACGTTTTAATGTAATGATGCAAATATTACATTGATCTGCACCATGACTTTGCTGCTAAAAAAATGGACTCTGGGGAGGTCTCCTTCTATTAACTTATTAAAGGCATATCTAAGTTTACTGATCTGATAGAGGAGAATCAGTAGTGCATGCAAACATTTTAATACATGAAAAAATCCCAAAATAATAAATTACAAACTCACCCTGATGTTTGCTAAATCCCTTCAGTTTGCAAGCTGAGGTTTTTGTTATTTCACACCCCTGAAAATCCCTGCTAAGCTTAGTATAACATTCATATTTTGTTTTGGCCATTCAGGAGAAAGCAGAGGTTAGTGGATTCATTTGTATCATATTATGGGGTTCCTGTGTTGCAGCCTGGGTAATGTAATCTTTCTCTCTCTATTCTTGTGATCTGATTCAGCTGTGAGCTCAGACACCATCCAACCATGTAAGCAGTACTTCCTGTGGTTCTACCAGAAAGGTCAAACTCTGTACCTGGCTGCTTTCCTCAGTGTACTTGGTTATGTAAGCTCCCTGTGGGTGTGCAAAGCTGGATGTAACTTTCCTGCCTATAGCTGTGTAAGTACATTGAACTTATCTATATAACCCATATTTTTCTGATAATTACAACCTGTTTCTTACCAAAATTTTAAACCCAGGAAATGTATATGTACCTTTAAAACTTTTACAACAAATATTTTATAACTCACTACCATTGCTTCGATTTTGCTTGGCACCCACACCACCTTAATGCACCACTGTAGTCACATGTTTAAAATATACTATCTTGAAGAACTACACTTGAGGGGGAGTCTGGCATCTGAACGTTCTAGAGCATCCAGGAGCAGTAATGGGAATCTTTTTTGGTTTAAAAGGACACACCCTCTTGAGAAAGTAAAAGTTAGAGTCAGCTGGCTAATAAAAATAGATGCCTGCAGTAAAAACAAATATTTGACACAATACTTAAGAAGCAGAGGCTATATTTATTTTTATACTTTCTAAAAACAAGGACATTATCAAGCTTAGTTATTCAAAATACCATATAAAAAATTAACCAGAGGCCCTTATAAGGGAGACCCCTAGAAAAAAAATGTAATATGGTTCCCCAAATTAAAATAAAAATTTTCTTTGGCAAACTTCCAAAAAACTTAAATGCACTTTTAAGATTTAAAAATAGTATAACAAAAATGGTATAAAAATAAAGAGAGATTGCAAATATCAAACTTCCCATAATTAGCTACGTCCATTGACCTCTTTCATACAGAAGGTCTCTCTTCAGCACTCTCCCTTCTGCGAAGCAGGGGCGTTACCTTAGTTTCTGAATTATATAAAAAGAATAACTTCCTAATTTTTTTGGAGATGCAGAAGAAATTTGAGATCACAAAATTTACCTTTAATTACCTGGGGTTATAAAATCACTGGAATGAATTCGCTAACGAAAATTGAAGAACTAATCATTAAGGGAGTAAAATCACATATTATCTCCAAATGCAGTAAGATTATGGGTGAGACAGATCCCTTTATTAAAAGTATAGGAATTAAAGGATGGGAATTAGATCTCAGAATGAACCTAGAAACTGCTTGGAGGAGAATTATAAAAATGGTTAAGAAATCAGCACTTAACACGGCATTTCTGAAATAGTTTTTTAAATTAATGCACAGGTGGCACTTTACTCCTGTTAGAATGTCAAAACTTTACTCAAAAGGGGAAGTCCTATATTGGAAACAGTGTGGTATACGAGGTAATGAAGCCCATGTTTGGTGGGAGTGTAAAAAAATACACGAGATGTGGGCAGAAATATGTCAGCTATTATCTAAAGTGATTGATAAACATATTCCTTGAACCCCACAATTGGTCCTTTTTCACATGGATTTGGAGTACCTACCATACACTGATAGATATCTGATATGTCATATCCGATTAGGGGCTAAATGGCTAATGGTGAAATACTGGAACTTACCTTCAGTTCCCACAATAAAATAATGAATTAACGCCATTAGCCTTAATAGGGATCTGACATATAATTTGAATTGGTTAGTTCCTCTGAAGCAAACTTCCCACATCAATTGGAGAAATGGGATAGACATCTTATCTCTGCTAAAATTTGAAGGTAAAAAGAAAAGAAAAAAAGGTGGAACCTTCATTGTGAATGATTGTTTTATGTTATGTATGTTATTTTTAAATAGTGATATGCAATTTGATTATGTTATTTCTGTCATATATTTGAAAATAATAAAAAAAAAATTGCCTTTAAATAATTGGGTATCGACTAGTACATATTCACCAGCCTCCAGTACAGTTCGAACTGTAATAGCTGGGCAGGCTAATCAGGATTAAAATAAGGATTTTGCCATTTATTATCCACTAACTTCCAACTATTGTGTATATAAATTGCAAAGCATCCTCACTGATAAAATGTGTATGGGTACATAAATATATAGGGGACTTGGTTTAAACTTGAGGTGTTAAAGTCTCAATCCTATAAACATACAGTAACTCTATTGTTGACTCGTATAATACTTTGGTTTCCAAACTGTTTTCTCCCCCAAGGACTACTTTAAAATTTTCCATGCACTACTTAAAGGGGAACTGTCAGCTCAACAAGCTTGTTCAATCTTTGTTGTTTAGTCGCTCAATTGTGACGTTCAATCTAGAAGGGGGGTTTAATATTAAAGAACATTAAAACTGTCTATACATTGTTTTCTCAGCAGTAAATCATTCCTTGTATATTCAAAGTGCTTGTGTGGCTCCTTTATCTTAATGTGCAGCTCAGTGTGCTAATATGTGGTTCAGATTGCTTGATAATGGTGAAGGAAGGGAATCTAACTGCAAGATAACATTTGGGGATATTGGTTTGGCCACCACAGAGACAAACATATTGTAATACACATTAAGCTATCATCTAATTCATATTCCAGATCTGCTTATTTGCATAATAAGAGTGAGTATCTCTTGGATGTTTCATTTTAGAAAAAATGACTAATACAATGTATAGACCGTTTATCATTTTCTTTAACAATTAAAAAATCAACCAGTTGATTATCTATTCAAATATGTTGTTGCACTATACCATGTACAACTGTAATTTATGGGGACCACCAGAATGAAACTCACAAGAACTAATGTTCTGCGGATACAGTTTTGAACAGGGGTAGATCTACCAGTGGTGCAGGCGGTGCAATGCACCAGTGCTGTGTAATTTTAGTTATTTTTTGCATTTTAATTTATTTTTTTTGTAGTGTAAGGCCCAGGGCCCAACACCCCACCCCCCGGCCCCCTGTGCCTCCATGGCTGCACACACACTCACAGTCTGAAATGTATGTGTTTAAATATGAGCATGTCTACTGAGGCTCCAGAGAGGTCTTGGGGGTGGAGTAACAATGTGTAAGAGTCTTGGGAAGGACAATTATAAAAATAAAAATTATTGATATGATAAATAAATGATAAAACAGACATTCAGGATTTGTTATGACTTCAAAGTACCATGTGATTATTATAAGTTGGGATAACGTATCTGGTTCCATTTATAAGGGACGCTATAGGCCAATATTTCTTTTATGCAATTTTACAGAGCAAGGATTAATAATTATCAAAAGCTTCTTAGAAAGCTGATTCCCCCCAATGGCCCAATGGAGAAGGAATTGGCAATCCAGTCCAGTATCTGCCATGAAAACCAAGTGGATCAGCATGGCTGTGGAAATAAACATGTGCCTGGTGACATGAGGTCATGGACAGTCGAATATGACTAAACAACGCAAAAAAAAAATCTGTATTTGCACTTTTAGAACATAGGCACTTGACTTGGCTTATCTGCAGGAAAGTTGAGACTTAGCAGAGATTGTTATAAGATGTTGATGACCAGACCTGCATGACAGGTGATAAATTAAAGTTTGTTTTTAGTTGTTTTATGTTCTAAAACATTTTTGCTATTATTATTTCTAATTAAATATATATAGAGCACTACCTTTATGGGAAAATAATTCCATTTAAAATATTGATTGTTACAGACACAAAGTACAGCCTGAATGAATCGCACACAGATATCCAACATTTACAATAAGCATTACATTTACCTGTTAAATATTTAGTTTTATAAATTAACACAGTGCATGCAACAGCTAACAATTATATATACATATATATTCTAGCAGTTATTAGCACCTGTAGGTATTTAAACCATCTCAGAAAACCAGACCGAGCCTCAATTTTTTTTTTCCCTCTTGGAATAAGTTATTTATTCATTAACATAATTTGAATAATTCATGAATCTATTTACTGACCTCTGGGTATTGTCAGAGGTTCAGTGCATAAAGATAAGCTCAAATTGAGTTTTGCACTAATGAAAAACATTCTTATTTTTCTTGAAAAAGTGGTTTTCTTTCTTGAGTGTAAACATTATATTTCAGATCTAAAGTATTTTTCACAGGAGAAGAAATCTAATTATTTTTGGAATAATTTGCATTACAGGATATATGGGTTGTCATGAAGATTAAAAGGTAGGAGCTTGTTAAAAATGGAACTATTTGTCTTTAAGGCATTTTTTTAAATAATGGAAAAACAATAATATCCAATCTGTATTCTTCAAGGTCAGACAATTACTAAATGTAATAAAGTCATAAAAAACATTAACACCTTGGCTGCCTACTTCAAAGATAAAGAATACTGGTTACACACGAAACAAATCACTCCGTCCCACTTAAGAAAAGTGTTATCATTCCATGTAAATTAACTTTATTTTTATTAAATTCCTTATGCATTATAATAAATACATATATTTTAATTAAAGGTATATTAACACCACAACGTGCTACTGTTGTGAGTTTTATATTTATAGTATGTTTGCTATCAGCTTGTCTTATTTCCTGAGGATACTTGGCTAGAGTCTGATTGTTGCCATTGGAAATAATGAGCCAAGGGTGACCCCTTGTGGCAATTTCTGAATGGTGGGTTCTCCGTTCACTACTATGCAATTCAAAGTAGCTGGGAATTGCCACTAGAGGGCACATGAGAGTCAATTTTAAAGATGGCAGTAAGCAGCCAACCATGCATAAGCCTTTTCCATCTTTGCATGTAGAAACGAAGGGCTTTGCTAATAACTTGATAAGTATCAAGTATACACATATTTAAAAAAAAAAAAAAAATGTATATATCACTATAATAGTTGTCAGTTTCCGGAACGCTTACAATGTTGGTCACACTTTGCAAGCCTTGCGACGCGAGCCGTTGCGGCCCGTAACCACGAGGGCCGCGGGACCTGGTTCCTGCCAGTGGAGGACTCGCAATGATCGCCCCCCGACCTCGCATCACTCCTCAGTACCTGGTTCCTGTCAGTGGAGGGCTTGCGATAAGCGCCAGTGTCGCTCATCGCGAAGCCCCCCGGGCTTGCTATACCCTATCCCAACCATTTACCTGGATGTGACCCTGCCAGCAGCGCCGCACTCCGTCTTCTCTGCTGCTCACGTGGAAAGGAGACAAGAGAGAGAGAGAGGAGGTGAAACAGAGACACCAGGCAGGGAGAGGGGGAGGAGACACAAGGGGGGGGGGGAGAGTGGGAACGGAGGAACAAGAGAGGGTGAGAAGGGGAAAGGAGACACGGGGGAGGGAGATGGGGGAAAAAGGAGACACAGGGGAAAGGAGAAACAGGAGAGGGAGAGAGGGGGAAAGGAGAAACAGGAGAGGGAGGAGGGACAGGAGACACAGAAGAGGGGGAGGGGGGAAAGGAGACACAGTGGAGAGAGAGGGGGAAAGGGAGACACGGGAAAGAGAGAGCGGGGCGAGGAGACACAGGGGAGAGGGAGGGCAGGAGATAATTTTTAACGGGCAATGTGTGGCAAACAGCATTGCCTGCCTTACAATTTGACTCCCGTCATTTATGACGGGCAAGTAGCTAGTATATATATATATATATATATATATGTATATATGTGAGTGTGTGTGCATCTTTGCCTTGTTTTTTGCCTTGATCGTAACCCATGTATAGCGCTACGGAATATGTTGTAGCGTTACAAATAAACTATAATAATAATCATTTATTTGTGTGCTGATTGTAATTATCCTATACAAACGAGATTGGTTTTGGCTTCTATTCAGAAATAAAAATATATCAAATGTCTCACACTTGGCAATTCTTAAGAACATGAAACAAATTAGCTTAAAGTCTCCCAAGAGCAGTAAAGGAATGTCCAAAGCATAACATGTAATAACCCTTCACAACAATTAAGTGGGAGCTTTCCAAATTAGTTTATTGATAGTTTGTTTAAATTGCACTAATTAAAGGTACCGCTGCAGTCATATATTTAAAATGTACTATTTTGACGAACCATACTTGAAAATGTTTTAGGATTTAAAGGACCACCACACTACGAAAAAAAAAAAAAATTTGAAAACTTTAATCATGAAAAAAGTTAGTTAAAAATACAACCACTAATTTTCATTGGATAATCATTCACCCCTCTAGCATGAACACTTCTTAAAAAGCGCCGCCTCAACTGGTTGCCTTCAAAATACGAAAAATATGTTTTCATAAGAATTCACTTGTGTGTAATTATACTGCATAACTATTAGAGATTCAACACACCTGTCTTCATAACTTTAGATACACCTATCTATGAGAGTCTTTGTTTATTGAATAAACAACCCTACTCAGATTCTTCTATGACCAGGTCACCCTCTAGAATTCAACAGCCAGACAAGAAGGACACTGATCAAGAGAAGCAGCCAAGATGCCAAAGACAATCCTTAAAGACACACAACTTAACTGCGACAGGAATGGTGAGTGAGAACACATTTTAGGTACTCCACAAACCAGGGCTCTATCTTAGAGGGGGAAGGAGGAACCTATAATTGAAGTCCAGTCTTGAATATGCAACAAGACATGTAGGAGCCTCTGAAACCCTGTAGAAAGATATTATTTGGCTTTAATATCTAACATTATGTCTAACAAATGAAAAAAACATTTCCACAGTGAAGTGTGGCAGCATAATGTGGGGTTACTTTTTATTTATTGGGATTGGTATGCTTGTCACAATAGAGGGTAGAAGGTGGAAAATATAGGCAGATCCTGTCCTGGTGTACAAAAGATCTGGAACTGGGGCAGAGATGTGCATTTCCACAGAGACATTACCACCAACACAAATCAACCCAAAACATAAACAAGACTATTGTATTTTAAGAAAAATGTCACATTTGTGAGATAAGGAGCAAACTAACAACATTTACACTTCAATAAGCCATGATCAGAAGGGAGGAGGTAGAACGGGTGTGATTCTGTTAAATCATTGGATTATTTGGAAGTTGACACCTACCCTTTCCCCTACATAAGCAGGCAGTACACAGGATTTATTTGTGTAAAGCGCTACTTTACATAGTTACATAGTTACATAGTAATTAAGGTTGAAAAAAGACTTTCAGTCCATCAAGTTTAACCTGTTAAGATCTCCTCTGATCTGCAATATGCGGATTAGTTATTAATTAAATTATTGATTAAATAATTATTAATAGTATAGTATTGGAGAATGAATAAAGAGTTAGTCCATCAAGTTCAACCTTTTTAGATCTCTATTGATCTTTTTAATTTGGACTATTTATTATTATTGTTAATTGTTAATTATTGTTAATTGATCCAGAGGAAGGCAAACATAAAAAAAGATGCGTAATGTTGTTCGTGGCAAGTTAGGATTGTGAAATAGCGTAGTTTGTCTATGTGTTACATGTTCGTGAGCATTTGCTGTCATTTGTAATAGTGTATTTTGTAGCTTGTAAGTTCCTGAGTGAAAGTAGTACGCAGTTGGCAGTGTTTTGCGCGGTTCCGGGTCTTGTAGCCTTGTTTTAATTTTTTGGGGCTGACATTTTTTTCTCTTGCTTAGCCGATTTATGAGTGGCGAAACTCAGCAAAATCAATTAAAATTTGCGTTCCACCTCACTCCCAGACGTGTTTTTTGCTTTTCGCGGTTCGGCCATTTACTTCGTATTTTTCCTATCTCGGATTTTTGTTTTCGAAGTTCCGCATCTCATATTTTTTTTCTCTAAGTCCCGCGTTCGTCAAGCACTTGCAGCCTAAGGCGATCCTGCGTTTCCTAAGTGTTTGGAGGCTAAGTCCTGCGTGTTTCCTTGCCTCCACTGCTCAGCTCACGTTCCTGGGTGAAAGTGCTACGCGGTTGGCAGTGTTTTGTGCGGTCCAGGGTTGTGTAGCCTCGTTTAAATTTTTTTGGACCGACATTTTTTTTCTCGCTTAGGTGATTTTCGAGTGGGATAACTTTTTTTCTAAGTCCCGCGTTCGTCAAGTGCTTGCAGCCTAACGCAATCCAGCGTTTCCTAAGTGTTTGGAGGCTAAGTCCTGCGTGTTGACCAAGTGCTGCAAGTTTTATTGCTTTAAGGGCTCGCCTCCTAGTTCCTGGGACACCTAGCTGGGTCATACATGGAAGATATCTGTCTTCCTCCTGTATTAACAAATGTGTGAATCTCAGTAGTTTGCACTGCACACACAGACATGTCACATCTTATGTAATGCTTCTACAATCACCCACATACATCGAGTAAAACCAAGATACAAGGAAGTTTCTATGAAGTTACAACATAGCCCTCTGTACACTAGCACACAGGCAGTGCAGTAGTCACCTATACGCGGGGTCCTATTCCTCACACGTGACGCGGAAGTGTTCTGTTGGCCACATGGTGCTGCTGGACTGAGATCTGCGAGGCTCCTATAGCAGGGCCGGGGATCGTTCTGACATCGCGCACACGGAGGGGCGGCTGGAGCTGAGGAGCGGCCGGGTATACATCTAGCTGCAGTAAGGATGAGTTACTTAGCGTTATATATACACACACATTGGACCTGTAACGTCAGATCGGACTGGGTGATGGCAGAGTGATTACAACATGGGACATTTAATGTCACTAATACAGTCTTGTTATGTAGTAAGGCATACAGACTAGAGATAATAGGGGAAGATGAAGTACTTGTGTGATGATTATTATCACCGTAGTACAGACTTACAGAGAGGAGGGTATTACCTGTACACGCATCTATCTATCTATCTGTCTGTCTATCCCTTCATCTGTCTGTCTGTCTGTCTGTCTGTCTGTCTGTCTGTCTGTCTGTCTGTCTGTCTGTCTGTCTGTCTGTCTATCTGTCTGTCTATCCCTTCATCTGTCTGTCTGTCTATCTATCTATCTATCTATCTATCTATCTATCTATCTATCTATCTATCTATCTATCTATCACCATTCTCATGTTTAAGCATCTCCTTATAAGAACTGTCCCCATATTATCATTGTAGAAATAGTTTTTATGTGATAAGTCTATTTGATAAAAAAAGTAACATGAGAGGTTTCCATATGTTATAGCTTAAAACTATATGCAAGAACTATAGACTATAACAAGCACTTTTTTAATTGAATGTTATTTAAAAAAATACCGGTACATTTCTCACAGTAAACTTGTATTGATATCTTTACTTGTGAATTAGCCTGGCCACCCACTAAACCTTTGCAGCCTCTACATTGTCCTTTTACATTTCAGTGTTTTACATAAACATGACAGTGAGTTATTTGGTTGGTATCTGTTGGCAAAATCTGTGTTCCTGCTTTGTTCATTTCAAAATCAGAAGCATATAAATGAATCTGTAATTACATTATTATCATTTTTGGAGTAATAGATCATACATAATAGTAACTACAGATCTTACATTACAAGAAAGGAAAATATATTGTAATTTATGAATAGTAAAATAAGTAGAATGCCATTACACATTATAGTTCTAAAAGTTATATAACATTTTGGTTAATTTAATTTCCTCTTGGCATTTGAAAATTGAAATATTGGAAAATTATTCATATATTATTTTTTTTACTTTATGCATAAATTAATTGGCAATTAATATAAATGTACCCTCGTAATGGAGAAATAATTGGAGGATGGGCTAGCAAACTGAGGATGTGTCATGGCGTACTAATGAGAGTTGGCCTGCAGTTATGAAACATAAGATGCATATACAGTAGGTAGCAGTCACAAAAGTCTAATAAAGCTTTACTTCTATTTCTACAAGGACTACATCTCTTTAAAAGCAATCCCTACTTGCTCTTAAAGGGATATGGATGGTTTCTGGATATTACAAGGTATGTAATATACCTATGTATATATTTACTTGTATGTACTTTATTTTATTAAGAAGTGCTGGTAAACAGACATGGGCCCTCATTCAATTGCAATTTTGCCAATTGAATAGGGCTCTAAAAAAGTACATAACATATTTTTCTTAAAGAAGTTTTTAGTTAGTAAGCATCTATCCAAAAGCAAGGTTTTCACTAACTAAAAACTTATTTAAAAAAAATAAGTTATGTGCTTATTTAGACCTTTATTCAATTGGCCAAATCTCAATTGAATGAGGGCCATGGTGTGCTGTGTCTCATTCTAACCAGTCAGTGACCATCTCTTGGCAACAATCTGCAACATGACACAACACTGCACATCCCACCATACAGAGTCTGTGTCTGCATATGCTGCTAAAACAGAGCTTATAAGTAGTTTTTAATAAAATAATGTACATACAGGTAAGTAGATACACAGTTATATTAAATTGCTAGTTGAATCCAGGAACCTCTCATGTCCCTTTAAAAATTACCAGAAAATCTATCTGTCTCCTATATATAAATCCTGTTCACTAGTGCACACAGGGTTATCTCTAATATAAATGAAGTCCAATAATCAAATAGGATCTGAATTGTTATATTAGGTAGATAGGTAAATGGCAGACTGGATATCCATTTATTTTATTTTTTTACCTATCTTGATGTTTCTTTTTCAGATAAACATTTGGCAAAGATGGAGTATATGCAAGGACCTGCAACAAGCAGCCAAGGAAACATGTAAGTAGTTCTGATGCTGAACTAGTGAAAATAAGGGCTTTAAAAGAACATTCTCAACCTTTTGTGCATAGTGCATAGTACGCAAACACTGATGTCTCATATTTACAGATAACTTTTATATAAAACTAGAATTGATAAGAAACAGAATATAATTAGCAAGTTCAAAAACTGTTCTTATATACTATGCAGCTGGTGCTCTACCTGGCACTGCCATCAGCGCCACAAACATATTAGTTTTAAGTTCTGGGGCCCCTCCTGGTTTACAAGAGAAATGACAAAGTGTAGTATTTTTGTAGTAAACTTGTACAGAGAAATGTGCTGTTACATTCAGTTAACTGCACAGCATCAAAGGTTCCCAAGTTAGATAAACATATAGACTGCAATGCAAGACCAGTTCTGTACATACAGTCATTTAAGAGGTATTAAATTAAATACACTTTTTAACTTAAGTATTTTTCTATTATTCATTGTATTTCTTCAAAAGAGTTGCTTAAAATGCCTCAATGACCCTCTAAAGGACCACTATACAATGAAAAAATAAATAAACCATAATTAAGCCAGAAAAAAAAAGAAGAAATACGTTCCTGCTGTGGATGAAGCTGTGCGTGTTAAAGGGACATTCTGATTTCTGGAGAACTGTGGTTGCATCTATTGATGCAAAGTTCCTACTTCTGGGCCTGTGAAATATATTTTTTCTGTTGGCAGTTATTTGGTAGCTTTCCTCACCTCACAGACACCAGCAAATCCATCTATCTGTGTTCTCATTAAAGCTGTGAATTCAAACCTGTCTTTAGTATAATGCTAACTTTTTCTTGGCAAATGCAGGGAAAATAATCTGTGATTAGATGAGACACTCCAGTTCATATATACTGTAACAACCCTCGATTGGTTTTGGATTCTGATATTTTACTATAAGTTTACACTATCTGTTTAATTAATCTTTCTACAGTGCAGAAAAATCTAGCCAGTTATGATGTTGCTTTCATTTCAGCACCATAAGATGTGTTATAGAATCGAGTAATTTAATGTGATTATAAATAATTAGAGAGTTCCTGAAATTAAGAAATCTCATTAGCACTTTCAGTGGTGAGTAATCATAGGAGTAATTAATTAATTTTGTGAAGATGCTTGTTATGAATGATGCTAAATATAAGTTGTTTTGCAATATGATTTAGACCATTAACATTTTTCTTCTTTTTATTTAGCCTATGTTGCCAGTGTGGTATCCCAATCCCTCCTAATCCTGCGAACATGTGTGTGGCATGTTTACGGACTCAGGTAGACATTAGTGACGGGATCCCAAAGCAGGTTTCAGTCCACTTCTGCAAACAGTGTGAACGGTAAGCATCACAAATAATGGAGAATGCAGAAACTATATGGTATACAATTGATCCTGGAGCACATTGGATGAACTGGGTAACTTTCCCTGTATGCTGTGGTGTACCTGTTTCCTAGAAGGTTGTGAAACTGAAATAACATGTATTGGATGTATTTAGGAGCCAGTGGCAGAACACAATAGAGAAACACAGAAGGAGAGTGAAAGATATTATAACTATAAAAAGAGTAACATTGTTTGAAAAAGCTCTTTATAGAAAGGCCATTGGAATCATAAGAGTTGTTCAGAGATGATTTTATCTATTTCTACCTAAAATACTTTATCACAATTTGGGCACACTTGGGCCCTCATTCAATTGCAATTTTGACAATTGAATAGAGGTCTAAATAAGCACATCACATATATTTTTTAAAGAAGTGTTTAGTTATTAAGCATCTATCCAAAAGCAAGTTTTTCACTAACTAAAAACTTCTTTAAAAAATATATATTATGTGCTTATTTAGAGCCCTATTCAATTGGCAAAATCGCAATTGAATGAGGGCCTTGGTTTCCACCATCTGTTACAATATTTTGTTTGAAATATGTTAGTTGTCCTACAGAGTTTCATAATAAAGTTGCCTTTGCATGTCTAGGCTTAATGGGACTGTTAAGTCACAAGCCTGGTAGATTATGTTTATTTGTATAGAGATTCAGAGCTGCAAGAGTTAAAAATGTTATTTGATTGCATCAGTGGGCACCACCTCCGCAGACTAATAGTTTGTGGAAGCACCTTTTTGTATTTTTTATAGCAGAAAGTCTCTGCTTTCATATTGTCAGGGAATCTCCTGTGCCCAGTCATCTTTAGGTAATTCTACAGTTTTTTTTTTGTTTGTTTTTTACGGGATTGAGATTTGGGCTCTGTCTGGGACATTCCGAGACTTTGGTCTTCCTTTTTTTAAGCCATTCCTTGGTTGACTTGGATGTTTGCTTTGGGTCGTAATGTTGGAAGATTAAATTCCTTTTCATCTTGAGCTTTCTGATCGAGGCCAATAGGATTGTGCCTAAATTTCTACATATTTGGAGATAGCCATTATCTCATCTGTCAAGGCTAGAGTACCTGGAGCATGGTGCTGCCACCACCACACTTCAGTGGGTATGGTGTTCTTTGGATAATGAGCCATGATGTCTTTGAGCCTATATCTTTTAGAATAAATGCCAAAGGTTCAACCATTGTTTCATCAAACTATAACACATTTTAATACATGGTCTTGCGAGAAATGACTTCAGTCTTGCCACCCTACCCAATAGCTATTGTATGCAAAGAGAAATCGGTACCTGCAAGAAATTGCACCAGCTCCTTTTAATGTTGATGTAGGCCTCTTTTTTTTTCTCCTCTATCTGTTATCAACTTTGGAGGGTTGTTCAAAACTTTTCAGTGTCCCCCCTCCACCACCACATTGATGACATTCTTCATAGTGCTACATGGTGCATCCAATGCCTTTGCTATACTATACTTTTAACCTTTGCAACACTTGTTTTTTATTCAGATATAGTTTTAAAACCTGTTCTTTGATATGCATTATAGCAAGGCGGTTCAGTTTCTGTTCTTTTAATATAAGCTGTATATAAATATCTCTTATATCTTTATTTCTCAGTTATCTGCAGCCCCCTGGCACGTGGATGCAGTGTGCCCTGGAATCCAGAGAGCTCCTTACACTGTGTCTGAAAAAGCTGAAATCTACCTTGAGCAAGGTCAGTCAATACTCTTACTATGCATTATGCCTTGAATATTTTTCAGTTCTATACAGTAGATCAACTTTACAGTGTTACAGCATTTTAAAACCACAGATGTTGAAGTCATACCTGAGGATGATACATTTTAGTGTCAGGAGTTTAAAAAAAAACGAACAAAAAATCTACCAAAGGACGCCACAATATTTGGAGAAGACTAATTTATTATCAGAAGTGCAGTGAGTTCTCTTCAATATGTTAAATAGATTGCTTAAAATATCACTGTAGTTTTGGGAAAAAAACTACATGTTTTTTGAAGTATGTAATAAACTTTCACCATTAGTAGCTGTGTGAGACTTGAGCATAAAACTTTTCTCGAATATATTAAATTTAGCAGGCATCTGTTTGTATCATGACACATCGTGTACTACTAATTGATATGGAGCCTGAGGGAACGGATTGTCTACAGACTTGCAGTTGCATTTTGCCCTATTGTCAAGTACCCATTCATTGTGGCAGACCTTAAATATAAGTGAATAAAGATCACATCTGAATCCATGGATCCTCCTTGATATCGGCTCCTGATAGGAATAATAGCAAATGTTGGCCATTATTAAAGCGATAGAATGATTAAAAAAGGTTGTAATTATTTCTTTTAAGCCAATTTCTGCATAAGAATATTCTATAAATAGTAGTGTATGGTCCTTTAACTTCTATGTTCATTTTTTATGCTGGTGTTGCTTCCATTTGTAAAGGATAGAAAAGGTCCCCAACACAGTAGAATCATAGGAATATTTTTACACTGATTTCAGTGTATAACTACAAGTATGTGGGCAAAAGAAGCATAACTGATTTATTTATTGAATTTATATCTCATGTGAAATGTGAATAATCTATATATGTTATGTAGAATCTATTATAGTTGTTATTTTCCCTCTTACTAGAAGTTGATTTTGATATTTTAAAATATGTTATTGCTTTTAAACCAAACTGAACTTTAAATACTCAAAAACATTAATTTAAACAAACAGGAAATGCACAGAACATACATGTTTATCTCATTTGCAGACAAGTTTTTCTCCTATAGGTATATTTCTACTCATTAGCTGACGTTTGTGTATAACACACCACAAGGAGCCTATTATACCCCCATTTTATATTGAATTTCTAATAGAGACAAGTTTGTGGGAAGGGAAAAAGTCTATCTGAGAATGTAATGTTGGTGCAGCCCACAGCGAACCAATCCAAGCCCTTATATAGAATTTTAATGTCAAACAATACGGGGAGACCTACCTCCATCTAGAAGGTCTCCAGGTCCAAAATAAGTCCATGGTCCGGCCTCCTACAGAACCCCAACCAAGCTAGGCCCAGATGGGATTCATATTCTTTAAACTAAGGGGTTCCAGATGGCTTGGAATTTCGGTAAGGAGTCCGTCAGTATGTGTGCGAGTCTTAACCACAATATATTTAAATTTGCCAATGACTACCTGCACGCTAAGCATATCCATTTTCTACTGCCTTGCTACATGGCTTTTTTTTGCGAGCATCAAAAATTGCAGATTTTTATTTTGAGAGGTTGAAAAAGAGCCATATGGCGAGCCCAGCAAGTCTACTTCTATATCCTCTATTAGTGGAGAGTGAACCATTGAGGACGCTATATCAAAAACCTCTTTCCAAAGTCGTTATATAAAGGGGCAGTCCCACCAAATGTGGTAAAACAAGCCCACTCCAGAGCACCCCCTGAAACCTGCTGGGTCTGCATTGTCTTTCCACTTGTGTAGTCTTTCAGGCGTGATATATGTCCTATGTAACACTTTAATAGATGTTTCATGGATGCTATAATTATAGGACCCCTTGGATAGAGTTCTCCACGATGCAGATCATGCCTCTCTCTCCATCACATGACCCAGGTCCTCCTCCTAGTTTACATGTATTTAGCTTTTCGCTCTGGGTAGCCTGTGTTAAATATATAGCATACTCACAATGTTCTTAGACAAAGGGAACAACTCGCATATCTTACAAAACCAATTCGTCCTTGGTGGACCAAAATCTTATTTTTTTAACAATATTTGCACATCTAAATAGTTTACAAAAGGTAAAATATTCCTGACAGTCTGTCTCTTAACTCATTGAACCTTAGCAGGTTGTCTGCCCTAAACTAGGCACCCAGTCTCAGGAAACCCTTCATTTTTCACCAGAGAAGGGAATTTAACGAGAGGGTCGAGGTAAAGTTGGAATGGGGAATCAATGCGGTAAGAGTAGAAGGTGCAGGGGATAAAGCATGGGCTTTCATTTATTTTGACCTTAAATGAAAAATAGGTTTTGGTTGAAAATGAAATTACCTTTTAGTATTTTTTTTTTTTTTTTTTTAAGCAAACTTTCTTTTAACACTAAAATTCAATTTTAGACAAAAAGGTGCAAAAAATGTCAAGCCTTTACATTTGTCACAAATATGACAACATAACATAACCAGTTTTTCATGTTCTTTAAAAAATAACATAAAAAACAATGATTTTGGGGTGACAGTACCTTTTTTTTAAGATTTTTCTCAACATGTTTCATTTTTATGGTATTTGTTGTTAAGTCGTTCAGTCATGTCCGACTCTCCATGACACTATGGACCGTAGCACACCAGGCATATTTTGTGTCTGTCATGAAAACATTATGGATTAGCACACCCAAAGATACTGCAGTGGGTTGCCAGTTCCTTCTCCAGTGGACCACAATTTGTCTGACCTCTCTGCTATGACCTGCCCATCTTCGGTCACCCTACAAGGTTAGCTCACAGCTTTACAAGCCCCTTCACCATGACAAGGTAGTGATCCAGAAGGGGTGTTAATGGTATACACAGCTACTATTTGGCTAAATGCTTCACAAATATGATTTTTTTTTCTGATTCTCAGTGCTTTTAGAATATGATTCTTGAAATCCCTAAAAAACCTTTTGAATCCTGATACTGTCTTTAAATGACAGTGTATATTCTTCTTTTATGAGATGTTGTGAATGCTAGGTCAGTAAACAGAGTATTTGTTGCTTTATAGAGGCTTCCTGTGGAGCCCTGTAACCTCAGCCCGTAGGACTTCCGTGCCAGAGAAGCATCCCAAGGGTGAAAAGTTTAAGCATCTTCTATTTAAGTGCATCATGAGACGTGTAACACAATCCCGTTAGCAACCGGTTATTGTTTATATAGCTGGAGTCCAGAGTATTGAGCTTTCAGATTGGCGGCTTGCCACGTTTATAATGGAAAAATATAATTACCGAGGCATTTAGTACAGAGTAAAACTTGTCAGGATTATTTCTAAACAAAAATTTTAAGTACAATGGGAAAACTTATTTTTTTTCCTTCTTGCACCTAAAAGTGGGTATACAAAATGTTTCACTATTTTAGATTTACAAGTGCTTGCTAGCATATTATCAACGTAATTGGTATACATTTTATTGTAATAGTATTTTTTTTGTTATTCAGAAAATTGAACTCGTGGACAAGGATCTGCACAAGCATGCAGATTAGTCAAAATCAAGCGGAGATGGTGAAAAACAAATTTGTTGAAGTGCTTTTTTTATTTTATATAATGGTTTAAAACAGGTGTTTTTACATTTACAGCACCTCCACCAAATGGAATGTGTCTTTACCTTTGGTGTGTCAGCTTTGCTCTATCTCATGTCCTGTGAGAAATATGCAGGACTGGACAGGCGTAATGTAGAGTTATTTCAAATCTTTTGGGGTACTCTAGCACTAGATATCCATCTGGTCCTTGTGGAAGTCATAGAGACTGGGGAGATGGCCCTTCTTCTGCAGAAGGGCAGTACTTGCCTTGCAGCTCAAAAAGGGGTCTCTTCATCTTAAGAACTTGCTTAACAAATATAATAAGATCAGTCAAAGCCATCTTGATCAGGCTGTGCTGGCAGATTTGGTTTACCCTGATGAGTACTATGCGATCCTGCTATATGGACTGTATTTGACAGCATCCTTTTGGTCTGGGATCTACTGGTCTGTCACGCGCCTTCCAGGGTGACAGGGTGTATCATAGTTACCTCCATAGCCACTCTGGCTTTGGCCTACAATTAGTGGGCTGCATGAAAACACTGTACACCTCTGTGTTTACTTAAAATAAATTGGTCCCTAACTGCACATTGTGGTATTTAAACAAGGATACTTCAAGGATGTCCCTTGTCTGGACAGCTATATGCACTGGCCATAAAGCCTTTCCTTTGTCTATTGAGGTGTAGGATCACAGGTCAGGTGCTGAAGGAGCCAAACATTTGGATTGTCTTTTCATCTTATGCTGATGTTTTCCGTGTGTCCCAGGACCCAGTTGATCTTGAATTGGCCAAGAATTTTTTGTTCTATTCAGAGAAACTGGTCCCAATGCACAGACTGGTCCCAATGCACAGGGTTATCTACAGGTGGACACTGTCCTTAATTTTCTGGAACGATGGAGGTGTCTGGCCAAAAATTCTATCCCTTAGGGGATGGACTCTGGTGACCAATCTTAATCTCCCCAGCTATGGCACTGGCTGATCTGTCCAACCACCGGTTTTGTAGGCAGTATCCAGAGAAGATTGCTGGATATGATGAGAAGGTATTGGGTCTGCGGGTAAAGAGACAAGGTGTGCCTTTGAGGATAAGTTGGGTCTATCATTCTCTAATGTTGCCAAGCACAAATGAGTTTGGGATCTACGGATTTGTTTCACCTCACTCTCCTCATTTAGTTTTTATTTGTTAGTTTTTCAGTTCTCATATGTTTCCCAACTAACAGGAGGGGATATGACCAAATCCTACTGATTGGCTTTATGTAATGCAAGTTAGTGTAGACCTTGATCTAATATCTGGTGGGTCAAGTTTGCCTCATCCGCATTAATTCAGTGGGATGGTTAATCAGAAAAAAAGTTAGTAGACATTACAAGCTCTCTTCACATGCTTATATGATCTCTTCACTGCAATAATATTTTTTCCTGTTTTGGAGTTAGCATTTTTAGAGAAACCAAAGGTAAAAGCTGAATGTTTATTCTTGCAGCAAATAGAATGACAGAGCATAGCATGCAACTTTTCAATTTTTGGTCGTTACAGGATTTGTAGAGAAAAGCAAACTCCAATCTGCCTCTGTGGCACAGGAAGGAAGGACTGTAAGAGGAAATCATTTATTGTATAAAAACGGTTATAAAATAGGTCAAGTTAATAAAGGCTTTTCATTTTGGTTCGCAGTGATTTTATGGTGTAGATTAATATTGACAAATTACCACCCCACTTAAAAGATTTTTTTTATTTTTTTTAAATCAAAGCCTCTAAAATGCACAAAACTTATGAATAACGTTAAATGCTCTTGGCTGTTATCCGATGAGATCTACAGACTAAAGTGTACTCTCTGCATTTACAGTTTCAATGAAGTTTATACCTGTTTTATTTTTTTTAAATGCAAAAAACAACTTTTATATTATTTAAAATGTACCTTTAGGTTTGTGGGTGCCAAAAGAGTATTAGAAAGCCTCCACTTCACAAGGCACAGCAAGCAAATATTTTGTGTACATCTGCCTATCTAAAAAGTCCTAAAGCCAGTTGCAGCTCAGAATATCTAGATATACAAGGTTTTACACTGCAATCCAAGAATTGTGGGTGGGTATGTGAAATGAGCCAACAAATCTTTCTCGATTTAATCTAATTTTAAGTTGTCCATGTGTATTTGTTTGTTATATTAGATGGAAATATATTTTTTGTTTCACTGCATTGTTTCTTATGTTTTCCCCCATCCAGGTGCGTCTTATTGATGCCGGCTTCATCTGGACTGAGCCACATTCAAAGAGACTGAAAGTGAAAATGACAATTCAGAAAGAGGTATGTGCAGTATAATATACAGGCAGACCCCACTTAACACTGATTCGCTATAAAGCTGTTTTTGCCTCACGCATCCCCCATTGGAAATAACAGATTTCTCCCGACACATCCCTGAGTAACACCAAAACCCCAAGAGCCATGGAAGGAATTTAAAATCCAGTTTATGATTTATTCTATGTTAAAATTGACTCGTTTAACACTGTATCGTTTAGAACTTGTTCTTTTGGAACACATCTACAACGTTAAAAGGGATATGCCTGCATTTATATACAGGTATACCCTGCCTCACGCTACCTCTTCTAGCGATGTTTCGCTATTACGATATTTTGACCCGTAATTCCCTGTTTTATGCACTGCCTCGCATAAACGCTGTTTTTGCTGTCAAACCCCTTTTTAATGCTCTGGTTCTCAAATAAAAACAGAATCCAGGATGAGCCAGAAGCTTCAACATCACATATTTTAAGTTTATATTTCTGCTAATGTTCAGTTTGTGTTAGTGTTATGTTTGCGGTTTGACGTTCATATAAAACAAAAACAAAAGTTTAAATTGCAATTGTGTACTTTTTTTTTATGAGTTCCCCTATTTTCCCCATGTTAAAATGACCCCGTTTATAGCTGTTTTGCTTAACACTCCTGTTGCCTGGAACCAATCTATAGCATTAAACAAGGTATAGCTGCACTGTCTATTTACTTAATGGATCTGTTCACGTACACACAAAATTATATATATAGGTTTCATCATTTAAAATAAGCAGCACTTTTTGGGGGAAACTTACATTTAAAAAATTCCAATATGTGTCTAATGTTTAATAACAACAGATTGTTTTAATTCTTACAAAACTTAATTTTCTTTTGAAAAATACAATTTATAAAGTGTTTGCTGCAACTCTAGGCTAATCTGTAAAAACAGTTGGGAAAAAGCCTTGAGTGATTTGTTAAATCAATTTGCTCATTCAAAAATTGCAATTTATTTTCAACATTCAATAGAAAAACTAGGCTAATTATATTATTTCAGAGCAAGAGAATGAAAAAATCTTCCAATATCATTTTATTTTCCTAACAATGTATTTTTCCATACAAAAATAATTTGTATATTTATTTAATTGTTATTCAGTAGAATCACTGAGCTAAAATCTCGACATAAAAGCAGCTCCCCAATTCATTAAAATGTGAGTAAACAAAGTAATAAGAATATGTGGAGGTCTCAGCACTACCCTATTTAAAAGTGCTTCTTGTAATAGCTAAAATGTAGGATTTGGGAGGTACAAATAGAACAAAAAGTTGGAGAGAAGCAGTGTAATGTTTTTCAATACCTTTCTTTCACCTCACATTGCTTATATTGCATTTAACTAAAATATGTAGTAATCTGCTTGTCGGACAGCCATTTTCCCTGGCGTGTACCTCTAAAAGAAGAAATAATCATAACTGTGCAACTTGCTTTGTCAAGATGTTATAGTCAGATAAATTTGCAGTCACAAATAAGATATGGTATGTAGTATCTACCATTATGCCACTTGCTTGTCGCCTCTATCCTGGTCTTCTGACATCCTCAGCTTTATATGATGTCAGCCATTGCTTGGTGGATAACTAGCTATAATATAAGTCCGCTAGAGATGCCTCATTTGCATAATACCTTTAAGTTTCAGTTTGTTTATGCATCACATACAGAACCTGTCCCCCTATCCAGGTCCAAATACTTTTTGGGGGGCAGGAGGTGGGTGTGAAGTGTAAGGCTTACAGTGTGCTGCACTATAGTAAAAGAAACAAGACAAGCAAAAATCAGTCTCTTACCTTTACCCATAAGAGGAATTATATATTCTATTGTAAACTGAATAAGCATATGTTAGTTTGTTTTATATGTTATGTTTTGTTTGTGTCTCTGTCTACTTGAATATCCACATTCTCCCGTTTCTAGCCCACAGTTTGTTTATTTTTCAATCAGAGATGTTACTTTTAGAAAGTTCTTTCCATATGTACTTCCCTTAAAATAAAAAAAGATAATTTTACGGACTTGATAAAGCTCTTAAAAAGGAAATCTAATGTATAGAACAAAATATGCTTTTACCAATAGCCTGCTGCTACCTGTTGTTCTAGCCACCTCCCTGGGGTAATGATATTGAAATGTAGTATTGAGTGTAATGTGTATACACAGTTTGCCCTATCAGGGTTCCATATTGGAAAATTAGTGTGTTTAAATTATTCTTTTTAAAGTCCTATATTATTGCTACAAATGTATTGATTTAGTCAATTTAATTTTGGAGTGTTTTATATAATTTCGGTTCTTTGTATACCTATTAATTCATTAACTTTGTTTATTAATTATCAACGTTACAAAGAGTACCTTGGATTGATGCTTGGCACTAATATTGATACCCTCTAATTCCTCTTATACAGGTGATGAATGGTGCCATCCTCCAGCAGGTTTTTGTAGTTGATTACGTGATTCAGTCCCAAATGTGTGATGACTGCCACAGAGTGGAGGCAAAAGACTTCTGGAAAGCTGTGGTCCAAGTTCGTCAAAAGGTAAGCTTCTTGGATATGCATATAATAGGTTTGTAAACATCTGCTCATTGTAATGGACTGTTGTATGACTGGATTGCGGCCTCGTTCACAATCTAGTTTAGGAAAAACTGCAAATTTCTGAAGTATGTTAAGAGCTAATGTTCAGCTGTGTAAGCCATGTGCATAGGAATATTTTTCATATAGAAAATCTTCAATTTTGAAGGATCTGCTTGCGCCATGGGGTGCCATCTTAGACTGGTAGCCTGCCTGTAGTCTGAGAGGGAAGTCTATCCTACTGGATAGACTTGCTATTCTATTAAGTCCTGTTGTCAAGTTAGCATTTATAGAGCAATATTTAAGTAGAACAGCACAGAGATGTAAATTGGATTAAAGGAATAAAAGCTAGTGTCTGCTATTGAATACAGTGGTTGAAATTAAACTGTTTAGTTTATTTTAAACTTCCCAAGTTATTACACTTCATAAGTGTTTAACCCGCCTGGCGGTATGATAATGACAGTATGGAGAATGTTAAAGCGGTACAAAAAAATAAAATAAAAAATACTGACATAATCATACCGCCCTTTCCCCCTTATCATCCTCCCTTGCCCCCCTTATCATCCTCCTATTCCTCCTCCTTTTCCCCCTGATCCTCCTCCTCTTCCTCCTCCTCCCCCCCCCTGATCCTCCTCCTCTTCCTCCTCCTTCCCCCACCTGATCCTCCTCCTCTTCCTCCTCCCCCCCCTGATCCTCCTCCTCCTCTTCCTCCTCCTTCCCCCAACTGATCCTCCTCCTCCTTCCTCCTCCTTCCCCCACCTGATCCTCCTCCTCCTCCTTCCTCTTCCTTCCCCCACCTGATCCTCCTCCTCCTCCTTCCTCTTCCTTCCCCCAACTGATCCTCCTCCTCCTCCTTCCTCTTCCTTCCCCCAACTGATGCTCCTCCTCTTCCTTCCCCCACCTGATCCTCCTCCTCTTCCTTCCCCCACCTGATCCTCCTCCTCTTCCTTCCCCCACCTGATCCTCCTCCTCTTCCTTCCCCCACCTGATCCTCCTCCTCTTCCTTCCCCCACCTGATCCTCCTCCTCTTCCTTCCCCCACCTGATCCTCCTCCTCCTCTTCCTCTTCCTTCCCCCACCTGATCCTCCTCCTCCTCTTCCTCTTCCTTCCCCCACCTGATCCTCCTCCTCATCCTCCTACTCTTCCTTCCCCCACCTGATCCTCCTCCTCATCCTCCTACTCTTCCTTCCCCCACCTGATCCTCCTCCACACTTCCCCCTCTCCAGTCCCTATCCCCTCTCTCCTTACTTTTTAATTGATCTAATGAGCTGTCTGCTCATCTCTCCCCCCGCAGCGTGTCTTCCGGCAGTGAAGTGACCGACATATGCTAATGACATGAAGTCACAAGCGCGTCACGTCATTAGCATATACCGGTCAGTTCACTGCCGAAGACATGCTGCGGGGGGAGAGATGAGCAGGCAGCTCATCGGATCCAAATAAAAAGTAAGGAGAGAAGGGGAAGTGAGGAGGAGGTTAGGGGGAACGAGGATCAGGGTGGAAGGAGGAGAAAGATGATCAGGAGGGAGGAGGATGATGATAACGGGGGAAGGAGGATGGAGGAGGAATGGAGTGCTGAGGGTGACCAGGCAATTTTGGCAGCACTGGGCCCCCTCCAAATACTTCACCCAGTAACCCAGAGCGTGGCTCGGGGTTACCGATTTTTAGGAAGAGAAAATTAGCCCTTAAGTCACACTCGGGATTACTGTTAAAGAGGTTAATATAATTTAATATGTTTTATTTTGTTGGGTGTTTCTTACAAACAAACTATTTACAGCACTAGGTGTTTTATCAACCACACAGTTCCTATCTCAGTTTTGCAGCCAGTTTGTATGAATTTTATGGGTATTTGGTAAATGCCAACACATTTCATGACAATATGTTTGTGCAAATCAGTAATGTCCTGTGTTCTATACTTTATTTAGTATTTATTTAGTAGGAAAGTCACTTTCTCAGCCTTCCTTGTAGTTAATTTGCAATACGATTTTATTTAGATTTTGTCTTTATTCTAAAGTATCTTTTGCTCCAACCTTAGGTTCTTCACAAGAAGACTTTCTACTATTTAGAACAGATTATACTGAAACACAGACTTCATCAGAACACCCTGCGTGTCAAAGAGATTCATGGTAAGGGGCTCTTTACAATCAAGTACTCCACTAAAAATCCTTGTCAAAGTGACCCAGGACTGTATCCTGGTATAATTTTACAAGAAAGTGTGTTAGAGCTCTGTAGATGAAAGCGACTGTAGAACAACCTCAAAATGTTTTCCTTTTTTTTTATTACTCTGTATTCTCTTCCTCCTTTTTGTTCTTTTGTTTTGCTCCACCTCCTCCATTTATTGCTGTTTTTTGATACACCCAATATTCTACCATCCGTGGGAGGTGGGAAGATTACTGGCTTTGAGCCCTTCTTACACAGGCTATATATCCTTAAAGAACTAATGAAGTTCAAGAAAAAAAGACGCCTTTTGTTAAATATGTACAAAGCTAACAATATTAGCTGCTCTGTTAATCATGGACATCAGAGTATAGGAACTCATTTTGTGCTTTACACCACTTTCTCTGAGCTGAAACTTGAGGGTGTGTGTTTTGCTATCAGTGTAGAGAGAGGGAGGGGGGAGAAAGAACAAAGAGAATGTATTAAGATAATTGGATAAGATACAAATTGACACCATTGGCCCAAAATCTGACTCCTTGCTTCAGGAAATGCAACCATATCTGTCCAGCAATGTAAATGGACTCTCAGACACACAACTACGACCTTTGTATCATGTATTCCCCTGGCTTATTTATACTGTTAGATCTACTCTGGTTTCAAACAAATATTTATTTCCACTGGTACTTTAAAGAATCTACTTGCAGACAAACTTATTTTGTCTGTTAATAAAAACCTTATTATGATTTTAAGCTAAATCTTTTCACCCTTTCCAACAAAATGGCCTGCTGAGATACATGCCTTATAATATTACTTATATTTTTGCAGAATTACATATACAAGATAACATTTAAAAAATCAAAGTAAACCCTTTTATTTTCACTGCTAATTCTTCACCTTCTGTTGCTTTGGGGCCAAACATGACATTTATTTCATGCATTCCTGAGATAAGCATAAGGCCATTCTGGAACGCTGTAGTTTGTTATATATTTCAAATATGTTAGTAAAAAAACAAGCTTCAATTCCTCCTCCTGTGTAAGCCATGGACATAAAAGCACTTATGCTTATGCACT
This sequence comes from Discoglossus pictus, assembly GCA_027410445.1. NCBI lineage: Eukaryota > Metazoa > Chordata > Amphibia > Anura > Alytidae > Discoglossus > Discoglossus pictus. The sequence continues at coordinate 340,711,413 of CM050165.1, read as the reverse complement.
TATGTTTGTCTTAATAGGAGCAAAGTTGAAAATAATATAAAAAATATAAGGCTGTTTTTTATGTATTTTGTTTAATTTTGCGAATAAGGAACCTGAGTATTGCTTTTGACTTGATAAAGAGAGGTGTACCACTCAAAAGCTTGTCACCAACTAAATGCTCTGCTCATTCATCTGTATTGGTGGACATTCATCTGGTACACTGGATATTTTCCAGCGTCCCCCGTTTCAAAACTTTGTAAAAACAGTTTTTCATATTATCAAGTCATGTGCTTCAAAACAATATGCTATAAACATGACACTGTATGTAAGGTGCCAACAGGAGACAGATCGGGGTGTGTTTCCTTGTAGTTGGGGAATTAGTGCAGTATCTTTGTATATTTATGTCTGTAAATGTAATTAAATAATCTTTAAATGTTCATTTTAAAGATGGACTGGATTTCTACTTTGCTTCCAAGCAACATGCCAATAAGATGGTGGATTTTCTACAGTGCACAGTGCCTTGCAGGTATCTTGAGATATATATGTGTATTTGTGTGTGTATGTATGTATATGTGTGTATAACGCACTTCTATGCAGGGCTTACTTCCAGAAAACAGCATGTCTAGCTCTGAAAATGGAGTCACCAGGCAGATGTTATAGATGTTTTTGTCCACCCATGTGGCTTGTCTGGTATTTGTAAACTAGTTACAGACACATACATATTTAGTAAATAGGTACTATTTTAAATGTTTGTCCTGGAATGAGTGTACATATATGCACGTCACAGACTCTAAGATACAGTTAGAGCCAGTATATGCACTTTTCATTTTAAACCTCTTTTTAATTAATTCACCATTATTTAGCATAAAAATACATGCACACAACCAGGAAATATCATTTAAATGTACTGTTTATCTCATTAATGGTTGTTTCTGTGCTCCTCCTTGACCTTTTACATTGTCTTGAGCATGACTGAAAGGAAATTAAATATTTCAACTGAGATAACCTTGGTTATGCTGTATTGGTAAGGCTTGAATAATATTTCAGTTGAAGTCTTTCAATGTCAGTTGTCCTCAGGACAATCAGAGGTGGGAAGGGTACAGCAGTGGTGAATGAGGTAATTTGTGTGTGTTTTTTATTTTTCTGGCTAAAGATTTGCTTTAATTGTATTTTTTTTTTAATGAAAAAGTGTGTGCACTGGCACTTTAAGTGTATATAGGGGGCAGTGATATTAGTATTAAATCATTTTACCCACAGAGCACTTCAGAATGTGCGAGGTTGACATCCACGGTTTCAGTAGGTCGAGTTGTCCTGACACAGAGGCACGCGATTATCAATTGGAAACCAAAATAAATGAAAACCGTGGGAGGCAGTTAGAAGGAAGAAGATTATCAGGTTTCTGTAAAGCACAGATCACAAAAAATATATATTTCTATTAGCTTATATATAATGCCCAGTGATTTCTGGTTGTCGTTTTTAAATCCGTATGTTTGGAAATATTACAGTTTTCACTTGATTGTCAAATAAACGAGAAGAATTTCCACAAATGGCGATAAAACAAATCACTGCACTTTTATGGTCACTTTCTGCAACTTGTTCCTTCTATACCATTTACAAGGTTAATACGTGCGAGTGCCTCACTCTACAGAGTTTCTGTGGCTAAGGAACTGTTTTTAAACTTAAGATCACTAAAATATACTCTGAGCTTTAAAATACATGGCAGTTTGTAAAGGTTTGCTGTGTAATGATAGAGGTTGGAAGGGGGAATTTGGAAAGCATCAACACCGGTGCCCTTAGGCCTGTTTAGATTTGTGCACCTCAACTCCTCTTCTGCTATTATATGTAGCTATATATAGTAAATCATAAGTGTATATGTGAGTATACATAAGTCAGAGAGTGCCAGGTACACTTAGAATATTCTCTTCATATAGACATTGCCGTGCATATTCCATGGCATTATATTGGCAACTTCAGGCAGCCGGCCCCCACAAAATGTGCTGCCCTAAGCCTGGGCCTAATGGCTCTAAGCTGAACGCATTCCTTTCAAACATTTGGTTGCCATTTCTCTCTAGTTATATTAGGTACTAGCGAATTGCCCGTCAAAAAATGACGGCAATGAAATTGTAAGTGAGCTAATGCTGTTTGGTGTGTAATAATCAAATATATAATAGATTAATAAATGAATATACTTTACCTATTTTGAAGCATTGTGTTGAAGAGCTGGCAATCTGTTTTGATGTTGCTGCAGCATTAGTGGTGTGGAGCTGCTGTGTAAGCATGCTGAATGTGTGCAGTGTAATAGTGTGAGTGCGCGAGACCAAACCATTAGCTTAGTGGTGTACTTCCGCATTGGCTTAAAATGGCGGTTTATCTGTGGTATGCGTCTGCGGATTATCCGTAGATGCTTCGTGGTGTTTTTCGAGTTTCGTGTGGTGTTTTCCGAGTGTGTTGTGGTGTTTTACGTGTTGAAAGTGCTGTAGCCTCATTTCGTTTTTTTCGTCTGCCATTTTTTCTGTCGCTAATCGATTTTATTAGTGTCTAAAGTGTTTTATTTTTATTTAAATGAAGGTGTAACTTGGTTTTTTGAGGTGCTGGATGGTTCCTCTTGCTGTAGGTAAGCTTTTTATGTATGTGGTGTGTGTTATTGTGTTTTAAATGTTTGTATGTCGGCGTGTTGCGTCCGATTTTTGCAAGGTCGTAATGTCTGGTAACGTGTCTCGTTTGCGTGTGTAGCCTCGTTTTCGTTTTGTTCGGCGGCCATTTTTTCTGTCGCTTAGCAAATTATTTAGTGTCTAAACTCTTTTATTTTGAGTGAAATGAAGGTGTAAGTTGCTTTTTTGAGGTCCTGGGTGCTCCCTGTTGCTGTAGGTAAGCTTTTTATGTATGTGCTGTGTGTATGTATTGTGTTTTGAATTTTGTAATGTTAGCGAGTTGCGTCCGAATGTTGCGAGGCCGTAATGTGTGTTAACGTGTGTCGTATGTTGTTTGCGTTCCTCGTAAAATTTTGCGAGTGTCGTAATTGGTGTGTCGTGTTGTTTGCGTTGCGACGTGAATTTTGCGAGGGTCGCAGTTGCTGGCATGCAGCCTTCGGCGCTCCTTGCCAGCAACTGAGGCCCTCGCCCACTGCCCTCGCTTCACAAGGGCCTTGGCTCGCTGTGCAAGCCCGCAAGCATTAGCAACAACTTGCATGCTCACAACTATATATGTGATTATCATATCATTCCACAACTGACTATTATGATTATTTCAAAGCAGACATCAGTAACTGGACTGAACACACAGTCCGTAAAGCAACCGACTGACGTTTGTGCAGCAAACTCAGCTTCTGGCCTCTCTCGCACAGTGGGAGTTTGAATAGACCTCAAAAAGCATGTGTGGCTGCTTCTTCTGTCCTAGGCAGTAGGTGAAAGCACGTTGATGTAATGTTTCATACACCGATGTACCCGTTTCATGTGTGCATGACCCCTATGTGCAGTTTGTCAGTTCAATTAATCAAACCTCTCATAAAACTGGGCCTGATATCCAGGACGTCACAGCTCCTATTTTACTGCTGGCTCTTAACTTTTTAAGCTTTATTCATACATTTCTATTAATAACATATAACCTGGCTCCTAAACATGTAAAGTTGACTCCTAACTAACCTGGTTGGCTCCTAAATTTCAGATAAATTTGTCGACCCCTATTGCATAGTCATTTTGTAAACACGCACACATACCTGGCCTTCAATTCCAGACTCGTAACTTGCAAAGTTACTTTATTTAAACTGTGGGAGCTTTTTTAATTATGTTAAACCTTTTTTTTAATTGAGTTCACTTGTAATATTACGTATTTCACTCAAAGTATGTTAATCCAAGTCTTGTTAGTAAAATGCTAGGAGTAGAATTACAGGTCTACTTGTAAAATTACACAGAACTAGACATTTTAATTAAATTCCTGATGAGACACAGCACTAGGAACCAATAGAAAACATACATATATACAATGAGAAGAAATAAGCACCTGCAATTCTCCTGTAAGCATTTTCCCGAGTAAATAAGTGAAGTTTGCCTATAAAGCTAGCCCTTTAATAGATTATGCATTAGAGCATCTGTTTTAGTCTATGTGGGTTTCCTGATAGGTTTTAACCTCTTGAGTACTCGGTTCTATGTTAGACTGGAAATTGTTAAACTGCGAACCTCTCAACATTTACGGACTTACGACAAACAAATGCAAGACGCAGGACTTAAAAAAAAAAAAAAAAACATTGCGACCTCGCAAAAATACGACTTTAACGGCCGACCCGCGCAAAACTGAAAACATTAGAAACACAATATCCATAAAAAATATTCCCACAGCAAGGGGAGGGGGGAACCCAGCACCTCTGCAAGTGAAGTTACACCTCCATTTAAGTCCACATTTTTGAGTTTAGAGACACAAAAATCCCCTAAGCGAGAGAAAAAATGGCCGCCGAAAAAAAAAAAAAAAAACGAGGCTACACGACCCTAAACATGCAAATCACCACCAAGCACATACACATTTTCACAAAACCCGTACGAGCTACAAGATACACCATTAGCAAGGACGCTACCTCATACACAGTCACGTACCACATACACATTCGCCGCCATTTTACAACACTAACTTACACAATGCGGAAGTACACATCTAACCTAACGGCTTCCCTTCATGCACGCAGCCTATTTACACTGCACACATTGCTGACACTTGCACCTCAGCTCTTCAACACTGCAAACCGACATTATATGCTGCAGGAACATCAAAACAGATTGTCAGCTCTTCAGCATAATGCTTCCTGCATATATTACTTCAAAATAGGTAAAGTATATTCCTTTATTAATGTATTATTTATTTGATTACCATACACCAAACAGCATAAGCTCACTTATAATTTTATTGACGGGCAATTCTCTAGTCCTTATATAAACTACTATTGTCCTTCACTGTATAAACTTCTGTCCTGAACCCTATATGTAGCCATAAAAAATGGCTTTGATTTATTTTATACAAATACATTTGGCCCTAACAAGTTGTGTATTTTACATTGTTACCAGAAATATCATGAAATATCTCCTGCACCTTCTATTATCTCTAAAATGTAAATTAAAATTAACTAAAATATTGGAAAATAAAAATCTAGATGTGTTGTGTACATTTTAATGTTGAAGATGACAATCTGTTTCTTCCCAAGGTTTGCTGCTATTATTACACTGTTACACTCTCAAGCCTGTTAGGCTGATGCAATTTGAATTAATTCAAAAGCAGTAATTAATGTGTAATTTAATAATCCCTTTATAATTCAACTAAATGTCTGTTTTAATAGCATAACAGCCTTGTGAGCTTATTATTATTTTTTAATTATACTTGTAGGCAAGTCAGAGGGAATGTGTCTGTAAAAAGGCAATAAATATGTTGCATATTGTGGAAATGGAGGTTTTGGGTCAGTGATTCGGTTGACACTAGTATCTTATGTGATACCACTTATATTGAGTCAGGTTCTCACGGGCTGCCATGATTCTCTTTTAATTATTTTTCTATTGATAGTATGTTGCTGTTGTTTAGTTTTGTTGGCTCTCCGTGACCCTGTGGACTGCAGCACGCCATGCCCATATTTTAGCCACTGCCCCTCTAAGTTTCATCAAGCTTGTGTCATTGCTTCAATGAACTCATCTATCCATCTATACCTCTGCCATCCCCTTCTTTCCGTGTCTTCAATCTTTCCCAGCATTACTCTTCTCTAGGGAATCCTGTCTTCTCATGATATGGCCAAAATAATTGAACTTTAGCCTCATGATCAAACCTTCCAGTGAACAGTTTGTCTTGATTTCCTGAAGTACTGGTTGATTGGATCTTCTTGCAGTCCAAGGGACTCTAAGCAGTTTTCTCCAACACCGCAATTCAAGCGTGTCAATTCTACGTAATACTATACTACAAATTTGCATATTTCTTGTCTTTAAAAACTTTTTTAGTGTTCTCAAAATCAGAATAATCTTTTATGGCTCATTATATAAAATGTATTTAAACAAATGGTTTGGCACCGTGCTACCGAATCTGTAAACATTGTATATGCACCACCTATCAAAGTTTAATTTGGTTATTAGTGCTAATTGCCTACATTATATATTAGACAAAATGTCCTTATTTATGAAATATAAGTGGCCAATCTAGTCTTTTGTGGGTAGTAGTTTTCAAAGATACCAAAAAGGCTTGGTGTAAATGATAATGAGCTGAAACAAAGTGTATGCATTAGAGAAAAAATGATTAGTAATAGTTGTATATTTTAAATGTTTCAGGTTCCGTTTATAGCCTCCTATTGAACTGCATCAAATAAAGTGGTATTTTCATTCTTTTTACTGAACATTTTTACTTATTGTTTAGCTTAATTGTGTAACTATAAAATGTCAATAAGTCTATACTTTTAAATAGGTGAAAGTCCACTGCTTATTTTTATTAAAAGGTTATAATAAACACAAATCTAAGACAAAATTATGAGGCAGTACAAAGATAATTGAATGAAATACAGTGGTACCTTGGTACTCAACCTTAATCCGATCCGGTTGGCAGGTTGCGTACAAAAAAGGTTGAGTACCAAACAAGCATTTCCCATAGAGATCAATGTAAATTCAAATAATCTGTTCCGAATAATTGTAGTTTGAACTGGTTTGGTTTCTTGACACAAAACCTTAAAACTAAAGACATAAATAAAAACCAATACTTGGATAAAACTTTAACTGTACTGAGAAGACTTGAGGGCCCAATTGGATGGTGGCAGTGTGGAGGAGGAGACAGGTTGTCGCTTGGAACTTTTTGATTCTTGTAGGCACAGGCTGCACTTTGGTTCTTGTCTGCACAGGCTGCACTATTCCACAGCACTTTCTTACTCCCTGTTGAGACAGAATGCGCAGTGGTGCAAACGTGATGGGTACCGAGCAAGTGGCGAGTTCTGAGGCATTTTCTTCTCAGTCATCCACCTAGAGTACTGAAAAAGACTGAGGTAGTCAAGTATCGAGGGTCTACTGTAGTGCAATTGACGTACACTTTGGTATACAATCTAAACATTTTTTAGATGGTTTGAGAATCTCTTTTTATCTTTTACTGTCTCTTTTATAACAGACGGACAAACACTTTTTTATGTCTGTAACTGGCAGAATGTATTTTGCAATATCAAAACATCCATATTGTTCCTCTTGTAAGTGGCAAATAAAAAATGGAAAATCCACTTTACAGTGGCAAATTGTATGTAATTGTGTGTGTGTGTGCAGTGTAATAACTGTATTTGAGAAGAACTTGTTTTAGACGTTCAAATGTGAACACAAATATACAATTTATTTTATTTATATTATAATTTATATATTTTTATTTTTTTAGAATAATGTTCAACATGGTAATGGATTGCAAGAGCGAAGCCATTGTGGGCTCATTTGTATGTCCCTGCCCAGGTTCCCAGAATGCAGTGCATAAACTGTATTTCTTGGGAATTCTGAGCAGATAATACATATTTTAACTTATTTTAGACATTCAAATGTACTGTTTACTTACTTCCCCCACACCTTCCCCACTGCAGTTAACTTTGTAATTAATAGTGGAAGGGTTACAATCAGAATGATTAAGAATATTGCAAAAAAGGGAACTAAAGGCATTTATTTATTTATTTATTTTTAAAGGTCCAAAACTTCTCAGCGTCTGATTTCTCATGATGTCCACACAAACGCCTACAATTACAAGAGCACGTTCTCTGTGGAAATAGTTCCTATATGCAAGGTAAGTCTAAAGCAGCTTTCCAACTTCAGCCTCTGAGTGCTGATAAGATTATATTTTAAGGATATTATATAATTGGTATGGGTAAATAAACTAAAATGATCAAGTAATGGATTTACCCAACATTTCTGAAACTAGATACCCAGCAAATGTGGGTTACATTTTTTATTTTTTTTGACAACCCTAGCCTAGGCCATGCTTTTGATGCATATTCAATGTATTCCTCCTACTGTTTTCAGGCATTTTAGCTTTGTATTTATTTTAGTATTGTATTTTATTTATGTAGTATCTAATATTAAACTTAAATGAAATTGGAGCGTGAAATGAGTACATATTTAATATTTTCTAGTCAATGTATTTTAATATTAATATAGCCTATGCAAACCAACAGTCTTCAGCAAAAACACTTTAAATTATGTCAAGGGCATCTGATAACTACCGTATATACTCGAGTATAAGCCGACCCGAGTATAAGCCGAGGCACCCATTTTACCACAAAATACTTGGTAAAATGAGTGACTCGAGTATAAACCGAGGGTGGGAAATGTGCTGCCCCCTGTGTCCCTCTTGTGCCCTCTGTGTCCCCCCTCTCTCTCCATGTCTCTTCTCCCCTCTCCATTCCCTGTGTCTCTTCTCCCCTCTCCCTTCCCTGTGTCTCTTCTCCCCTCTCCCTTCCCTGTGTCTCTTCTCCCCTCTCCCTTCCCTGTGTCTCTTCCAACCTCTCCCTTCCCTGTGTCTCTTTCCCCCTCCCTCCTCATCCTTAACCTCCCTCCTCATCCTTAACCTCCCTCCTCATCCTTAACCTCCCTCCTCATCCTTAACCTCCCTCCTCATCCTTAACCTCCCTCCTCATCCTTAACCTCCCTCCTCATCCTCAACCTTCCTCCTCATCCTCAACCTCCCTCCTCATCCTCAACCTCCCTCCTCATCCTCAACCTCCCTCCTCATCCTCAACCTCCCTCCTCATCCTCAACCTCCCTCCTCATCCTCAACCTCCCTCCTCATCCTCAACCTCCCTCCTCATCCTCAACCTCCCTCCTCATCCTCAACCTCCCTCCTCATCCTCAACCTCCCTCCTCATCCTCAACCTCCCTCCTCATCCTCAACCTCCCTCCTCATCCTCAACCTCCCTCCTCATCCTCAACCTCCCTCCTCATCCTCAACCTCCCTCCTCATCCTCAACCTCCCTCCTCATCCTCAACCTCCCTCCTCATCCTCAACCTCCCCCCCCTCAACCTCAGCCCCCCATCCTCAACCCCAACCCACCTCCTCAACCCCCATCCTCAACCTAAACTACCCTCAACCCCAACCCCCCTCCTCAACCTAAATCCCTGTAAATACCTCTTCCATCACTTACCTGCTCTTGCTCCTGCCTCCGCTCCTTGACCCGGCGCTGGCGCACATGTGACGTCACATGCGCACCGCGTCATTAGCATATACCGGCACCCAGGGGTTTAGGTAGAGGAGGGGGTTGAGGGGGGTTTAGGTTGAGGAGGGGGAGGGAAAGAGACACACGGGGGGTGGGTTAGAGACACACGGTGGGGGGGGGGTTAGAGACACACGGTGGGGGGGGGGGGGTTAGAGACACACGGGGGGAGAGTGACTCTAGTATAAGCCGGGGGGGCCCTTTTTTGCCTTAAAAAAAGGGCTGAAAAACTCTGCTTATACTCGAGTACGTACAGTAAATTGGGTATTATACTTAAAGGACCACCACAGACAACTAAAAATAAGAAAAGCAATGCAGACTTCAAAACATGTTGTTAATTTAAAAATGTCCATAAAATTATAGACACCATAAAAAGTATAAACATTTATCTTAATCACATGTCAAGTCAGATTTTAAATGGTTAATCCTGGATTCCAGATGGAAATTCATGTGTAAATGCTGCATATGATGGTGCAACTATCCTTATTCAAGCTTGGCTTCATCAATCACACATGTAGCAGTTACTGTGTTACTAACAAATATGGTCTCTGCACACATGATGCAAACACTGCCAGAAACCAATATGGTCCCTGCACACATGATGCATTCATTGCCAGAAACCAATATGGTCCCTGCACACATGATGCAATCACTGCCAGAAACCAATATGGTCCCTGCACACATGATGCAATCACTGCCAGAAACCAATATGGTCCCTGCACACATGATGCAATCACTGCCAGAAACCATTATGGTTCCTGCACACATGATGCAATCACTGCCAGAAACCAATATGGCCGCTGAAAACGCACTGCACACAAACTTTTTAGCAGGACCTGCCTGCTTCACAGAGACAAGTAAATAATCGCACAAGTCTGTGGTCTTCACGGCTTTAATTTGATTTTATTTAATTCTTGTAAATAATATGTATTAACATATATTTGGGAGGAAAACATATATATTTAAACTAAAACCTTTAATAAATGAGAAAACCTTGCAGTATTTAGCAAATGTATACATTCCTGCATGTACAATGTAGCCCTTCTGCCAACAGAATATGGACTTTGTTCATGTTTCAGAGGCAGCCAAGGTGTGCTCAGAAGCTGTGCACTAACCTACACATGGCATGCTCTTGTCACAACTTTTAACCTGCTTGTTAGCAGGGCCTATTAAGGCTCTCGTTTTTGTTTTTGGGGAATTAAGAAATCTTAATCTGCAGTACTTATCAAGTTGTTTATAGAGCACCAATCTTTTCAACTCTTATGGCTGCGGTGTGCTTCTTTATTTGCTTCTTTATATTACATTTGTCACATTTAACAATATGCTTGATATGTGGTGTTTCTTTTTGGTGCACAGGACAATCTTGTCTGTCTCTCTCCGAAATTGGCCCAGAGTCTTGGAAACATGAACCAGATCTGTGTGTGTGTCCGTGTAACAAGTACCATTCACCTGATCGATCCCAGTACTCTGCAGAGTAAGTCTATGCGATCTCTTCCCAGTGTCAGTGGGATCTATGATGCATCCCCAAATAATGTCTTTATTCAGCAATTATCCTTTGTGTTCCTATTGTATGGATAGAAACATTTTTATTATACTTTGAATCCAAGCCGGAGATAATAACATAAGCATTGCAGGATAAATCAGTAAAGCCAGAACCTCCTTCATTCCTGCAAGGGCTCAGGAAAACTCTGAGTAAAGCAAGGAACGCAAATCCTCAAGCGTTTTAAGACCATTCCTAATTCAGTACAGTTTGTTATTGCTTGGTTTGGGTATGTTGATTAAGTCACTTATGCTCTAGCAGGGATAATCCTAAAACATGGCCAGTTGGTTACACTTGAGTTTAGTATTGACCATTGCCGATCTATAGTGATGGGTGAGCAGATGGACATTTACCTCACTATAAGTCCTCTTCATGGTGTGAAAGAGCATAAGATTCTATGTTAAAATGGCCTATTGCTTTTTTTTTTTATTCCACTAATTACAGCTAAACAAACATACTCCTGACTGTTCCATGATTAACAACACATGCTGACACTGGCCGGTGCAAGCTCCGTGAACACAAGATTTATGTTTTTTTTTCTTCGCATTCAGGAATGTATTCAGCCATCAGTTAACCCACAATTAGCATATTTAGGAGATTCCAGCAGTCATTTCCCTGTACAGATGAATTTTGGAAGGGTTAACCCTCTTTCGCTCCTGCTCTCTGCATGCAGCTCTTGCTATCAGTCTGCCTGGGGGACTTGCCAGAATCTCATGTGAACAGACATTTAATTTATTATTATTTTTTCTATGAAAAGGGCACTTATTTAAAAAATTCAAAAAGTATTTCAACATATTTTTAGGAGTACTTTACAGTGGTGTGCTCAAAGTTGTGCTGAATTAACTGTCCCTTTAACTACAGAAAATAATTTAGCAACACACATAACACAACTCCACATGAATGAAAGCAAATATTAGAATGGGTTAAGATTGGATAAATAGGACTTTTTAATATATATAAAGATATTACGTTCTACCACACATACACATTTATACAAGTATTAAGGCTGGTCCTTTGTGATGTCCCTTTGTGGGACACTCTCTTTAACATTACAGATGTAATCCATGGATTTCAAATAATTTGCTGTAATACATACTAATAGATTGATAGGTTTGCAAGTTTATAGAGTTAACATACTTTAGCATAGGTGATTTGTCAAACATGAATAGTATCATCAACAGTATAGAAAGGGATGGGGTATATTTTTGAATAAAAAGAACATGTAGGCTTATTTTGATAACAAAACCAGACGGGTATTGATCCAGGATGTAATCCAATTTCCAATTAGGATCAGGAAGGATTTGTTTCCGTTATGAGAAAATTAGCAATGTTTTCATGTTTCTGTTTTTTTGCCTTCCTCTGGATCAATAAAAAAAAAATATTGCAAGGATCAGAGAAGTTAGAGAACATAGTTACATAGTATTTGAGGTTGAAAAAATACTTTTAGCCCGTCAAGTTCAACCTTTTAAGATCTCCTCTGATCTGCAATATGCGGATTAGTTGTTTATTGATCCAGAGGAAGACAAACAGAAAAAAAAACAAGTGAAACTTTCCCAGTTGTCACATTAATAACATTACAAAGCTACAATGGCGCTTTACACAACTACACCAATGGATTTCCCTTGCGCACACAACCAATTTCTAATGCACAGTTGGGTCATTCATTACACTTTATCATCAGTAAAATAAATAATACATCTGTGTTCACATTTGAATTTCTAAAGCAAGTTAAAAAAACCTGCTTTCAGCTCAGAATTCCAAGAAAAAACTTTATTACACTGCATTCTGGGAAGCTGAGCTGGGACATGCAAATGTGCCCAAAAATGCCTCACTCTTCAATCCATAGCCATTTTCAAACATGGCTTCCTTTAAGCTTATGCCTGCTGTATTACACAGCTTTAATACAAAGCCAAGGCTGAATTTTACACAAGCTGAGAATCCTATCCATGTACAGCTGTTTCAAGCTTATTGGCTGTCATCAGCATGGAGCGGGATCTCTGCTTTTGTTGTGATAATCACATATATAGTTGTCATAACTGTGGGTTTTCAAAAGTTGTTGCTAATGCTGCAGCGAGGGCCGTAGTTGCTGGCCTGGAACGCCAAAGGTGCTTCATGCCAGCAGCTGCGGACCTCGCAGCATTTACGGACTTACGACACAGAAATACGAGATGCGGGACTTAGGAAAACATTACTACCTCTCAAAATTACGACTTTAACGGCAGACCTGCGTGAACCTCAAAACTTTCAAAACACAATAAATACTCAACCAACACATAAAAAGCATACCCACAGCAAGAGGGTGCACCCAGGACCTCTGCAAGTGAAGTTACACCTCCATTTAAGTACAAATTCAAGAGTTTTAGACACCCGAAAATCACCTAAGCGAGAGAACAAATGGCAGCCGAAAAAAACGAAAACGAGACTACAGGACCCTAAACACGCAAAACACCACCAAACACATACGGATTTTCCGAAAAAGCCGGACGAGATCGAAGAACAAGGACGCTAAATCGCCAATAGGCGCCATTTTACAACACTAACTTACAGAATGCGGAAGTACACAGCTACCCTAACGGATTTTCCTCGCGCACGCACACTATTACACTACACACTGCACACATTGCTCACACTTACACAGCAGCTCCACAGCACTCAAAACACACATTGTATACTGCAGCAACATGAACACAGATTGTCAGCTCTTCAGCATAATGCTTCCTGCATTTATTACTTTAAAATAGGTAAAGTATATTCCTTTATTAATGTATTACCGTATTTAGTTCATTACCATACACCAAACAGCATTAGCTCACATTACAATTTGATTTCCGTCATTTTTTGCCGGGCAATTTTCTAGTATAATATAATCTATATATGTGTACATGCACACCCACATTTTATTTGTTGGACAAATGCATATAGTCTGAATGTCTGGTTGAGTTGGCTGTAATAGTAAAACAAACATTACAGCTAAAAATACATTTTGGCATAATGAATGTCCGATGTTTGTGATTATGATGAAATCCTGTCACTAAGCATCGTCTATTAGATGAAACATGGCCAGAGTATCGTTTCTACATATGAATGATTACACAGACGCATTTGTTACAAGCCTGGATGGGCTGTCGCAGTGGGCTCATTATTTTGTTTGTTTTTTTGTTGGCTGCACTGTCTAGACAATGTGGCAAATCTCTGTAGGCAATGATTTAATATGGTATGAAAATTCTGAGTGATTTAGATCAGCCGCCTGCACTGCTGGACTCAATACATAGCGAGCAAAAGACGTCTCAACTCGGAGCTTCCAGACAGGCCAGCTCCACAGTATGGTGCTGGACCATGAAGAAGGCCCACTTATTAAACAAAGGACACGTGGAAATAAATAGAAGTGCAATAGCTGCTTGGTAAAAATGTGGAATGGAAATGTTCGATAATTGAGTTTGAAACCTAGCTGTTAAAACTACATAAATCCTTCCTCTTTGCTAATGAGTTTCTAATGTGACTAATTATCATGCTCATGTGGTTAAATCAGAATTGTTACAGAGATGTTTAAGTATTAAAGTATTGTATTTTTTCCCCATTGTAATATATACCACATGCTTTTATTTTGACATAAGAGGTCAAGCAGTCTTTCTGATCCACCCAATAAAATCTACCAAACAAGCTATGAACCGGCCCCATGCTGATCAGAGGCAGTATGAAATAGTTACTGTTGCAAGGAAAAACTTTTTGTACAAATCTTTATTTTCATAGGTGCCAGGATACTGTTTTTAATTTATTTTACATTTTTAAGAAATCGAATGAGAACACCGTTTTAATCTTTCACTCATTGCTTTTTGTAGCCTTTATTGGTTCTAATAAAACAAACTTTTTCTTAGAAACCATAAAAATAAAATATTTCTAAAAATAAAAAGGATAATGTATCCCAAGAGGCAGACAAAATGTGTGTTTGTGATACACACTTAACCTCTTCAGGACCTTGCTATATTAAAAATATAATTTGCAATTCTTTAACCAAATACATTTCTTAATATTTGGTTATTTCTCTTATTCTAAGACTGAGAATCCTCTACTCTGTTACTTCTAATAATAGTTTGACATTATAGATCTAATTCTCCCATTTTCTTAAATTTTTTATATTTTATTAAGTTATTTAATATTTTCTTTTTTTTAATAAAAATAGTTAATAACTTATTGGGGATGCTTATAATGCTTCTTGGATTATCAAAGTAGTTACAGAAAAGCTGGAGTAGATAGGAACCTTATAACCAGTTATATCTGGAGACTCTAGTTCATCCTAACCGGTTTCAGATACTACTTTATCAAAGAGTGAACTGCCCCTTTTTATAGTGTCCTGAACCAATCAGTAAAAAGAATACTTGTTGTATATCAAAGTAATGGATAGGTGTATTCTAATCATGTGATGTAGTGGTGGACAAGAATCAGTAACCCTTATTAGTCTGGAAACAATTTTATTGGTTGGTAATGTGATCAGAGTGTAAATAAGGAAGTGAGGAAATAAGGATCAGAGGCAGTAACCTTGAAACAGCTGTACAGGGTTCCTGGCTTGTGTCTAATGCAACCTGAGCTTTGTTTAAATCTGTGCAATACAGCAGGCATTTGCTTAAAGGAAGCCATGTTTAAAATTATATTCGATTACAAAAGCAAAGCCTTTGTTGGCACATTTGCATGTTTCTGCCCAGGTTCCCAGAATGCAAAGGAATAACTGTATTTCTCTGAATTCTCCTCTAAATATCCTGCTCAGAATTTAGAGAAATACAGTTATTCCTTTGCATTCTGGGAACCTGGGCAGAAACATGCAAATGTGCCAACAAAGGCTTTGCTTAATTGCTTAATAATTTAAATGCAATGATTTCTTAATAACAAAACTTTCCAACCTCAATATTATTTTACTGTTGGAAAATACAATTTTTGTTTTCATAACATTCAATTATTCAAGTACTAAAATTATGTCATATTTGAAATTTCCACTGTGTCGTTTAAAGTTTGTGTTTATCAAAATCCCTATCTGCAAGCTTTTTTTTTTTACGTTTTATGTGGCCCTTAAACGAAGAAGACATTTCCTGGCTTATAATGTTTTTAAGCTGATATTAATGCCAGGTCGTGCTAACATGCTTTTATTGATACAACACACCATTTTCTTACTTTACTATATGTTTTCTTTGTTTACTTCTATGGGAACATTACTATTATAACAACAAAATTAGAGGTGATCAACCTGAGAACGGGCAGTACCTGAAGTAGGTTTGTCCTATAGGTCTGGTTACCTACTCAGAGAGCAACCTCTTTTAGCTCATTTGTTCCCTTCACAGGGAGAAATATCCTGTAGTATATCAGTCTGGTCTCACTTAAGAGCGATCCAGCCCCGAAATACCAGGCAATTCTACCCTGAACAGGAGAAACAGCAAACATTATTTTCATTATCATGGAGGATTTCTGCATACATAATACAGGTGTGCACCCTTTGGAGGCTTTCCATGTGGCCATAAGCCTCATTCTCTTATCTAGAAATGTGTCCCTGTTTTGTCGCTTTTGTATCAGTTTGTGGATTATGGTTCGTGCTGTAGATTAATAACTACTTTTTCTTTCTCATCCTCCCAGTTGCTGAAGTTGATGGGAACACATACTGGCGCAGCCCCTTCCACAGCCTGTTCCATCCTAAACAGTTGGAGGAGTTTATCATAATGGACGTAGACATAATCAGAGACCGCAAGCAAGGAGCGGGTGCAGGCGTGAGATCAAATAAAGTATGACTTTATACTGGTACTTTAGAATGGTTGTAACTGATTTTAACCCTGCTGAACAATGGCCTGTATTGTTTACTTCTGTCTCATTCAGTATGAAACTCAGAGAGACCTCCCCTCCTCTCCTTTTTTGAAAGCAACACTAGCAACTGAAAGCTGTCATCTGTCCTCTAAACTAGACAGGTGGTGACTTAGTCTTTCACTATATCTTTTCTAGTAGAGCTCTATTTTTACCCCTTAGAGCTTATTACTGTTAACCCCCCTTTACTAGTGCCAGCCTGCTAGAGATATACCAAGAGTATATCTTTTTTATCTACACCATTGTTATTTTTGTTTTTATTTAGATTTTTCCTTAGTAAAGTTATTTTGTATACATATTTTTTCATTATTAGTTGCTACACATTTACAAATTAGAGTCTTATCTGTCTCTAAGGTTGTGGTGGGGATAGACATTCCAGACCCACTGCACATGGGGACTTTTCATTATATATCCAATTTACTCTATTGCATTTAGAGATTAGTTGCTACCTTTTTAAATTACTTCTGTCTCGTACCTCAATGTGCTTATTATTTTCTTTTTATGTTTTGTGCACAGCATAGTCTTGCGGAAGTATGGGTGCAGAAAACCTCAGAAATGAACACCAACCAGCAGTACCACAGTCGCACTCATTTGGGACATCTGCTGAATCCTGGAGACTTGGTGTTAGGGTATGGGAAAACTTTTTTTATTCCCAAATAATTATTTCTCTTGTTTTTCCCTTCTTTTTGATCTCTGTTGTCTTCTCCATGGCTCTCCTCATTATTTATTGAAATTCCTCTCTTTACATCTTTCTTGGTTCACCCAATTCCCCTATATACACCCATCCCACCGTTGACCAATTTAGACTGTTGTAAATGTTTACATCTGAGTAAAGTAGGCAAAGTTCTCCACTGCTATTGAGACATAATACTTTTTATTTGGCTAGAAATTGTATAAAATTGAATAAACAAGTGTGGTCTTCACAGATTTTTCAAGAACTACTGTATTTGTACTATATGCATTCATATAACTAAAGTCCCACAGTCAGTGATGGCCTTCGGCGCTCATTGCCGCTAAGTCCCGCGGGCCTCGCGATGAGCGTCTGCGGAGCTCATCTCCACCCCTGCAATGAGCGACTTTGGCGCTCATTGCAACTAAGTCCCACGGGCCTCGCGATGAGTGCCTGTGGTGCTCATCTCCACCCTGCATGCAGCTAAGTACCGCGGGCCTCCGCCCCCGCAACTGCGTCCCTCAAGCTAACTCGTGTAGGCATCGCAATGAGCGCCTGACGCTTTCCTCTCCAACCCTTTGGCGCTCATGCAGCAAAGTCCTGCGGGGCTCGCACAACTCCTCCCCCGCAACTGCATCCCTCGCTTCTGCGTCCCCCACAAGCGTGATGACAACTCCCATATTGATAGCTGTTATAATTGATTGATTCCAGCGATCGATATAACCCTGAAATGAAACATGAAAAAAATATTTTTGATTGCCAATTTGCGAGCCTGACACTGTTGGGCAATTCATTTTAATGTCTTTCATCACTTTCCCCGTCTTTAAAAGTGATTTATTATTATTATTGATTATTTATTTGCATTTACAGTGCTACGATCAGGTCTTTGACACCCTTGCGAGTCCTATCTGGTACCCGTAGGATTTTCTTCTACATTTGCCATTTATGAGTGTGAAAACATTTGCGGGTTTAAGGAATTGTAGCAATTGAATAGTGATTTGAGATTTTAGCGATTGTAACTCTTGCGGACAGGAAAGATCAAAGGCTTTGGGAGGTTGTAAGTTACGGGTTTAACCATCGCAGAGTTTTCAAGCCTGTAATCCGTTTGGAGCCTGCAAAAAGACGCCAATTAACTTATGGCCTCACTTATGGGCTCCAGTAACTTACAATTGCTCAATTGAATCAAGCTCTTAGTTGTGTAATACATTTAGAGCATATGTCAAGAACAAAAAACAACATGTACTTGCATAAACTTTACATGCAATGTAGGATTTTATATGATACTAATATTCAGGGGTACTTCAGCCTCTGTGCTATCTCTCTTGGCTAATTACTATCCTGTGTGCTGACAATCAGGAGGGAGTTGCACATGCTCAGATCTTCAGTAGCATTGAAGCTTTCTTACTGATTATAATGTCCAATTTAATTGGATCATGATGTGAGCTTATGAGGGCAGTTAGGAGGTAGAGATTACAAAGAGAAGTAGGTGGAGAGCATATAGAATATAATTTTCATTTTATACCACTATTTAGTAATTGTATGATTAATGACTCCATTACATCTATGTGTACATAATGATATATAGTTGGAGTCTTGGTGTGTCTTGTTTTCCTTATATGAACTATTGCTTTCTTGGCTTGCTATTGACTGATGTGCAACTTGAGTTTGTTAATAACTTTACATCCAATAGAGTAGGTGTGACAATTACACTCTTCCAAGACTAATTATGTCAGTTCTCCCTCTGACAATATGAAATTGTTCTTGGAATAAGTTATAACAAAGCATGTGAAAGTAGCACATTTGCAAAAGTAAATACTATGAACTTCTGAATTTCATGTTTGTGTCTGTTTCTATTATTTTTCAGATTTGATTTGGTAAACTGTAATGTGAACGATGAGTTCGTTAACAAGATGAATCCTCACCATGTTCCTGATGTGGTAAGGCTAATTTAGCTTTTCCAGGTAGATGGCTTAGTTTAAAGTAAATACCTAACAAATTAATAAACGTAATTTCTTTGAGTTACAGTACAAAGGATCAGTTATTAAATACACACACACTATATTATGTTCGTGCATGTGTGTACAGGATGGGCAAAAACTAACTAACATTTAGGATATAGGACGGTCTTAAAGGGCATCGAAAGGCTGTTTCTAGGAGCTTGGCAGGAGGCTCTTCAGATAGATTATTAATTTTTGGTAACAGGAGTACAAATTTTAGAGACAAATAGTATATGATAAAACATAACCTTTATTGTATAATTATAAAAGGCAGCGTTCACTCTCCACCATGACATAATTATAAAGTAAAGGTTAAGTTTTACCAAATACTATTTGTCCCTTTAAATTAGGTGTCAAGCACCACAAACATTGTCTTTTTATATAGATAAAGTACACATTTTTAGAAGCATGGACTCCCATGTTTTTTGTGAATTTTCCACCTCTACATGGCTATATATGCATTTTTTTTTGTTAGCCAGTCTAAATGTAAGCAGGTAAACTCCATATTTCTTTATTGCAATCAAATGAATGAAAGCTCTTAAAATGATTAGTAAGCAAGGTAGGAGGAGCTCTTGCTCATTTTACTTAACATACAAAAATGTCCCATGGCTGCTGAAGTAATGATTAATACTCTGAATATTGTCATATTGTCATCAGCTGTGCTGTACTCCTGTATTTAATCAACTTGCATAGGCGGGTTCATAATCTAAACGGTTTGCATAATTGGGGAGTATATAGAGCACGCGTTTAATGACTTCCGAGGATACAGAAGCTCTGGATACAGTAGGTGGAGCAATAAGCTCGTCATACCTGGTCTGCTACACATCTTAAAAGTAACATTTTAATCTATTTGCTATAAAATGTACAAGTTTACTTCTTGCCTATAAACACCATTCAGCTGAAAAATATGTCTGTCTTTCAACACTTTAAGTCGATGTAAGAATAGTCCTCGATCAGGTCAATGTTTTTGCTCTAAGTATAGTATTTATGGTTTAGTCTCTTGTCCAAATGAGTGGATCTGAGAACTGGTATACGCCAACGTCTTCTAGTTTTACATAAACAATTCTAGGTTCATGTCTGTGATGTCTTTGTAAAAACAGAGTGGGATGCATCTTTTTTTCTGAAACTTTACAGGTGATAATCAAGAAGAGCTACGATCGCACGAAACGACAACGCAGGAGGAACTGGAAACTGAAAGAGATGGAGAGGGAAAGGGAAGGCATGGATACAGACGATGAGAGGTCACTGAGTTTATTAAATATTCATCCATTATGCCTTTTAATATTTTTTTTTTCCTTTTAAATATTTTTTATTTTCAATACATAGAAAACATACAAAAATATACATGTTATACATTACATACAAACATATTGGAGATATCATATCCTTATTGCTGACACAAAAAAGGCTATTCCGTTATAAATGGGATATATATAAATATTCTAGTGTGTTTGATGCCATATTAACCACTTGGCACTGGAATATTTCCCTCTTAAATCAGCCCCTTTTCCATTTCTCTATCTAGGAGTCTTTCTACTTCGTTCCAGGCATTTGTTCAGACTTCCATACCTTTACCAGCAGCCTTTTTAGTATTCGTAAAATATGGGTAGATGACAAATCTAACCAATACTGCAATTAGATCTGGTATCATATGCAAGAGATTAAGAGGGATAATTATTTTTGTTATATCTGTGATTTTAGTCAGGGAGTACTTCTAGAAGACATTGCCACCACATTACGCCTTGATCTTAAAAGGCACTCTGCATCAACAATGATACAAATCTGCTTTATTTGATCAAATTCACACTTGATCAAATAAAGATGATTTGCACTGAAGCTGTGCAGGGATGTCCTTGTTTTTTATTAATATGAGATGATTGATACTTGCAGATGCCTTGAGCTTGTTTTGCTGGCTACTTTTGCAACTTGTAGGTCACAGCATTTGCAAGTTTCAATTTTGTAAGGTGCTTTGGGGAAAGCATCATGTACGTTTGACTTTAAGCTCAAAGACCGGGCCCTCCATTCTTTTGTAATGTGCTAAAACTGATTTTGCAATACAGAAAATTTTGACTCATTTCAATTAAATGATAATAATAATGTAAATAAATTCTTGGTATAAAACTCATGTTAAGCTTACTACATATACATGTAGGCTTCCACATTGGGTATTGTGCTAGAACTTGCCTCATATGCTGCTTCTACACCACATAATCCTAGGAGATGTAATATAATCCTTCTTTTGCATTCTGATTGGATATAATGTAAATGTAATGTTTCGGTGCAAACTGGTATTCCTTTATATAATCTTTCCAGACAGGCCCTACTCATTTTATATTAAAAATATCTATTTTCAGTTAGATCTGATCAAAACCTTTTGGGAGATAGCAGTCTGACCACACTCATTGTTGATGCAGGTTTTTACTGTTGTCTCATATAGAAGTGTTTTTCCTTAGTTTAATTCACACAAAATCACTAGATAAGAGAGAACATGTGAATATAAATAATTTTCTATTTAAAACCAGCCGATTTGGGAGATGGGAATTTGAATGATGAGTTCATTAGCAAGACCAATTTTACAATGTTCCTGCAGTAAAAGCTAATTTCTGATCCTCCTCTAGATGGCTCCGTTGCTTAAAGAAAGAGAGCAGCAATAGTACTGTTGTCAAGTAAAATAGATGGGAACACATATACTTTACTAATAATAGTAATAAGAAGAAAAGTGGCATGAAGGTGATATCTTTTAAAAGAACACTAAAGTCCGATATTTTTATTATGCCGTACTATAATTTATAAAGGACAACAACCTTTATTTATATAAACTTGTTTTTTAATATTACAAGTTTTCAATCTTGCGTCTGTGCTTTGGAAACCAGCACTGTGTACTTTGGATTTTAAGCTCCAAAACAGGGCCCTCTTTGCAATGTGTTTTTGCAGCGATACGGAATATGTTGACGCATTACAAGTAAAAGATAATAATAATAAATATATTTGTTATTTTATGGAATAGTATGTAGTCTTGGGAATCTTCATATTTGGCTTTTTTTACCCCCACCATCCGTTACTTAAAACTGTTTTTTTTTTAATAATAAAATAGGAAATATCATTCTTACCCACTTTTTTTGCTTTTTATTGCATTATATTAAAAAAAGATGCAGTAGAAATTTTCCAATTTTAATCTGTAGTACACTGATTGCTTTTTTTTTTTTTAGATTCTACTGCAGATTTTATGATATTATTATTATTATGATATTACATTTACATTTTATGGGGAGAATTATTTTTTTAATTTTTTTTAATCCTGGCATAATTAGAATAATTGCCTGTAGAGCCCTATGCATTCCCATTGAAAGATTGTTGGATCCAGGCCAGTAAGCAGTCGCTACACTTCCAATAGGGAAATCTTCAGACTTTTTTTAAAGAATGACCCTTAAAAAAGATGTTGTTCAATCTAGCAGTTAAGTGAATAAAAAATGCACCACTTTTTAAACCAAATAAATCTATTCTATTAACATAATTTATATGTAGATATAGTGAATGCAAACTAAATAATTATTATTATTATCTTTATTTGTAACGCTCCAACATATTCTGTAGCGCTGTACAGGGGTTAAGTACATTAATACCTTAAAAATAATTGAGGGCCCTGTACGGGAGCTTAAAATCAAATGTACATAGTGCTGGTTTCCAACTCAGAAACTTACAAGTTTTAAATAAGAATGTGATACATTGGGGGATGAACACCCAAGTCCTCAAATATTACACTTGTACATGAGCGATTTTAGGTATAGATATAGATGTATCTTCATCTGTGACTTTCTTGAATATTAGATGTAACTTTGTATTAAATATATCTCAAAGCAAAAGACGACAAATCTAGTGTTATATTGTATTAGCAAATAATTTACAGAATAAAAGAATCCCATAGACGGGCTACTCACATGGACAAGTGCTTCACAAAGCACTAAAAGACAGCACTGTGTGAGTTAACCATCACTAGCCCCTCAGCCATGTTATATATTATACCTGCATTACCTTATTCATTTTTCTACAGCCATGAAGCATATCTAAGTTCTTCTAAATGCTATTTAGATTTGTAATTTCCTTCCCATACGAAGAAGCATAGTTGTATTTGTTTATTTTGGTGTTCATATTTTTTTCAGGCAATATCAAGATTTCCTTGAGGATCTCGAAGAAGATGAATTAATCAGGAAGAACGTCAACATTTATAAAAGTAAGCTTTAGAAAAGACATGGTATTGTGCAATAGTTCTTGGAAACCTAGGATTTGAGAGCAGGCAAGAAGTGCTTGTCCCAGCATGATTCACCTCTTTGTATCTGTCTTATAACTGCTGACCACGTGTCATTCTTGCCCTTCAGGTAT